>VZTD01003874.1:229944-257043 GCA_013397725.1 Rhagologus leucostigma
CTTTCATCCACAGGGTCGATGTGTCGGTACAAAAAGAAATATTTGATTAAGAAAACCATGATTTACAAAAAAATGATAATCCCAAGGATTCGTTCCCATTTGCATGGTAGTCAGCTGCTGTGTTGCCACTGTGAGTATAAAAAATTCCACCTTTCCGACTGAAAAAACGACTTGGCCGCATGGAATTGACCATTTGCTGCTAAAATTAACTTTTCCAAGGGCTTACTGGCAGAGGTAGATCACTGCTTCTGTAAGAGAGGATGGGCAACACTGTTCATCTGGGATGGGCAATCAAGGAATTCACCTTCATTCTTTCACCAAGGTTTTTTTTTTTTCCCTCACGCAGCTTTTGTGTTTTTGTTTTTTTCCTTTTCCCACAAAAAAAAAAAAAAAAAAAAAAAAAAAAAAAAAAAAAAAAAATCCTTTGGTGGGGCNAAAAAAAAAAAAAAAAATCTCTTGGATGGGCCCGTAAATTTTGCAACTGCCAAGCTGACTGTGTTATATTAAGGCAGCGTTACCCAAAAATTAGGCACCTGTTAAATACAGCCTGCTAACCTCAGGTCTCCCGTGAGGGTTTTGCTTTACTCAGCCTATTATTTTTGGACCTGTTCATGCAATCAAGGTCTTGCCTTCAAGTTTACAATTATGTTAATAAGGAATACAAGAATCAACTGCTGGTTTCATAGCTTCTGGATCTAGTGTCCCTTTTAACCTTCAGAAGCCTGAACACATTGATAATGTAACAGATGTTATAGTCTCCAAGTAGATGTCAATCTATTATCTTCAGTACACAGATTGCTGTAAATGTATTGGCTATGAATTCAACAACAGTTCCAGTTTTGTTTAAGCAATAGTACAGCCATAATTTTTCAACTGACATTTAAAAATGGTCTAGTTACACCTTGTGTCAAAGTGCAGAACTGCTACATTATTGGTTACAGACATCTATGTGCTATAAAAACAGCTTTGGTACAATAAATTATCAAAAAAGAAAATAAATTTTTGTAAAATTCACAGCATAATTGTGAGGCAAAAAAGCAGTCACATAAAATTCTGCATTTTTTTTTTTTTTAAAAATGTTCAGGATGAACAGAAGACGTCTTTGTGCAGAAGTAATGGTGGAGAAAACCACGTGCCGAGAAAAAGCAAAAGAAAAAAGTAAAAAGCAGGAAGGGACACAGTTGTAGCTATTTCCATCAAACGCAAACCACTACTCCTGTGACCTTCAACCAATAAGGAAGTCAACTTTATGACACACGCAAAGTGACCTTGCAATACCTTACAATAAGTGGGTCACAAAAGTCTATTTTTAAAAGAAAGGCCTCTTGAATTACCCATTCTCTGTGTTTTCAGCATTAAGGACTGTCTGCAAAAGCATGTCCAAAAGTGATTGCATCTGAAATGGTAGGCTCTTCTAACTTAAGAGTCCAAATCCATAAGGCCAAAGGTTATCCCAAAGACCACCACTTAGACCTCCCCAGGACTGGCCAGGACCGACCCGTTGATTGCTTCTCAGTGCACCTCAGTTATGAAACCAGTCAGATTTCCATCCTAACTGCCCGTGGGCTCCAAAAGGTGGCACCCACAGAATTCCCATCACAATTGCTGCTTTGATCCTCAGTAGATTCAGAAAAGGAGAGTTCTGCTCACCGCCACTTCGCATGCTCAATGTGCCTCACAAACTCCGTCACAACCGTCCCTTTTTACAGCTGAAGAATAATATATTTGTGTAATCTGAAGGTCCCTCTTTCTTACAGTACTGCATTTCTGTGCCCATGGTTGTTTGGGGAACTAAAAAAAATATATATATTACTCACTCCCCCTCCCACCCCAAAAACTTCAAAGGGCCTTTTTTTAGAAATCATGTGCAATGCCTTTAAAAAGAAACTAGTTTGCAACTATGACTAACATTTGAACAATAACCCCTGTTGAATGAGAGCAAAAAAACCAAATTAAAAAAAAAAAAATCAAAACCCCTCCCCAAAAAAACCAAACTATGACTAGGTTGTGGCAAGTTAAAATGGGGGAAGCAAAAGGTGAACACCACTAAGCTATCCGTTAAGGTGGGTCCAGACATGGCTCTTAAAAAAAAAACCAACCAAAAAACCTCCCCCCCAGCAAAAAACCAACAGAAAAAAAACTTCATTGTCCCTTTGCAATCTTTTCAAGTTTAAAAAAATAGTCAACTTTGCCCTCCTGTAGCGGTTCAGTGAGTTTATCTCCTTCTGATTCAAGCAGCTTTGCACTTTGTTTTTTGGAAAAACACCACTTCTATAAAAACACACAAGAAACAAACTTAGTTTCAGTTTAGTCACGAGCTAGCCACAGGACTTTGCTGAACACAAACTCCTGTCATGGGAGACTCTTCTCTATCAATGCCTTGCCTCATGGCAAGGTGTCCTTCAGTCATGTAATGAGCAGGACCTGTATTAGCAGAAAACTGGTACGTGGGATGTCCAGCTATGCCAGTTTCTTGGCGCGGATTAGAGTAGACTGTTAAATTCATGTCCATAGCTCCGTTCTGTCCAAAGTCCAAGGTATTAGCAGCCACTGGGCGGTTCTGATAGGCCTGATTGCCTTGGTTACCAGTAGAGGAGGAAGATGTAGAGGAAGAAGTAGTTGAGGAAGACAGGGATGTCATGGAGTGGTGACTGTGGCCCACCTCCATAGAATCCTGGGTGGAGGAGCTGTTTGTTGGAGAATTGTAGACTCTCGGCCTGGTCCGGCTGCCCAAGGCTTGCTGTCCATGGTGGTGGTGGTGGTGGTGGTGATGGTGGTGGTGGTGGGAGCTGTTGCCGTGGTGATGGTGTAATGCATTCTGTTGTTGAGGGTTTACGTGGAAGGTGGTTTCTTGAACCGGGTGGTTCTCGACAGTGACCTGGGTGGGAGCTTCGGTGGCTGTCCAACCGATCGGAGGAGGAAACTGTTGTCGAACCTGCGACAAAGGAGCAAAGTTAAAATTAGAATGCTGACTCGAAGCTGTGATTTCACTGAATCACAGAATCAGAGAGGTTGGAAAAGACCTTCCAGAGCATCCAATCCAACCTTTGACCACGCTGTCAACTGAGTGTCACATCCAGTTGGTTCTTGAACAATATATGAGTTATTTATATTAATATATTAAGTTATTCGTATTTATGCCAACCTTTTAAAATGTTACCCAAGCCTTGCAGCTGCACAATTATTCTAGAAATGCAGCCATGTAGCTAAGAGTCATTTCCAATACTTTTTTATATTTACCTTAAGAAAAATGAATGCACATCCTGGATGTTTTTCTCAAACAGTTTAAGAAAGTCTGGTAAGTGACTTGGCTGTCAAAATTATAGAAGCAGCTTTACATTACAGTAATAATAACAGCATTTGTACAACACTTAGAAAAATAAAGCCTTGACCTCTGGCTGAGGAGCCTGGAGAAAATAAGCAAAGCAAATTAAATTGTTATAGCTCATACCTTGAAAGATGCCAACAGCATTTAGAGGAACCTCTGGAACAACACAGCTGAATAAAGGTTACTAAAAGAGCAACATCTATCTACACACCAATTAATTGTCTACATGGGGGAATTTACAGTTTTATCTGTTCTGTACTAAGATATCACTGCCTCAGCCCCACTGGAGCATTACCTGTGGGCTGTGTGTTTCACAGTCCATCGCTTGAACAGCAGCAGTGAAGTGCCCACCACTGTGTCGATGCTGGTGTGTGGGGTCCGACCGCGCCCTTCCGCTGTTGCTCGTGCCAGAAGATCCACCTGGAAAACCCCAACATGATCAGTTAACTTAAAGGGACACAGAATTTACAGCTATGAAACAATGGCAGCATAAAGATTTATAAAGTGCTGCAAGGGAAAAGTGTAAGATCTATGGCAATCACTCACATTTTTGCTCATCATTTGGGTTTTTGGGGTTTTTCTGTTTACCTGTTCCAGCTTGTTTAGCGATCGTGACTGATATATTTTTTAACAGGACGGAAAAAAAATCAACATTTCACAGAATCAGGGAATATTCTGAGTTGGAAGAGACCCACAAAGATCATCCAGTCCAACTGCACAAACACCCCAACAACCCCTCCCTGGGCATCCCTGGCAGTGGTGTCCAAACTCTCCTGGAGCTCTGGCAGCCTCAGGGCCGTGCCCATTCCCTGGGGAACCCGTTCAGTGCCCAGCATTAGGAAGCAGAATTTTTGTCACCTGTTCACGACCAAAACCCACCTGAGCTTGAAGATGTACTAGAGGTGGTTCCTGAAGACTGGGACTGCTCCATGGCAGGACTCGTGGACACGCTGTTACTCGTGTTGGTACCTTCGTCCGCTGTTTTCTTGAAGAAACTGTGCTGCAGGGCGTAGTAGGGCTGGATTCGTGTCTTGGGGTCATAGTCAAGCATCCTTAAGATGAGGTCTTTGAACTTCAAGTAGTCAGCTACAGTATGACCCGACTCCCCAGCACGGCGCCCACCCGGTCCTCCTGTCTCGACTCCCAGGATATTGTGGAGTTTGCGAGTTCCCGGGGGTTTGTATTCCTGTGGGAAGGGAGGAATTGCTCGGAATCAATGTGTGAAGCCTTGGGTGTGCACAGATTCTGTATCAGAAGTCAAATCAAGCAAGGAAACTATTCAACACTACAGGAAGTGTTATTTAATTGACAAGACAGAACGCTAACAAACAACAAAGCTGTATTTTCAGTAAGACAAGATGTAAAACAAAGTAACAACTCACCATTTTATATATTTTTATATATATGTTATCATCCTAATCATTTAACCTACCCTTTTTCCATCTTTGGTCTTCTTCAAGTTCCAAGTGCTATCTGGCAACTTCTCAAAGAACTTTCTTGCTTTGGGTGCTTGGTCAAGGATGTGGGTTGGTGGTATCCCCAAAACTTCCACTATTTTATTCATCTGATCCACCTGTCCCAAATAAAATGTGTTTGTGAAGGACAAGTGACAGCCCAGCCCAGCTGTGGCACAAATGTCAGCTACTCACACAAGTTCTAAATTAATTAAGAAAAATTTAATAAGTACAAAACAAGTTAAGGAGTAAGAGGGAGACACAGAAAATTATGAACAGGCAATTCTGTGTCCCAACAAAAGTCATGACATTGATGTTTAATCCTCTCAGAATTACCAGACTTCCCTCATTTATGCATTCCAATTAAACAGATGAAAATCGTGACGGGAATTAACAACAAAAAAACCCCAATTACTGGTACATAACTTACCTCATTTGCCCCACTAAAGAGAGGCTCTCCAGTGTGCATCTCGACTAAAATACACCCAAGGGACCACATATCAATTGCAAGGTCATAAGGCATTCCCAGTAGCACCTCTGGTGATCGATAAAAACGACTCTGGATATATTGGTATATCTGGAATAAAAGCATCTCAAGGTCACACACAGCATCCAAAGGGAATGACAA
This sequence comes from Rhagologus leucostigma, assembly GCA_013397725.1. Taxonomy (NCBI): domain Eukaryota; kingdom Metazoa; phylum Chordata; class Aves; order Passeriformes; genus Rhagologus; species Rhagologus leucostigma. Next base: position 235,355 of record VZTD01003874.1, read on the forward strand.
TTCCGTGTGACAAAACACAACTGCCATGAAACGTTTTGGTGCAGGGAAAGACGAGGTATCAGAGATAATAAAATCTATACATTCATTACAGTAATAAAAATATCTAATTGTTAATTTTTAGGAAAATATTATGCTCACAAAAAAACCCCAGGAAGTTCAGCTTGAGTCATGTCACGGTTTTGTAATTGCGATTCTTAACATTTCAAAATTATCTTATTATTGATAAATAATGGATTTGGATAAATAATCTAGATGGCATTTCAGCTCCTGGTGTCTTCCTTCAACCCTTCCTTCTAGTTTATAGCAAGAAGTCCTTTTATTCATCTAAATCTGTGTGTCATTGCTGCTTTCAATACAATATTCAATATTCTGATCTGCTTTTCCTAAATTCATTATGGGAAAAAGCAATGGGGTGCTACTGGCCAGGCCCAACTCCTCAAGAGAAAATTTGGGCACTTCTGGGGAAGTTAGTCCATGAATTCCTGAGTTCTTTTCCTCATGATCCAATCTGCAGTGTCACTAATCACAAACAGGGGACATGCTAAAGGAGTGCTCACGGAAGGAGGAGTTAGATGGAAGAAGACAATAATAAAACAGTATTTTATTAATTAGCACTGCAGATTTCTACAACCAAGCGTTTGTACATTCTCCACTGACATGGCACAAAACCACAGCCAAAAATAAAAAAACCATGGAAAATTTATCATATGGTGGATTTTTATCTACTGGAGCACTAAAGGGAAGTGGTGGAGTGTCAAAGTGTTTGAAGAATGTGTGGATGTGGCACTTGAGGACTTGGTTTAGCGGTGAACGTGGTGCTGCTGGTTCACGGCTGGACTTGATCTTAAAGGTCTTTTCCAACCTTGACAATTCCGGGATTCTGAAACTCGTATTTAAAGCTCTTTTGGACTGTGGATCTCTATTTAAAATTGAGTTATTGTTTTAAAATCACCACGAATGATGTTTCAATGAGCTAGATGAGTATTATGACTTAAAAACACTGCATTTTTCAGCAGCATGAACAGAATTTTCGCCCATTTTCCCCCAAAACTCACCCTCTGCCCAAGCTGACATGAACTGCCAAAATCCACAATCTTGATGGCGCTCCTTTTGGGGTTGCAGAGCAGGATGTTCTCCGGTTTTAGGTCACAGTGAATGATGCTGAGCTCGGGGGTGGCCAGGAAGAGCAGGGCTGTGCACATCTGCTGCGCGAACTTGCGCGTCAGGTTGAGGGACACGCCGCGGAAGTTGGTGTTCCTCAGCAGGTCGTACAGGTTGTAGGACAGCATCTCAAACACCAAGCACAGGTGGTTCCTGAACATGAAGTGGCGCTTCAAATGCACTGGGGAAAAGGGGAAACATCATTAATACACTCTTAAGAATTACGGGTTAATTACAACAGAGTATGTAGGAAGCAGGTCTATCAGTAAAATAACTGAGCATCATTTATTGTTTCCTAGTTCTGTGTTATTTACAAAATATTTCTGCCATGTTTGGAGGACAAGAGGACATTTTACACGTGCACCTCAGTAAAACTGCAAACACTCGTGAAATCTTTTAAATATTTCAATCAATGTGTGAAATAAGAGCATTTTCTTTTCCTAGTTCTGTGTTATTTATGAAATATTTCTGCCGTGCCTGGGGCACAGAGGGACATTTTACACATCCCTGGTTGCCCCTCAGTAAAGCTGAATTAACCAAAAACTTACGAAATGATGTATTACCAAAATAAGTTATCACTCCCTTACATTTACAGAGGAAATATTTAATTGTGAGAATAATTTAAAATACACAAGGACATCACTGAGATTTATAAGCTGTGACTTCAATTGATTACTTCAATTAATAAAACTGATCAATATCCCATAGGAATTGGATTCATTTTCTTCAGAAACAATCTCAGTTTATGAAAGGAACCAATCCAAGCCATTTTTTTTCATTAAATCAGTGAAATATCCGTCACATTGCTCTTTTCAAAGGCCAGCAGGGTTTGCCATTGTCAAACCTTCAGGTTGCCACACGAAAATTGAAACAGGAAAAACATTCCAGAGAAAAAGTAGCACACTCCCCTTTCTGGCATAATAAAATTTTGAGTATGAGAACCATGAGAATTCAGACTTCTAATTAAGGTGGATTTTTGGTCAACTTGGTGTCCATGGAGTTGTTCCCTCCCTTATCCCAGACCAGTTCCTTCTGTGTCCTTCACAACTTACCTGAGATGGGACCTTCTGCTCCCAGCCTGATGCCACTTCCTGCCACACGTCCTTGTCCAAATTCCTGTTCTGTCACCTCTGGAACTCTCCTCCCACCATTCCATGCCCTGGTGGGCTTCCTACACTTGATTCCAACTCCTGCCCACCCTACCTGAGCTCGCTGGACTCACCAGCTTGGCAAGAACTACCAAATATCATCACAAATATTCCCAAGTACATTTGGAAATCAGCTGAAAGCAGCCTAAGCTCTACAGCAAGATCTAAACCATTCCTAATGAAATAAAAACAAAGAATAATTATTTCAATACCTATGTAGTACTTCATCTCAGTGTCATGTTTGTTCATCAGCTCGAGCAGTCTCACTTCAATCTGGGCCTGGTTTAAGAAAGCCTTCTTGTTTTTGATGATTTTGATGGCCACCCACTCCTGCTCCACTCGGTCATAAGCCTTCACAACCTGCAAGAGAAGCCAAATCCATCAGGAAAATTGCTCCAGTTCTCAAAAAAACTCCCTTTCTCACCTTTCTCAATTCAGAGAAAATGTTCTCCTTTTTAATTCTATTTCTTCTGATGATACAACAATAAAGCTACAACTGATTGTGTGGCGTTTATTGCGGTGATGTCACCTCACATGCAAATAAAATTATCTAAACCAACCCTGCAAAAGGACTGGTAAAATCTGAGAAAAACTAAAAACTACAAAATAAAAGCTCCATCCTCTTTCCAGCCTTGGCTAAAGATACAACCAGTCAAAACAAATGCTGCTAATGACTCTTATAAGAGGTAAGATCCAGCACTAAATCTTGTTTTAATTTAAAAACCCAACTCCAACTAAAAACCTAACTCAAACCAAAACCAAACTCAAGCTAAAAATGTGAACTGATGGCAAAAGGTGGAGGATTTCTCACTGTAAAATGCAACACACACACTGAAATGTAATTAAATGTTTTCTGTAGAAACATGAAATAGCACAAAAATATGAGTGTCTGAACAGGCACTCAGGATAACAGGACTGAGAAAAAAGAGTTTTAATTTCAAAATTAAGCAAGAGCACCTCCAATTAAATACAACTGTGATCCACATAAATTATATAAATATATAATGAGCCACTACCTGTCCAAAGGATCCTTTGCCTATTAAAGAGTCGATTTCATAGCGGTCCATCCACTTCTCCCCATTTTTCACGATGTAGTCGTAGTTGTCATCATCATAACCATCATTGTAAACTTTCCTCTCCTTTTTGTGACTGGAATCATCTCCCTGGCCCTGCTGATGCCGCCGTTTTTTTTTTGCATAGTAAACCTGGAGGGGAAAAGGAGCTTCCTTAAGTGCCCTGCTTAGAACAGCAGCTCAAGAAAGAGGAGAATCAACTTTTATTCAGCATCCTGTGGTTTTAAAGTCAACTTCTCCAAGTGGAAAAGCAAGCAGGCCTCTCCTCCTATTGCTCTGTTTGAAGTCAGGTCATTATTCCAAAGGAAAGTCTGGATGAATAATTGAAGAACTGGGAGAGCAGAGCTAAAGGAATGTACTAACACTAATAAATAACAGTAGTAACACTAATAAACGTAGTAACACTAAGAAATAATAATAATAACACTGATAAATGTAATAACCCTGATCTCTGGGGTTCACAGGTGCAAAAGGAACAGAAACATCCCAGCACACTGTGCACACAGCAAAATTCAAAATGCTAAGGAGCCTGGAAACAAGAACTAGCACTTCATCTTCTCAAAAGCCTGGGCAAAAATTCCAAGGAAGTCATTAATCACCATAAAAATCCCTTCACGTTCCCTATAACTGTCAAAGTTTGAAACCAACCAATGCTTTCCTATATTAACCACAACAATTTTATATCTTACATTTGTCAACAATACTGAAATAACTTAGGGAAAACACTTCAGCATTTTTCCTTAAAAGCTCTTAGAAACACTAATAAAGTTTTATTGAGCTCAAAGTGTGCTCGTGCCACTCGCATCTCCTTGTCCTGCAAGCTCAACATTTGTTTATAAAACAACAGAAAATAAATCCCAGCATAAAAGATATCCTGTGTGCTGGACAGAAAGCAGGACCATGATACCCATGACCTCAAACAAGACGTGAGCAACTGAGAGAAAACTTGGGTTTTTGGATCTCTTGATGAGATTATTCATAGAAAACACATTTAAATCATGTATTGTAACAAACATCAGGGCACATTAAAGACAGCTGGAGCCTTTACCTCATTAATATGCTTGTATGTTTTGATCAAATCTACGGAGAGTTTCCTCAATGGAGCAGTGGCTGGATCACGAAAAGTTTGGGGCATCCGCCTCTGGAATAGGAACATGGCAGAAATTAGAACAAAAATAGGAATTTTATGGTATAGTTAATACACTGAATTGTGAAATTCCTCAAAGAAATGAGATATTTAAAAGCAAGGGTTTTTTTTTAAACTGACAGTAAAAAAACCCCACACCCAGTTTAGTTACTTTTTAATATATTAATAATTTTTAATATATTAGTTATTTCTTTAAAAGGAGTAAATTCCAAGATTCCTACCTCTCCTCCCACTACACCCAACAGGTTTAATTGAAATCTCCTCTCATAACAAAGACTCTCCTCCATCACTCCTCCCCTTCAGGGCTGACACATGAACTGTAACCATATTTAAGGTACAGTTCCAAAGGAACTTCACAGGAAGTTCCAAAGGAAATACACAGAAATTGCTGGAGAACTGGGGCAGCTCACCGCATTCAACCGCATTAAATTCCAAATAAAACAAAATTCAGGACTACCAAGAGACAAACCAGCGCCAAAGGCTGTGCACAGCACCGCTGCCCTGCTGGACAAATGCTGCAAATTCTCTGTCCCACCCAACCGGAGCCCAAAAAGGGAGTTTGGAGAGTGGCTGATCCCTCAGTCTGCTCCTCTCTCCATCCCCTCACACAGGTGGCTCTGGAATATGCCCAGGGAGGAGACTCCACAGCCTCTCTGGTCTCTGTTCAGGGCTGGGCCCTGCCCAGGGCAGAAGTTGTGCCTCCTGTGCAGGGGAATTGCCGGGCTCAGCCCCTGCCCAGGGCAGAAGTTGTGCCTCCTGTGCAGGGGAATTGCCGGGCTCAGCCCCTGCCCGTCCCTCTGGTGCCACTGCTGGGCCCCGGAGCAGAGCCCGGGCCCTGCTCGGAGCCCTCCCTGCAGCCAGGGACACCCAGGGCCGAGGGCCCCTCTCAGCTGGGGCTCCTCTCGAGGCTGAGCAGCCCCAGCTCCCTCAGCCTTTCCTGGGCACGGAGATGCTCCAGGCCCTTCCTCAGCCCCGCAGCCTCCGCCGGCCCCGCTCCAGGAGCTCCCTGGCCCTGCTGTGCTGAGGAGCCAGAGCTGGACACGGCACCCCAGAGGTGCCCCCAGGGCTGGGCACAGGGGCAGGATCACCCCTGACCTGCTGGGAATGCTCTTCCCGATGAATCCCTGGTTCCCATTGGCCTTTCTGTCCCCCAGGACACTCTGCTGGCTCAGGGACAGCTCGGTGTCCCCCAGGTCCCTCCCCAGCAGGTCACCCCCAGCCTGTGCTGCTGCCTGGGGTTGTTCCCCTCCAGGTTCAGGACAGAAAACCTCAGGGTGATTTTAAGCAATTCCAGTGGAGAAAAGCTTGTTCCATGTATGTTTTCCATCAGCATTACTGAACTAATAAATGAGCTGGAAATGTCTAACTGCTCCTCTATTTTTTATAGGATAACTTAATACTTATAATGGTTGCTGTACAAATAACTCTTTTTTTTTTCTCTCAGTGACAAAAAGAATCACATCAAAGCGACTCAAAAACGGTCTCACAGAAAGGAATTATAGAGAATTTGTGCTTCTGAAACTGGACCTGCACTGAGGTACCCAAGGGACCACCCTAGCAAGCCAAACTCCCCTTCTCCTCCTGCGTGGGCAGGGGGAAAGACATTAATTCTATTTTATTACAAGTACAAGCACTTTGTAAACATCAGGAAACCGTTTGAAAGTTTCCTAAACAAACTATTGGACATTTACAAAACACTTTTGTTTCTTCCTTTCATCTGGCAAACAAACGTGGCCCATGAAATAAACCCCACCTAAAGAGGGTCTCTTTTGCGTCTCTCCCACAGCTCTGAGCAGCAGCGAGTCCCGATCCAGCTGTCACTGTTAAAGCCTCTTCAAATCCAAATATTTCCTCCAAATTCCTTAATCTGACTGAGAGAAGGTATCGGAATATGGGAACACTGGTGGGTTTTGCTGGTAAAAGAAACCAGGATGTGGCACAGGAATATCAGGAATATCGGCAGGGCCCAGTCTCTGTCCTGGGCTGGATCACCGGCACAGGGACTCGAGTTTTGAGGGAAGAGTTTGAGTGTGGAAGAATTCCATAGTTCAGACCAATTATTCCCACAAGAAATTGCTCAGATTTGGAAAGGGAGTTTGTAGGACAAGTCTTTGTGTTTGTTTTCTACTTTTTAAGTCCAATTTGCTCGCTTACTTCAAAAATAAAAAACTAATTTTTACTCTGAAATGAACAGCCTGGTGAAAAAAAACGATAATCTGATTTGTTGTCATTCCCTAATTGTAAATAATTTAAATTCTGCAGGCTACTGCAGCCAGTCCCTTATTTAAAAACTGCATTTTGGCAGTCACACCTTTCTGAGGACACTCTTGAACCTGTATGAACTTTTCCACAGGTTCTGTTTTGCTCTCCTGGGTTCACTGAGTTTTGGGTTTAATTTTTTTCCTCACACTTTTATATTGAGAAGTTTTTAATATTCTCTTCTCTTTCCCAGAGAGATTCTTGCTCCCTTCTTCCTGGTGATGGAAGACCATGGAACCAAGTGGTTTTTATCCATTTTATACAATCTCTAATTCTTTATTGTTGGGGTAACACTGATTTCTGTCTTGGCTTTAAGGAATGCTCAGCCACCAAAGAAAAGGGAGAAGAAAAGAAGGAGAAAAAAGGGGAAAGAAAAGGAAAACTCCTATTTCACAAGCTTCAGTCTCTATCTGGTGGTCAGACAGCAACACTGCAAGCTCAGATCTCCCTAAAAACACAACACAAATCAAAGAGATGCCGCATCTCAGGTCTGAGAGATAAGAAACTACTTTAATTACAATTATAAATGTCAGGAAATACCCACAAACAAGGCCCCATTTATGTGTCCTCAACACACTGGTGACAAAGCACATCTTATGGGAACTGTGACTTTTAACTCAGTTCTGTGTGTTTGAACTCCCAGCCTTTGGGAGTGGAACACACAACAAATTTCTCTCTTCTGGGACATTTTCTTTTTTGTCTAAACAGATGGCATTGTTTCTTTTTAATTTTTATTTTCATTATGGAGAATCCTTGAGTTGTTTATGGGATGGTTTAACTCAGATTTTAAAAAAAAACAACCAAGATCCACCACCATCCACATTGATTAAAAGAACAGAGAGAGAAAAAAATAAATTCAGCTTGTGTACAGCACATGTTCCACTTGACAAACAGAATAAATAATGAAGATTTTATCATTTAAGGGCAATTTTAGCAAGAATTCCAAGTGTAAGGGTTTATTTAACTGATCTGCATGGCCACACTGATGACAGAGACTGCTGAAGTTAAACCATCATGAACAATAATGCTGATCAGGTAGTGGGAATATCTGAATTAAGGACTTTAAACTGGTGCTGCAGCGTGAACTCGGCAATGATCTCAGTGTGATCAATAAAATCCCTGGCCTAGATCTGGTCAGTAAAACCTTGAATTATGCAGAGTGACCTTAGATAAACAGAGGTAGAAAGGTGTCTAACAGCCAGCCTGACCTTCCCATTCCAGGTGTTTCATGAAAGCTGAGCTGCTGGAATTTGTTACCAAAATCTCACCTCAGTTTCCTTATCAGGTAAATCAATTTTCTAATCGTTCTGTTATTAACTGAAAAGAGTTCCAGGCAATCTGAGCATCCACGACGGAGATAAACAGAGCAGCAAAAGAAGCAGCTTTGTTTGAAGTTGTGACAACTTTTAAGCTCTTATCTCGTATTCCCATCAGGCTGAGTTGAACTCACAGGACAGAACCAGTTAAAACTGGACAGAGAAATACTCATTTGTTACTGCTACAGGAGAAAGATCCCAGAGATCCCAACTTTTCTGTTCACTCGGGACCACGTGCTCCCACACTTCCCTGAAACTGAAGCACTCAGCAGCCGCAGCCAAGAGCAGCACCCCGTCCTGCCAGCACTTTTTGGGAAACAAAAGCCTTAAAAAGTAACTCTGGAAGGAAAAAAAATTAAAAAGACAGAGCTGGAGGTTTTTAACTGTGATTTAAAACCTCATAAATAAGTGAAAACCAAAACAATCTGGCTGGTCGTGGAGAATCTTCCTAGAATTCTTTGATCCTTGTCAGTGATGGGTTTGGGGACCACAGCCAGAAAGCAAGAAGTGCAAGAGAAGATTATGTAAATAATCTTTTAAGAGCAACTTTATATATATAATTATTTTTATTACTTACATGTAATCTAAATACATAGATTTTATATAATTTTAATATAAATTGTCCTTATTGTTTCCTAACCTTTAATCTGCAGCTGTGAATGATTCCCCAAATACCAGAATATGGCCTGCAAGCCACTACAACCCCAAACCCCAGCAGGACAGAGCAGGAATAAAAGCAATAAATTCACATTCAAAGCCTGGCTTCCCCTTTCTGGTTATGAATTAAAATCATGCCAGGAACCTGAACCAGACACTCCATAAAAAAAAGGAGTCAGTCTGCAGCAAAGACACGAAAATAACCTGCAAGAACATCAGCAGGTAATTACCGAAGCTCAGGGAGTTCGTGGCGAGGATGGGATATTTGGGAGAGGAGCTTTCCCAGCAGCAGCACCGCGGCGCTGCGGCCAGCAGAGGGGGGCTGGAGCTCGGGAAAGGCTCCACCCGGAATCCCGGCAGCGCCGAGCTGGGAAAATCCCGATTTCCCGACCCCTCCGGCTGCTCAATCCACCAGGGAACGGGAGCAAAGGGGCTGCAACTCGCTGTCAATAGGCTGCGGGGTGCTCATACCCGAATAGGTCACTTTTAGGGCACCCAAATGGGGTATTTTAGGGCACCCAAAGAAGCTACTTTTACGGTAGCTAAATGGGTTACTTTCAGGGCACCCAAACAGGTTATTTTAGGGCACCCAATTAGGTTACTTTTAGGGCATCCAATTAGGTTACTTTTAGGGCACCCAAGCAGATTATTTTTAGGGTACTCAAGCAGGTTGGTTTTAGGGCACCCAAACAGTTACGTTTAGGCTGTAGCCCACAAGCTGTCCCAATGGCCCAGGCTGCTGATGTCAGGAAGTTCCAAGAAACTCTAGCTCCTAGACCCAATCCTCGTCTGTTTGACTGGATGTGAGCCACTGCATTGAAAGGATCCACCTTAAAAGATTAAAAAACTTCCTGAATCTGCCTGAAGTCACCTTTTCCCTCCTCCTATTTTTACGGCTATATTAAGATCAAACCATCAAACCTTCTCCCACAGGCAATTCCTTTTGCTGCACGTTAAAAACAGGATCTCCTGGAAGATAGGAAACATTGGAGCAAAGGAGGCTCAGGGGGGACCTTGTGGCTCTGCACAACTCCCTGACAGGAGGGGGCAGCCGGGGGGGTCGGGCTCTGCTCCCAGGGAACAGGGACAGGAGGAGAGGGAACGGCCTCAGGCTGGGCCAGGGGAGGCTCGGGTTGGACACCAGGAGCAATTTCCTCCTGGAAAGGGAGGTCAGGCCTTGGAAAGAGCTGCCCAGGGAGGTTTGGAGTGCCCATCCCTGGAGGTGTCCAAGGAAGGCCTGGACGTGGCACTCAGTGCTCTGGGCTGGGGACACGGTGGGCATCGGGCACAGCTTGGACTCATCTTGGGAGATCTTTTCCAGCCTAAATGTCCCTGGAATTCTGTGATACGAACTTGCAAAGGCAGAAGTCACCTTTTGTGACCAAAGAGAGTTTGCCATTATTAAAAGCTGGTCTGTGTTAGAGCTTTACCAGGAGATGCCAGAGAGAACAAGCGGTGGGATTCCACCAGAGCAATGAAACAACCACCCAAAGATGGTTCCAAAAATGTTCTCTGCAAGGTTCCTTTCCAGAACTGACATTTCCAGAACTGCTTTTATCAAGGCCAGAGAGAAACAAGTTGCAACACATTCATGGCAACCCCTTGAATAAAAAGGATTCCCGTAGGAATGTCATAAAGGCAGAATCTGTACGACGCAGGGATCAATGGGATACAAACCCCAAGATGTTTGCAGATCACACTGGAGAGAAAAGCACAAAGCCTTCAGCAACAGAGGGCCAAGACTTTCGTAAGAAAAAAAGTTATTTTCTAATCGAGATGCACAAGAACTGAACAAGATGAACCAGAACTGTAAAAGGGCAACTCCAAGAGAAAGAACAGGGATTTGCTTAGCACAGAGACCAGGTCTAGAGCAGATGATCTGAGCCACCAGCAGGAACATCTCAGGTGGATCTGGCTGTGCAGATAAAATCAGAAGTGCACTGCAAAGACAAAAAGCCACTGAGAGTCCCCACAGAGGCTCACACAGAACCTCCACTCCCACCAGGAACCTGTGAGGAGAACTCTTGGTGGGACTGGGTGATGGGAGAAGCACAAGAACTCGAGGGAGGAAAGAGGCAGGGAAGGCAAATACTCAGAAGACTTCTGAGTTGAAAGTTGGCCACCATATCCAAGCCAAGAACATTAATTCAGTAGAACTGCGTTGCTGGTGCAAAGACAGCTTGAGTGCCATGATCAAGGTGGCCAGCTGATCATTTCCTCACATGGATAAGGTCCATACAACCTAAAATCCCTTGAGTTTGTTTCTAAAGTGCCTTGAAAGGTTCAAGGTGCAACTCTTCTTGACTGACCAGCATCATTGCAGAAGTTCTGGCAGACCTTCAAACCCAAAAAAACTCACATAAAATCCCTTGTAGATCCCTCAAGCTCAATATTATTTTATAGGAGCAGATTTCCTACTGGATTGGCTCTAAGGAAAGGAAACCCATCCTTGGCCAGCTCCATTCACTCGGCCTCAGTCACTGGAGATCTCCAAACCCTGGCATCCAACATCGTGGCACTTGGTTTGACCATTCTCATCCTCTCTAATCCTTTTCTCCTCCTGAAAAGTGTGTTCCTGCAGCACCAGAGCATCTCTTGATGGTTCTGGTCAAACATCTTACACGTCATCTGCAACCTCTTTAGTGAAACATTCCTCATCAATCTGCACCAAATTTTCAAGTTCTGACTTACAAGCTTCTGGATTTTAAGCTTTGGAACCCATCTGCCCTCATGTCTCCACAACCGGGCTGCGGAATTTTTAAAAACCAACAGAATTCCCATTTATCCAGAGCAACAGAAGCTCTTGTGGCTCCTGGCACTGAGTTAGGGAGCTCTTTCAGCAGTTCTACATACTCAAATAAAGTATCTTTTGTGCAAACTTCTATATTCCATTTACACCAACCAATGACTCTGCAGTAAAAAACTGTCCATTAGAATAAAAAAGCAATCAGATAAGAACAAACAGCACAAAAATTTTAAAAAAGTTATTGAAGAGCTTTTTACAGCTCTCCACTTGGCCAATCTTTCTCTCCTCTTATTTAAAAAAAACATAAGTATTTTTAAATATATAGTTGTACATTAACTCCATCCTTACAAAGTCAGGAATTCATTAGTTTAAAAAAAACCCTACAAGAGTAAATGCCCTGATCCTGTAATTTATGGTTGTATAATATATGGATGGAGAGGGACTTTTCACAAGGGTTTAGAGTGACAGGACATGGGGGGAATGACCTTAAACTGACGGAGAGCAAGGTTAGATGGGATATTGGGTAGGAGTTGTTCCCTGAGGGTGGGCAGGCCCTGGCACAGGGCACCCAGAGCAGCTGTGGCTGCCCCTGGGTCCCTGGCAGTGTCCAAAACCAGGCTGGACAGGGCTTGGAGCAACCTGGGGGAGTAGAAGGTGTCCCTGCCCATGGCCGGGGTTGGAACTCGATCTTTAAAGGTCCCTTCCAACCTACATGATCGCACAATTCAACATTTCAAGAACTCCCAGATGTAAAAGGAGCTCTCCCCGCCGTACCTGGTTTGTTAATGGGAGTGGCTGCTCGAGCTGGTCAGCGTAGGATAAGGCCGAGACCTGCTGGTCACTGATGTTCTGCTGCCGCCGGTCACTGTACTGCTGATGCGAATGGGACATCTGTCCAGCCATCTGAAGGCCAGCAGCATGGAATGAAAACGATGGTGCAAGCCGAACAGATGAAGGTTTGCATGCTGAAGTCTCTCCTCCTGCAAAGACAAGGTGAGGGTTAAGCAGGTGATGGGTTGAAAATACTGCCCCCTGATCGGGATCCCAGAGCTCAGCAGCACCGAGTGGCTGTCACACACGGGAGATTCCATAGGGAGTGATCCCAGAAACCATCCTCAGGGAAAGGTAATCTACAGGGCTGGACAGGAAGGCTGGACAGGGACTTCTCACAAGGACAAGGGGGAATGGCCTTAAGCTGAAGGAGGGCAGGGTCAGATGGGATATTGGGCAGGAATTGTTCCCTGGGAGGGTGGGCAGGCCCTGGCACAGGGTGCCCAGAGCAGCTGTGGCTGCCCCTGGATCCCTGGAAGTGTCCAAGGCCAGGTTGGAGCAACCTGCTCTGGTGGAAGGTGTCCCTGACCCTCAGAACTCAGTCCTGAAAAGTCCCTTCCAACCCAAATCATTCCATTACTCTAATCCTGAGCATCCCATTTCTCACATCACCACCTGGGTGTCGTAACTCAGTCAGAATTTGACAGGGTTTATTCCAAACACACAAATTCCCTGTATGGATTCCACAGAAGCCAGAAAAATACACAAGTTCTGCCTCTCTGGGTTGCTCCCAGCAACTTTCTGGACTGACTGTACTAAAAGAAAGGAAAATCAAGCATCCAGCCTCATCTCATCACTTGGGGATAAGGTTCAGGGGTGATGGTGGTGGTGCTGGGGTGATGGTGGGACTGGATGATCCCAAAGGGCTCTTCCAACCCTGGTGATTCCGTGAATCCCCAATTCCCTGTCCTCTGTGTTTATGCCTCCCTACAAAGTGCAGCAAACAAAGAGCAGCTGCAATCTGAAAGCAAAATTATCACCAAAGATTAAATTTAGAAGGAAGGTGTTAAACAGCCAAGCACCTGACCAGCAAAGGGAAATCCCCATTTCCTTTGCAGTCCAAACCTTGCAAGAAAATACAAGCACTAGAAAACAGTAGATGAGTACAGCCAAAATTTGGCCTTCTCAAAAATAACTGCCAAAAGAAAATCAAAATACTGAAATCGATATTGTACCATTGATTCAACACCTACCAGGGCAACAGAAGAACTGCATGGATGAAATCAAACACCATTTTACATTGATTATATTAAAATATTAACCATTTTAAGTTCACATTGCACAGAGAATTACTTTTAACTCTTCTACAAAATATCCATTAAAAACTGAGAATCAGAGTTAATCTTCCATCTCTACAACCTCGTGAATCTGGTGAACATTTCCTTTTCAAGATTCACTGAACATATGTAAGACATCATCCAGTATCTCTACTTTCTGCTCTTTTAATTTCTGAGGTTCTGCTTAACCTGAAAAAAAATCATAATCTCACTTAGCAACATCATGGTGACTGAAGTAAAAGTCAAAACAATATTTAAATCAGAGAGTCAAAAATACCACTAATTCTAAAGTGTAGAGCCAGTTACTTTCAAAGGTTTCTATCTTGCATTTTTTTTACCCCAGGCCACAGGTTTCCAATAGAGAGATACCTGGCCAATTACATAACTTAATAAAAACAGATTTTATTTTAAAAAATCCTGCCCTTCCACGTGTTCCTAAAAAAGCAGAAAGCTCATATATATAAACCCAAAAATCCTGGCACTGTGGGGTTCTCATTTACAGTTTGACTTCATAGGATCTTCTGACACTCCAAAAATCACAACAAATCTGAGGATAAACTGAATAATGCACTACACGCATTTAAGATAAAGTAAAAAAGAAAAGTAAAAGAGTGTTAAAGTGTAATTATCCCACAAAACAACAGTTGTAATTCGATGTTTTGGTTCAGCTGGAAACTTTTCATGCTTGTAGATCTTTTCCTCCCAAGTCCACCTGCATCCAAATCTATGAATTTTAATTTTTTAGTTTAACGTTTTCTGGAATTTGCTGTTTGTGACTAGCAGAGAGCTCCCTGTTGGCTTGGAGGGCAGTCCCACACCAAATGTGATGCCACGAACCCAAGCTGTGCCGAACAAGAACCTTCTTAAACCAGGAACACGAATGGTTTTACAGCAAATCTCAGAAAAAGGGACAAGATTAGAGCCTGGCCAGCCTGATGACGTGAAGGATGACAAGGAGATGGATGGGAATTGGCCAACTCATCCCCGTGTTCCCATCCCAAATGGAAAAGCATTTTAGTCATCTCCTAAACGGGACCGACCTCAGCCACGTCAGCAACGAGCAACAACCACCTGGGTCAGAGGTTCAGGACCTGTAACCACAAGGATCAGCAGCCAAGTAATTCCACCTTTCCAACTTATCCCTGTGACTGCAGGGAAGGCACTGGAGTTCACAGCCCTGTGCTGGAAGCGGTCCTGGCCACCAACACAAACAAGTCACGCTCAGCTCTGGGCCCTGATGAAATCCCTGCCCTTGCCACATCCCAGACTTTGCTCCTGACACCTGCAATCCTATCCCAGGACATCTAATCCCAAGAGAACACTCCTAGAAACACCCAGTGACACGTTAGGAAGAAAGGAGGGGGGAAAGAAGGACTGGTTAGAATAGAAATCTTGACCTCCTTTAGTTTTAGGTCGAGGAGCCGCTCCAGAAATAGGGGCATTTGTGCACACCCATTAAATGAGGCTCACAGTGCCTCTGGTGGCTCAGAGATTGCTTTTTGGCTCATTTGGGGAGCTCCAGACACCCAAAAAAGTCAGGGATCTGCTGACCACCAGGGCAGGACTAAAATCCACCGGCACTTGTTACCACACCACATCCAGAACTTCCACAGGACAGAAACATCTATGAACAAGGTGCAGTCAATCATCAACTTTCCTTTTTAACCACTAAGAGTCCAAGTGATCACACCTCGTAAAGCACCTTAGGAGGAAAATGAAGTAAAAAAGCCCCAAAACATATGCCAAGATCCCTAAGCACGAAGCCCATTAAGGGAAGAGATTATGGATTGGGAGTGGGTAGAATTATCTCACAAATAGGCCTTACCTAATGTTAGTTCAGGGAAGGCATAAAAATACCCACCTTGATGTGTATTTGCACTCAAAAGAGGCTCACAGCTCAGAACTATCTGAAAATAGACACATTGCAAAAATGGATTCCCTCATCATAAAGGAGGAGGTTTATTTCTTTAAAGCCTCATCTCAACACAGTGGAAGAAGTTAGAGAATACATTTACTTCTTTGGTGAGGATGGAAAATGCTTTTCTCATTCAAAATAGCTGTGTTTTAAATGGATTTTATTTTAATGGACGTTTTGTGGACTCCCATCCCTGGAAGTGTCCAAGGCCAGGCTGGATGAGGCTCTCAAGAACCTGGGACAGTGAAGTTATCCCTGCCCATGGCAGCGGGTGGTACTGGATCATTCTAAGCTCCCTTCCAACCCAAACCATTCTGGGATTTTATTATTTTTCCAAGCAACAGAGAAATTATTAACTCCAAGCAGAAATAATACTTGAGATGATGGTTACTGAGGAGTCTATAAATGAACTACAATTGGTGTAATATTGGAAAAGTTTGTGTAAAATTTTGCATAGATTTTTAAGAACTCAGTGTATTTTTTCAAGATTCATTTTCCTACCTCATCCATTCGAGATCCTGTTATTCCCATTCTGACATCGCTCCACATAACTCATTTAGACATTACACCTCCTCCCCAAAAAAGTACCTTAAGGTCACCAGGTGGTGAAACACATCCCTGGCCCTCTCCTTTCAGCTACAGCAAGGACAAACATTCACTGACTGATGGGGAAGAGCTGCAGGCGACTGAGTGATCCCAACAGTGGATCATCAATCCAGAAAAAATGTGTGGATTGTGTCCAAAGCCCAACTGGCCACAGGACTGGGCAACCTCAAAAGGTGTGTTCCAGCCTCAACATTTCCATATTTCTGTGCCACAAAAGTCAGCACAAAGTGAGATCTCTCCCTGCATCGGGAGTTGTTAGAGCAGCTCCTCTGTCGGGTGGGACTGCACCTGAAATCCCAACAGCAATTCCAAGGTTTCTTTGCATTGCTGTCACCCAGCTCTTTAAAGATCTACTTTGCTTCTCAAAGTATCTTTGTGACTCTCTTTGTCCCTCTGTCACACTTCTACCCAAGTGTTCTACTGAGGCGTATTCATAGTGAAAGATAAAAAAGGAGCCAAAGTCAGACAAAAATCATTACAGCATTAAAAAAGTGACATTTCCTTAACAGGTCTTCATAGTGCTCACCTCACAATTAAAAATTAGCCCCAAAAAACAACCACTGTGACAGTTTGGACCCTGTGAGTGATGTAAGTTTGCCTTCAGGACTGACAAAAGCATCTCCCAAGTGCAGCAGCAGATCTCGGTTCCATGGCACCGGGAGATAAAGAGTTATCTTGCTGATAACATACTCTTTGCAACAGCCTTAAAAACACTTCCCTGCCTGCTGATTCTCGTGCAAGATGAAGCAGGTAAAAGCAGTGAAAGTCCCATCAGCATTTATTTCATACTTCTAAAAGTCTGAATGCAGGAATTCCCCAAGTTTGAAGTGTTCAAAGCCAGGTTGGACAAGGCTTGGAGCAACCTGGGATAGTGGGAGGTGTCCATGGCAGGGGGTTGGAATTAAGATAATCTTTATGGTCCCTTCCAACCCAAACCATTCCATCAACTCAGGCTGAAGCGTGAAACTCCCTGTGCACAATTCATTTTCCATTCTCTCTGCCTTGCTAGACCTTTTCTTCCTTTTCTTCTACATTTTCCCTCTAAAGATTATTGCTTTGACCCGAAATGTTTTGAGCTTCTTTCCCCTCATCTCCCTCCTGTCCCACCCTCCCTTTCCATGTTTGGGTCGTTCAGCCATGTGCAGATATTCCCCCTATTCCCTCTCAGGGCTATGTTGGCAGCCGAGTGAGAACCTGCCAGAAACACGACCAGAGAATAAAAGTGAGAAGTGTCTCGTTCCCCACAAAGGGTGTTCTCCTTCCCACACTCCGAGTTCAAGAGCTTGTGGGGCCACACCACAAACCAAGTACAGTTCTTACTGCACAGGCCAAGTTCAGACTTCAAATCTTTTTATTTCCAACCCCTGCTAAGGGGGCACAGGTGAAGGCAAGCACTTCTTGTTACTTTTTTCTGTATTTAAATTAGTGAGTGTGAAAGCAGCCCAGTGTCCCCTCTAAGAAAATCCTGTGCTAGCTGAGGAACTGAACAACCCTCTTCCTTCACATAAGATCCTTGGGGTTTTTTTGTAAAGGTAATTGTTTTGCAAAGTTCTAGTCAAGCTTATTTTTCAAAATCTCTGCTTGGAAAAGCTCTCAGCATCCACGAGCATTTTGATATCTCAGCTACTGAAGAATGCCTGGAAAAGGCAGACTGATCCCTGCGCTGCTCTAATACCCAACCACCTCTGTGCTGTATTAGCACAGCCCAAAACAGACAGGGAGCAATTAGCAACAAGCACTTGTATCTGAGAACTCTCTGTTCAAATAAACCCACACTGCAGACGAGTCAGACCTACCAGAGTTCTGCCTGAGCATCACAAATGTCAACCACACGGGACTGGAGAGTGTAGAACAATCATCTTTCAGGCAATAAGCAAACACCAACCTGAACTCTGAGTGAACTTCTGCGGCCCTGCTCTGCCCATTGTCCCCATGCACGGGGTTTGAAGTGAGTGCATGAGAACGTGGGGGTAACAGGGACCTCGCTCTGCTGGGTCTGGAGTGGGAAAAGCTGAGAGAGCCCAGGGAAAAGCTGAGAGAACTCAGGGAACAAAGGGAAATTACCTGCGGCAGCTACCGGAGAACAATCCCGTTATAAATATCCCACACGAGTTCCTCCTCTGGAGGAACTTTATTATTGTGGGGGAGTTATTAAGAATGGCTGCTTCAGAAGTTATCCTACAATAACCATTCAGCCAACTTCCCTGTACAGAAATGCCAAACGCTGCCTTCCCTCAGAGCAGAATGAAGCCCTAAACTTAGAAACAACCCCCTGTACAATCCCATTCACGGGCCCACACGCGGATTCCTCCTGCTCCTGCTCTTCCCCACTGGACGGAGCTGCAGGGAGGACACAGTGCTCAGGAGGTGACAGCAAACTCCTGGGTGCCATCTTTTCCCAGCCTGAAGAAAAAGTAGGCCAAGAGCAGGTTCATGAACTGTTCTGCCACTGCTGTGCCTGTCTTGGCTGGTTTCTCTCCTGGATGAGCTGCGGCAGGAGGTGGACTTTGGGCAGGACTTGTGGTCTGTGGCTTTTGTGCAATCACAGGACACCAGTTCCCCTTCCTGGAGAAAAACTGGGGCTCAGACCTGTGACAGGGAAAGACTGTGGGAAGTATCTTCAAAAAAAAAAAGGCCACTTCAAAAAGCTGGTACCAGAAGGACTGAACGCCGCTACTCGTTGTAATTCTCCCACTACAAGAGAAAGAAGTTTCTGAAACTCACTTAATCCACTGGCAACACTATATAAATCTGTGTTTCATTAACTTATAAATATGACTTTGAGTACACTCCGGAGAATCTTAGAACTGAGAAAATGTTGTGAAAGTGAAACCACTTTTTTTTAATAAATGAAGCCCAAGATTGCCAAAATTCTCAGCTAAAACCTACAGGAAACACAAGCACTCTTAACTTTCAAAGTCAAAATTAAGCTCTGTGACACCTCTGCTTTTCCACTTCTGCCCTGGAGAAGCAGCTGCTTGAAAGCACAGCTAAAAACCACCTGGAATTCCACAAGGAAGCAGGGAGAACCAAACCTATGGACAGGCCTACAAAGGACTGAATGGACTGAAAAACCACTAAAATGAAGAGTACTGTGCCCAGAAATTAGGAAAGCCCAGAATCCTTCCCCAGCTTTAATTCAGTGCCTCTGTGTCAATAAGTTATGATTCTGTTTAGCTCCATGAATGCCCTGTTTGTTTTAGGGGGCAGAATGGAGGCAGCGCTCACTCAATAGGTGGCCATACAATAGATCTTTTTATTTTCATTGTGTTTAACATAATATCCCTTGACACTCTTCAGACTGTGCTCCAAATAAAATTATTCCTGGCTGCATATATATATTCTATAGAGTGGTCATTGTTTTTGCATCCTTGGAATTCACAAACAATCATTTCCTTCTGCAGCGTTCTGGATTTTCTCCTGTTCTGCAGAAAAACAGCGAGGCACGGGATAAACACAAAAGGGCTCCGTAATTTAAATTTTTGTACATTCAGGACTTTGCAAAGACAAGGAACACATCCTAGCAGGTAAATTCGTGTTTTACAGAGCTCCACAGAGGAGCAGCTTTACAGGTTAGGTAAAAAAAGCTCCTTTTTGACACACTGCCCTCATGTGATCCTCCAAGAGAGAATATCCCAGGATTTAGAGAGGAAACATTCTCATCTGTGCATCTGTACACACTCCAACAGAGTTATTACTGAGGGTTTCCCCCTTTTCTAATATGCAGTTAAAGTCCTTCCCAAGTTTTCCTGCCACACTGGAACTCTGTCCAGCTCCTCAGGAGCACTGGTCAAACTCAAGTGCTTTGGCTGGTGATTCACCCCAAAGTGTATTTATTTATTGTATGACAAATGAGTGAGCGCAACAATAGCTCAGCAGTCAGTACTTTATTATTGGATATTTAATAAACTATATTTCAAGAAGAGGCCTAACATTTGCTTTAAAATCGAAAAATAAAAATTATTCAAATCCTCCTTTTCTAGACGTCACCGATGCCGGTGAAAATGTGCCACGGTTGAGGTTCTGAGGCTTCTTTTTTCTCTCCCCCTACAAATTTATGTGAATTTTATGATTTTATGCAGTTATTCTAAGGTTTATAATTGTTCTAATTTAATGAAAAGCCTGCCATTTAAAAAGAGGAAATACAAAGGAGAGGAAAAATGGAGATAAACTTTTTCTATGATCATGGTGGACGTTCAAAGAATCACAGAAATATCGGCGTTGGAAAAGACCTCCAGGATCATCAAGTCCAACCTTTGACTGAACAAACACAGCAACTTTAAAGCAGAAATAAAGACTAAAGTGCGAATATTATTCCAAACACAGGTTTTCCAACAATTACTTAAATACAACTACTTCTGCATATTTAATCTTGCTCAAAGACCCAAACCTGTCCCTCGGTTCTGAGTGAAAACCACAAGTACAAACAGAAAACAGAAAATTCTGTCAAATTCAGTAAATAAGGAGAAAAATCTTTTATAAACCACAGTAATCTCCTAAAACAGCAGAAATTTAGTGACACAAAGTTTAAATTGACATTATTTTATCCCTTAAACAAGCTATTAAAGAACCTCTAAACTCACTCTTCAGAAGGCTTCAAGCAAACTCCAAGTACACACAATTTATATTAAATCTAAGTTTTTGGTTCTAAAAACCACTAAGGTTCTCTATGAAAAGGTTGGCTTTATTCAAGAGAAAGTAAATTTCCCTCTGCTGAACCTGAAGTTTGCTGAAAGGTTTAGAAAATAGTCAGAAAATTAAAATTCCACCAAAGTAAAAATCAGATTTAATCAGAAATCTGCTGGTGCCAGGAATTGCCACCATTACCAGCGAATGCCAGGTAGTATCAAACCGCAGATACATATTGATCCTTATGCCAAAGGGAAGGGGAAAAAAAGGAAAAAAATAACACGGAATGTAGCTGGGTTTACTCAATTAAATACTTTATTAATCTTACAACTGAGCTGGAAGGAGAGAATGTGAGCAGTTATGGAAAGAAAACCCAGGAACTGGACACTAAGGAAGACAGAGGGAGGGAGTGGGGAACAGGACTGAGGAAGGAAAAGTGATCCATGACTGAACAGGAGAAAAAGCTGGTTGGGAAAGCAAGGAAAGGAAAAAAAAAAGGGACAGATCCAGATCCAGATTTAAGCAACAGAATGTATTTTAAGCTTAGATTCCCCAATATTTTTAGGCAGGAATGATATTTAGGACAGAAAAAAAAAAACAGGACTCAACTTACAGCTGAGGAGGGGCTTGGGTTTTGGTGCGGGTTTTTTTTTTTTATCTGGGGGGGGTGGGATGTGAACACACCATTTTCGAAAGGTGAGTGTGTGTTCCAGAAATTATGCTACAGAATGATCAGATTCAGATCCTGATCTCGGACAGCGAGAAGGGGCTGATATGCGAGGTGAGTGTATCAGCGTTCCACAGCCGTGCTTTCTGCGGGAACCTGCTTACTTCAAGGCATTTTATTAAAAAAAAAAAATAGGAAAAAAAAAAAAAAAAAAAAAAAAGAAAAAAACAAAGAAGAAAGCAGAAGTGCGGGGGCGC
>VZTD01003874.1:257066-293553 GCA_013397725.1 Rhagologus leucostigma
GGCGAAGTTGCGGGTCGCGCTCAGGGGCTCGCAGCAGCCCGGCGTGAGGCGCCGGGGCCGCCGAGGGTGCCTCGCACCGCCCAGGCCCGCGCGCCGCGTGTGAGGGGGAAGCCGATCCCGGCGCTCCCCTCAGCGCATCCCCGGCTGCCGCAGCGCGCCCCAGCAACAGCGCCTCATTAGCATAGCCCACCCCGGGCCGCGCCGCGCCATTGGCCCGCAGCGCCGCGGCGCCGGCCAATGGCGGCGCGCTATGCAAATGCGGGCGCGCAGTTGCCAGGGCAGAGCTGGCGCGCGCCGGCCAATGGGCGCGGGCTCCATAAACAAGGAGCGCGATTGAGCTTTGTCACATTCGCCGGGCGCTGTTAACACTTTCCAGTTTAGGGCGAAATTAGCTCCATCTCCCGAGGATCAGGCTCATGTTCTACATTTCACCCCCACAGCAAGGGCAGGGCGGCGCAGCCATGATACACGGGATTACGGATAAACGCGCCCGCGTTAGGATTTCGCCTGCCCGGCTCCGGGACGCCTTCGCCAGGGCCGGGATGCTAAAGATCCCCCAACGCTGCCGGGTGGGAGCTCGCCCGGCTGGAATTCTTCCCGGGGCTTTAAAAAGCTCTAAAGTTCCCTGCCTTAGGCAGGTCACCTCCTGAAATTACTGTGTCAGGCTACTCCTGTCCTTCCCTTTTCCCTTCCCTTTCTCCAAGGATCTGAATTTAATGTTTCATTGGTTTGGGTTTAACCCTAAAGACACAACATTATTTATTATTATTATTATAATTATAATTCATCCCCCCCCCCCGACAGATTTTAAGCAAATGAAATTTCAGCTCATTCCACCGCCGCTAACCACTGAAACATGAGCGAAGCTGAAGCATCCTACGAGAAATAAGCAGATTTTTCTTTCTCTTTTGACCGATTTTAAAGACAAAAAAATAAGATTATCTGACAGCATATCGGCGTCTCTGTGCCTGTGACGGTGTGAATCCATCACTGACCACCACCGCTCGCAGGGCTGCTGGGGAGATCCCCTTCCCACGCGCACGGATGCGGATGTGCAAAACCGGCGGCTGGAAATGCAAAGAGCGACAGACTTACTCTGGAAGCCCCCGGCTGTCCCTGCAGCAGCACTGTCCCCTCTACGCCGTGGCGGCCGCAGCGATGCCGGGCATGTTTTACTGCACTTTGCCGAGCCCGGCAGCGATGTGCCAGCGCCGCTGCGAGTCACTCACCTGCGAAGGGGGTGGGGGGTGCTTCCTGTTCTCCGGGGCTCCGGGAAGGTGCCCGGCGCTGCCACCGGCCGGGCCACGGGGGCACAGAGCGCCGGGACCCGCCGGGGCGGCCTCGCCGCTCCCTCACAGCACCCGCGCTCGGCCGCTCAGCTGGGCCACGGGTGAAGAGGGGAGAAGATCCCTGTTTTCTTGGGGTTCCTAGGACAGCCAAACTTTTCAGCCCTGAAGCAGAGAATCTGCTTTTTCCAAAACGTCAGTTCCGACAGAACTTTAAAAGTTTTACCTGCTCCCTCATTCGACAACTTCATTTTGGACGTTTTACCACTAGCGAAACTACTGAAATATCTCCTTACGTGCCCTAAAACACAAGCAACTGCCTCAGTGTGCGTGCACCACACACCCCAAAAATCGGTGCCACCTATTCCTTATCTCGTGTCAGCTTTTTGAACCAATTTATGGCATTTATTCCGTGCTCATCTCGCAGACCCTGCAGCAGTGCAGCAGCAGCAGCGTTACCTGCCCAGGGGCTTACAAGATTTTCCAAGCAATCCAGGCTGGGCCAGGACTTTGCAGCACTAATCCTTCTCCTGGTCTGCTCCGCTGTCCTTTCAGGGAAATACTTTTATCAGCGCTTAACCGAGAGTTCCTCGTGTTGGTGCAGCGCCTCCTCCTTCCCCCACCTCCAAAGAACATTACTCACAATTTGCAGTTTGCAGCGCAAAACTAATTAAAGATGGAATAAATTACCTGCTACATGGCAGCACGTCAAACCGCACGAGAGGTGAAAAACACCCAATATTTTATCCCAAATCAATACCTGGCCTGATGTCTCAGGCATTTCCAGCTGAACATAAAGTTAGCATAAATATCGGCGGAATTTTTCAAGCTCTCCTTTAATCTATTGCACAAACAAGATACATGTTAAAAAAAAAAAAAATTTAAAAAGAAATCTTTTCCTACGCATAAAACCCATCAAGGGAAATTACTTGAATTATTCTATTTCCCATTTGTAGTTACTGAGGCACAAGATATATTTAAACAGTTGGTAGAGAAAAAATGGGAAGCATCTCCCATATCAATGTACAGCCAGCATGCCAAACCATGAATGTAAGAGCTAAACAAGGGATGAATACATCATGTGCAAGAGTCTCACATGATATAAATTATTCAATACCTGACCAAAGAGAACAGCTTTCAGGAGAGAGGGGGAGGATCTCCAAGTACTTTTGTAGTTTGAATACAGACAGGGTTAGGAATCGACGCAAAATCTTTTTAACTCGGTTAAATAATCCCATGTATTTTCGAGCTATTTCACTGGGTGACATCCATCCAGCTCTGGTGTCTACCATAAATAAAGGTGGATTTCATCTAACACAGTGATGACAAATTTAAAATAAAACCAACTGTAAAAATAAAATGACTTGGCACGCGGGCAAGTGTGTATTTTCAGATTTTGGGCTGTCCCCTCCTTCCACTTGCAGGATTTGCACAGCCCTATTAAAAGTATTAAAAGTCTTTTTTCCTTTACTAATTCCAAACTGGCTGTTTAGGATTTTTGGGATTGGATTTGAGATTGCTATTAACCTATCACACACCTTTAAGGACTAACGCACACAGACAGAGGCTTTTTAAGTGAAAAACTGAACTACAAAAAAAATACCCACTATTATAAATTACCCCTTGATTCATGTCACTCCAAGCGAAGTTTATAGCACATAAGTTTTGGCAACAAACTGAGCAGTTCTGCTGCATTTGGAGACATTGCACTGCTTTCATAACTCTGTATTAATAACACAAATTCTGACAGAGTTCCTAAAAACCAGAATACTTTGTATTAATAGCACAGATTCTGATGGAGTTCCTAAAAAACCAGAATACTTTGTATTAATAGCACAGATTCTGAAGGAGTTCCTAAAAACCAGAATACTTTGAAATTCCTGGGCATGCTGTCCTTATTAGTCCATATTACAGCTCATAAAATAATAACATTCCAAGTTTTTTCCTCACTCCAAAGTAGCCTGGAAGCACCAGAACTATTCCATAAAATCCTCACAGGTGGTGAACTGTACCTAAACCATTTTTCTGCTGTGTTCTCAATGATTTGATACCTGATATTCTGCCACCTGCATTTTACAGCAGGAATCTGAAGCCACCAGTCCTGACAAACTCCACTCAGACTTCTTAAGTCACTAAACAATAAATCATTCCTCAGTAAAAAGTTTCATTATTTCAGTATTTTCTTAGTGCTCATCACAGAGAAACCCCAAAAAATCAGAAATAAAGCCAGGCAAGGGGATTGACAAGTCCAGTCAAACCTCACAATTCCAAAGCACTCATTTGAAAGCCCAATTTCCTGCCTTTGTACTAATTCCTGTATTTAGTACACACACTTTAAGCAATTACTTCTTTTGATTTGTCTCACCTTGAAGTTGCAGCTTTTAAGGAGAAAAAAAACTTAAGTGTGGTTGAATCCGTACTTCCAGCTGGAAACCACCAAAACCCAGGGATGCCAGACTTCACTAAGCCAAACAGTCCGACCCCAAAGTGGGGCTCACTGTAAACTGTATTAATTTCTCTCAAGTAACATAAATTTCAACCCAGAAAAATTTAAAACAAAACAACAAAAACCATCCACAAAACAAACAAAAAGTATCGTTATTCCTTCAGGGGAATACTGTGATTTAGGAAAATTATTTTTGAAGTGCAACTCACATTTTTCCTTCTAAGGCTTTACTGTTTCTAGCACAAACTAAGGAGTAGGTATTAAAGCTAACTATAAAATTGGGTTTTTTTCACACTAATAATAATGATGAGAGCAACACTACACAAGTATCAGAGTTCTGCAAATTTAAAACTTAAGATTTTGTCTGCATGTTATAGAATCCTAGAATGGTTTGGGTGGGAAGGCACCTCAAAAATTATCCAGTGCCACCCCTGCCGTGGGCAGAGACACCTTCCACTATCCCAGGCTGCTCCAAGCCCCAGTGTCCAACCTGGCCTTGGGCACTGCCAGGGATCCAGGGGCAGCCACAGCTGCTCTGGGCACCCTGTGCCAGGGCCTGCCCACCCTCCCAGGGAACAATTCCTGCCCAATATCCCACCTAACCCTGCTTTCCTTCAGCTGATCTCCATCCATAAATCTGATTCTCATCTTACAAAAACTCCCATTTGCCATGACTGGGCTCCCCCTTTCCAAGAAGTGCCACCTGTTCCCTGCAGGGACATCATGGAAGATGCATAAACCAAAGACACTGTGTTCCAGCTGTAACATCTGAACCTCTCCATCCATCAGTCTCTGGTTTTTCCGGAATGTCAATTCCCAGAACAAGCTGCTGAGAGCTGCCTGTCACCTGCACCTGCAGCATCCATGTGGGGGGTGATGTACCCAGGCCACCAAAAAAAGCAGGTGACTTCCAAGGGGTGCAGAAATGAGGCAGGGAGGGAAGGAATCATTCCAGCATTTCCTGAAGGATAGATAAACCACACCAAGGAGAATATGACCGGATAGTTTGCCATGGTTTGGTGTTGGGTTTGGGTTTCCTCACCTTCAGAGAGGTGCAGATGAAGCATTTCACCTGAGGAAAAAGACCTGCATGCTTCCAAGGAAAAGTGATGATGTAAAATTACCACCAGTATCCAAACACCAAACACAAGGAATTCTTCAAGGTTCAGCCAACAACTGTGTTCTGGGGAAAGATCACCCCAAGTCCTGTTCACAGCAGAAATGTTAATGAAATTCAAACCCCTGAAGGCTTTTAATTCAAACAAAACTGTGCCCTGGTCTGGTCAGGGAATGTTCCCAGTTCCTAAAGACATCATGAACATCACATTTGCAGGCAGCAGACACGACTGTCCTGCAATGCAAAGGAACCACGGCCTCCTACAAAGTCGTGTCACCACGGGTGAAGTCACTGCAAGTCAGGAAAAGTGAAATAGTAACACACAAACTCTTTATTTAAAAGTTTAGGTATCAATGAGCTTCAAAGCTTCAGCTTTGGGGTTTTAGCAGTGTTCTCAGGGAACAGAACACCCAGCTTCATGCGTGGCACAGTCAGGACTCTGGCAAACACGCACGTGAGGATGAGTCTTTGAACAGCCTGACTCTTCCCTGGCAGGCAGATGTTGAAAGAAGAGGGAAGAAGTTGGAAATGCCCTCCTGCCACGAGTGAAAACGCATTGGAGTGAGGGCTGTGTCAGGCTGTGGTGGGAGGAGGTGCTCGAGAAGGGGTGCAAAGAAAAGGTACCCCAAAGAAATGTTACCCCAAAGAAATGTTACCCCAAAGAAATGTTACCCCCAGCAGGAGATCAATGAGAGCAGTGATCAAACAGTGCTCAAGGTAATGGGACTTTCTGTTGCTACAATGCTGAATTAGGTTGCCCACAGAGGTTATGGCTGCTCCACCCCTGGCAGTGTCCAAGGCCAGGTTGGATGGGGCTTGGAGCCACCTGGGATAGTGGAAGGTGTCCCTGCCCATGGCAGGAGTGGGACTGGATGAGCTTTAAGGTCCCTCCCAACTCAAACCATTCCGTGACTCCATGAATTTGAAGGAGAACATATAAAACAAGCACAGGATCTGCCACCTCTAAGATGTTTGAAAAGACAACAAGAACCACATAACTCATCGTTCTCATCACTGCCATGGAGCCCAACTTTTTACCAAGTCCATCGAAGAGTTTAAAACCCCTCCCAGAAAAGAAGAGCAATATTGTTTCTCGTGCTCCAAAACCACTGCAAAAAGCAGGGCCTTGGTGCAGAAGGAGCAGAAAAAGCCCAAACCACCTGCTCCTGCTTTGCAGCACCAGTTGTTCTGCCAAGCAGTGGCGACACTCGAGGCTGTGCTCTGCCAAAGCATCTGGGTTGAAAGCACCACGGTGTTGTTCTCCGGCACTGCTGGCCAAGTGAGCACAGAGCTGCTTCCAAATGTCACTCAATCTCACACGGCTCCTCAAGACTCCTTCGGGAATTTGCGGAATCGCTACGATTTCTTAGCAGCTCCAGAGAGCCCGACCGCGTCCGACCTGAAGGTGCCAGAGAGGACTTCCCTTATTTCTGCCCCACAGAAGGGTAAGGGGAGACTTCCCAACATCTCTGCGAACAAAAGGGAGTGGACAGAAGTGGAAAAATTGCCTTTGCCATCATTTGTGAGAGGAAAGCATGGCAGACCCTTCAGAGTGTCATGGCATTGGCCACCTTTAGCCAACAGTCCAATGCTTCAAAACATCATCAAGGATTAAATGATTTTGCCAGGGGAGGTTCTGATTGGATATTAGAAAAACTTTCCCTGGAAGAGTGGTGAGGCCTTGGAATGAGCTGCCCAGGGAGGTGGTGCAGTCACTGTCTGTGGGAGTGTCCAGGAGGAGTCTGGATGTGGCCCTTGGGGACAGGGTTTGGGGTGATGCTGGTGCTGCTGGGGTGAGGTGGGACTGGATGATCCTGACTACCAATGTTTAACAACCCTTTCAGTGGAGAAATTCCTCCTGGTGCCCCACCTGAGCCTCCCCTGGCACAGCTTGAGGCCTCTTCCTCTCATCCTGTCCCTGTTCCCTGGGAGCAGAGCCTCCTGTTCCATGGAAAGCTCAGACACCACGGTAATTCTGTGTTCCCACTCAGGATTTCATTCCTGAGTTCCATGTTAGGCACAGAGTCACACCTGGAATTTCCTGTGCCTGTCCCTTTCCTTGTAACTGTGCTGAGGACCCCAGAATGAGCTGGAGGAAAGCGACTCCCTGACTCTCCAAACCTGAGCACAGCGATGCTTCTCCATGGAGCATCTCGTCCAGATGCTTCCGAAAACTTCCCGAGGCATTTCTTGTTCTCCAAAACTGATCAGTTCCCATCTCTGAAGGAGGAAGCCAGGCCTCTGTCGGAGGTGCCATTAATCCAAAGGTGCAATACCTGTCTAATTACCTGGTCTTTGATGAAATTCAGATGATTCATTAGGAGCAGATGTTGAAAGGAGCCCAAATCGCTTTGTTTAAGTAGCTGCTACCCAGACTTGCTCAGAAGACACCAATTCACTTTTCTCTAAATTGATCAAAAGGCTTATCCAGGAGGGAGATTAACCATCTTCCTAATGGGTTACTGCAGCTTCTTGGGAAGATGGAGCTACTGCTAATCTGTTATCGAGGATAATGTGGATTTTTGATGGCAGAAAGATACTGCTAATAAACTGGGATCCATGGGAAAAAGTGTGACACAAAGTCAAACAATAAAATCCTGTGGTAAAATACTGTAACCAACGTGTAAATACTGAATAAGTGTATCCGTGCAAAGCGTATTGCTATGGGAAGGAATTCCTCCCTGTCAGGGTGGGCAGGCCCTGGCACAGGGTGCCCAGAGAAGCTGTGGCTGCCCCTGGATCCCTGGCAGTGTCCAAGGCCAGGCTGGACACTGGGGCTTGGAGCAGCCTGGGACAATGGAAGGTGTCCCTGCCCATGGCAGGGGTGGAACTGGCTGAGCTTTCAGGTCCCTTCCAACCCAAACCATTCCGTGATTCTGTGAAAGCAAGAATTCCCTTCTCCTCTCTACCAACCCCTTCCCAGAAAAAACAGTGAAGCATATTTTTCACTCAGGTTATACAGGCTATAATTCATGGAATTACAGGACACAAGTGATTCCTCAGGTGCCTGAATACCCAGTGAGTGTTTACTGAAATACCTGTAGCCAGCGTGAAAGACTTCAAGTGAAAAGACGTCACTATGGATCTGGAAGTGTTTTGAACCCAAATCCCTGCTCCAGACGAAGTTAGCTCCCAAATTCTATTTAAGGAAACTGCCTTCTATTGAAGAAGTGGAGTATTCAGCTGGCTCCGTTTTGGTGGCACTTTTTCTGAGCAGAGAAGTGTCAGAATTTTTGCATTTGGATGGCAGCCTATAGAGCCTGGATTTCTCCCAAGAAAAAATGAAGTTGTGCTTCTTGCCTTCCCCTGGAGCTCCACATGCCTCCAGACATAAAAGAAAACACCAACCAAACAAAAAACACAACAACTACTTTTTGCCTTTCTCAGGATCCAAACAGTCGTTGCCTGGGGCCTTTTGCTACCAGAATCTTTGTAGGAAAACAAAGCTGAACAGAGAATTTAAGCTGAAGGTGCACAATCCTGACTTGAAAACTGACCCAGTGATTTGGGTGTGAAACACCCTCTTCTTTATGAGGAAAATCTCTTTTCTTCACAAGAGAAGCCATGAAGACTCCTGAAGTCCATGAAGTCAGCCCAAGGCAAAGGACAAGAACAACGTTACAGACACAGTTTCTCAGAAGATGGAAGAAAAGCTGAACTTTGGAAGGAAATCTATAGGAAAGCAACACAAAATTCTCCCAGGCTTTGTAAGTGAGAAGGAAGCAAAGGAATATTCCTGCAGCTGCAGGAATATTTCTATATATATATTTATATATTATGTATACATAACAAAAGATAGAACAACCCTGGGGTTTTTTGCTTTGACAATGGGGAAAAAAAGCAATTTTCTCCTGAGACATCATAAGTCCAAAGAGAAAGGAAAAAGGATTTAAGGACAACAGTGGAATTAACAGCTGAGGAAGCATGGAAGCAGCAGCTGTGTACCCCTGGATCCAGCTGGGCCGAGGAAGATCCCGAACAGGGCCGTGATCCGCGGCGTCCGGACAGCGCGAGGGATCCGCAGCACCCCTGCGTGCAGCGCTCTTCCCAGTAACTCCTGGGAATGTGTGGCAGTCAGCACGTTCAGGAATCCTTCCCAGCAGGCAGCCAGGACAGTGAACTAGCACAGATGTGTGCTGCTCCATGTGATCGGCTCCGGAGGCTGGGAATGCTCCGTGTACTAACAGGGAAACAGCTCTTTTTGTCTGGGAATTTGTGCTCTGAAATCTCCTCTGACCACATCTGCTCCTGCAGCTCTCTGCTGGCACAGTTTACAAATAAAGGCTCTTACTTGAGACAGCCTCCTTCCAATTAGTGAAAATGGCAAAGCAGGAGAGGCTCAGTTGTGAACTGGATTTTGGGAAACCCTGAGATGTCAAGAAAGGAAAGCATGTCAAAAGCATGGGCCAATAACTGCGCTGCTCACCTCAGGATTTTGGGCTGTGACCCTGGTTCTGTGCAAGGTTTAAAAGAGATTCATGCTCTTATCAAGCAACTGCCCAGGGACATGAAAGGTGAGGAATAATCACTTGGTTTTGAGGCTCACCAATGACAAAACACAAGATCTTCACAAACTGGTCTAAATTAAAGCACACCAGACTAACTTGTGGGTTTTTTCAGTTATTTATTTATCACCATTATAGTAATGCTGGGATCAAAGTTTTTCTTCAACATCTCAGCTTGCCCAGAGCAGCTGTGGCTGCCCCTGGATCCCTGGCAGTGTCCAAGGCCAGGCTGGACACTGGGGCTTGGAGCAGCCTGGGACAGTGGAAGGTGTCCCTGCCCACGGCACTGGATGAGCTTTAAGCTCCTTCCAACCCAAACCATTCAGGGATTCCATGATCTCAACAAGCCAATGTCGAAAAATTGAATTTCGGAGGAAACTCCAGAGATGTGAACATTTAAGCCTAAAAAGAAACACTGCCTTATTTATATCCCCTCCTGAGCCTAAGCACCAGCAGTACACTTCAACTCCACACCGTGGATACATCACTGGACTCAGGGAAGCGTCCAGGAATTACTGAGCACTGTGAAATGATTACTTGATTTTACAGCTGCAAGTTTTAGAAAGGTCTAGCTTAAGAAGCAAGAATAAATCAACTACCAGATTACTGCTTTTTTTACAGTCTTTAAGGACTTAACACAGAGCCTACCATGAACATCTGGAACTCACCTAAAGTGAAGCTGTAAATGGAATTACGATGGACATCTGCTCCTTTTCAGATTATTTTGCTAAACTTCCCTAAGTGAAACATTTCAAAGGGCTAATTCCCACTTTTATCCCAAACTAGCACAAAGCCTCTGGATTACTGGAAGGTACAAAACTTGGTCAATATATTTGATGCAGGGTTTTAATTTATTTTATATTTTATAAGCTAATATAATATATGTAAGCCATTATTCCATACCTACATGAAGATAAAACCAGTTTTATATTCAACCCAACTCGTGGAGAAGGATCTGATCTACTAAGAGGCATTAACAGCAAGTCAGAACTCACATTAATATGGCAGGTGAAATCATAGATACTTTTACCAATACAGAAAAACTTGGGAGAACCAGTTCATTCCATTTAGGCATCTTCAGGACCTTGGAGGAGCATGAAGATGTCACTCCTATCACAGCTAAGCTAAAAAACCAGGTCTGGATCTTCATGTATTGCCAGGAACAGTTTATTTTTCCGGAGTGGTGAGGCAGTCCTGAGGAACTGTGGACTTTAATCACAGTATTATAACATTTTTCTCTATTTAAAGGCCTCACTGCCTACAAAATCAGGTAAAAATGAAACCAACCTCCCCCACCTTTACAAACATCATCCTTCTGTTTATTTCCTGGCACAGCACATCTGCTGATCCCTCTCCATCACATCTGAGGGAGCACACACAACTGCCAAGTTCACCCCAAAATACTGAGCTCGAATGGGCAAGATGCACAAACACTGAAATTTTCTGTGATTTTAGTAAAGACAAGGCAAAATATTGGATGATTTACCAAACTTGAGGTTGGATTCTCTGTTCACAAAGTGGATTCAGTGAGATGAAAGAGAAGTTAAGAGTATGCACAAAAAGAAACCGGTTAGAAGATCCAGAATTAACCAGTAAAAACCTCAATGCTCTGCTGGTATCCCCAGTTTTTTCAGGGATCTACAATAAGCAGTTTGTTAGGAAAATGCCAGCACCAACAGATTCCCACAGGGAAGGAGGAAATCAAGAACAAATCTTTCTTCCCTGTCTGGAACAAAACTGTTGCCACCTGTTCCACCTTTCCCCCAAAGATGTCCAACAGCTGGCTGTGTGTGCAATAAACTCAAATCTAGATCCCCAAAGATATTCTGAGATTTAACTCAGCCAAATGTCACCAGGGGTTAGGTGTGAGTGTCAGTGAGTGCTGAGCCTCAGGAACCAGGCTTTTCCCTTGGGCTGATGGATCCATGCTGGGATGGGTATTCCCTGCTCTTCCCAGGACAACTGCAAGGTCAGAACCTTAAATCTGATGTGTCACTCCTAAAAACAAATGATGTTTCTTGCTCTCTAATCTAATCCCTGTCCTTAACAGCTTATCAGCAAACGTGGTTTCGAGACTGTGGCGTCACAATGGAAATCTGAGAGTGAAACATTCTCAGTTTTATATTTTCCAAGCTTAATTGTGTTCCTAAATCCAGCAGGGTTTAACCAGACCCACTCAGATGACGTCTGAGCTGCACCCAGTGACATCAGAGGGCTGACAAATGTGTCCTGAAGCTGCCTTACAGAAATATCCAAGCTCTCTGTGGATAGCTGACTGCATATTGAGGCATGGAAACTCTGGTAAAACCTGGTGAGAGGAACTTACTCCCCTGTATAACCAGGAAAAAACTCTGTCATCAAGCTGAGCATATCCCGTGTTGCTGTGGAAAGTTGGGAATCCACCAGCTTGATCCCAGTCAGGCATCAAGCAAACACAACATCTGGGCACCACTGCCTGCAAGAGCATTCAGTATAAACATAAAAAACCACATATCAAGGGATGAATTGAATAGAACGGGAAGCAGCAGCCTGACTAGAGAAAGAGAAATACAAATCTTAAGAAGTCAGAATGTCCAATTTCAGCACGATTTAGGAACAATATTTGCCCAGTTCTTGCCTGCACCTGCCTGATAAAGTATTATAAATGGAATTCCTACCAAGAACTACTCAGGCCTGGCTGTTAAGAGAGCCATCCTATGGTGTCCCTCTGTATTTTAAAACCTAACCCTAAAGGCACAGAACTTCCAGGGATGGGAGTGGAGGTCATTTCCACCCGGCTCCATGATTTATAAAGCAGGATGCCTCCTACAGACATTTGCTGCCCTGCATATGGATTCAACACAGAATATGCTCAGGAACTGAAGTGGTACCAGATTAAGTCAGGTTTATCTAGCAATGATGAATTTTGGGTGTTGTGTCTGCAGAAAGGGAGGTCAGGCCTTGGAAAGAGCTGCCCAGGGAGGTTTGGAGTCCCCATCCCTGGAGGTGCCCAAGGAAGGCCTGGATGTGGCACTCAGTGCTCTGGGCTGGGGACAAGGTGGGCATCGGGCACAGCTTGGCCTCGCTGGGCTGGGAGGGCTTTTCCAGCCTCAGGGATTCCATGAAAAACCCATGAAGTACTGCTGGGTGCAGATTTGCACCCCGGGAGGTCCTTCAGGAGCACCACATCTCAGGTGTGATTCCTGGAAAGCTGCAAACGTTCCCAAACTGGTGCTGCCCGCGCCAAGTCCACGGGAACAAACTCCCTCTGGATCTGAACCAACGGCTTTTCCCCAGAGCACGGGGCTGAGATTCCCTCCAACACCCACCCTCACCCCCAACTCCACTCCAAACCCTCCCAGCTCAGGCCGGCAGGATCAATCCAGGAACATCTGCTGCCAAAAGCAGCGGAAACAGGACACAAAATGGGATGCACAAGACAGGGCCATTCCCAGCAGCAGCCAGCTGAGCCAGTCGATCCCTGGGACAGGGCACAATTCCGAGACTCCACGGGCAGCTCCAAACTCAGCCAAGAGAAGCTTTCCTTTTTATTCCCACACTGAACACTGGCTTTAAAGGCTGCAAGAAAGACTCTGCACTTGCAGTGTTACGTTCATTATACGCCTCAGGCATTCTCAGTGCGCTGAGCAATCATTCAGGAAATGGGAAATAATTTTTAATAGTTAATATTGCAGATTTTTAATCTGAATTTTAGTTTGTTTTTGTTCAAAACCTAATTTTTCTCAAGTCTAAGTGAATCCTTGCTCTTAGAAACCAGCAACAGAAATAAATTTCAGCCTTGCAATAAAGAAATCTCCTCATCGCTTAATACTTCACTGAAAGTTACCTTAAAAGGTTTTAAAAAGAAGGTCACATGTATTGGGAGGCAAAATGAATAGAAATTACATTTCCAGAATATTAAAACTATATATAATAACAGCAGCATCTAAAGATTTTCTGGTTTAGATGCTCTGGTCTGTTCCTGGATAAGGAAAGAAGCATCACCCACCAAGCTATAATTCCATGCCAAAACCTGGAACAGGATTTTTGTTTCCTCTTAGATGAGGGCTGAGGCTGAAAACTTCAATTTTCAATATCACAGGTACTGAGCCATTCTGGAGGAAGGGTAAAAAAAAAAAAAACAACCTTTTCTTTTAAATAGGCAACTTCTTTTTAAATATGGATGCACGAATCTAACTTTAGCTGTCCAGGTTTTCACATTCCTGCTCTCAAATCCAGAAAGTGGAGCATTAATTTAGTCTGTTGACTTCAAGGTTATCATTCATTGAGGTCAATGACTCCATCTCTGAAAAGCAGAACTTCCACTTTCAGTCTGAGGAGTGCTGCCCTTCCCGACTGCTTTCTCACAAAAACTCCCAGTCAAACCAGCACCAACCCCTGCTGCAAAGGGATTTATCCATGGAAAACCAGGGGTTAACCCTGGGAACATCCAAGCCCTCATTAGCTGCTTGTATTTCAAACTTCCCCTCCTAATGCAGCTCTGCCTCGGACACGATTTGCGCGGTATCGTCTGTTTATGGCAAACTTGTGTTGATCTGCTCAGCCAGGACCTGAACATCCACCAAAAACTCCCTGGGAGGATCCAGCCGGACAGAATCCAACTGGAACCAGTCCCCCACCAGAAACAAAACCAGTAGGAGCCACACTGTGCTCCAGTAGGGGATCAGCACACGGAGCAGAGGTTTGCTCTTCCCAGCCCGGGGCTGGTTTTCTGCCACCAGCTTTCACCTCACAAGAGACCCTCCGGCTGTGCCATCACCTCCCTGGCACCAGGGACAGCATCGTCACCGCCACAGGAAGATCCAGGGGAGGGATAACACGGTGCTGGCCCAGGAAATTTCTGGATTTTCCTGGTGAAACTTCCAATGGCTGTGACTGAAGCAGCTCAGGTAACACAGGTGAACTCCAAACACAGAGCGGCACCATGGACACGCTTTGTTCTGGCTGCAGAACAACAGAGGGGGTTTTCTGCTTTGGTTTGTGGGTTTTTTACTACTGAAATATAAAAACATCCTTTAAAATAGCTACAGGCTCAATGAAACCAGCAACTAAAACGTGAAATAGGAGATGTGAGAGGCATGGCCCAGTTCTACATTTTCATTGTATTCTTCCATAAAAGTAACACCTGGACACTTGCAGGCTCTAAACTCAAGCCAATCCAGGAACTTCCCAGAAGTCTTTCCTCTGGATTTGTTATATTTTAATAAGGAATACAGCTGGGGGAAGACAGGTATCTGTGTGAGAATTGCCTATTTCATTGCTCTTGGACTATCCTTATTGAAAAGTATTGGATTGGCTTTTTTTCTTTTCCAAAAACGACCTTTTTTTTTTTTGAAGTTAAGAGCAATTTAAGCACCTCCAATGTCTTATCAAACTTGACTACACCATTATCACATTTCCTCGGTTCTCAACATCTCTGGTGCATCCAAGATAATTCCATGTTGATGAGAATAATTTGCTGTAACCATTATGTTACTCTGTTTTCTTACAAAGGTTACAAAAAGAGGCTTTGAGCTCTTCAAAAGCTTAACAATCAGACAACTCAGTATTTTTAGATCCATATTCCTCAGGCTCCAGCTAACTAGAAAAGTCAAAACCAGAAAGCTGTTACAAAACCGAAAGATTTTTATAAGGAATCTCCATAAAAAAGAGGAAGAAAAAGAACAGCCAAACACCGAGTTACACAGGAGCAGGACAAGGTGTAGCAGTAACTCTGGAAACACCAACTTTAAACCCAAGATGAATCCTTGCTTGTAGGCACCCAGCACAACCCCAAATTTGATGCTACCACACCATGAACAGTGAATACGGGTAGGATGATTGACCACCAGCCTAACTACACCCAGAAGTGTTTGGTTCCTTCCTTTCCCAAAAGGTCCTGGAGAGACTTGCAAAGGACAAAGAAGTGAAAAATTCCCATTCTGAAAACAGTATTCGGTGCAAACCACATCCTAAGGCATTGCCTGTGTTACCATAACATGACTGAAAAACAAACTTGGCTTTTCCTGTAAGGAGCTGAACCCCAGCTCTGCTTACTGCAGAGGGTTTCAGGGAAAAGCAGAACAGATCCTAAAAAACCCACAAGTAAAGATGGAATCATAGAATTACTAAAGCTGGAAAAGACCTCTAAGACCATCAAAGTCCAACCATTACCCCACCTCTGCCCGGTCCATCACTAAACCTTCAACTCCAGTGCCACATCCACAGGTTTCTGAACATTTCCCAGGGTGGTGATTTCAGCACTTCCCTGGAAAAGCCCCTTCCAAGGCCTGACCTCCCTTTCCAGGAGGAAATTGCTCCTGGTGTCCAACCCGAGCCTCCCCTGGCCCAGCCTGAGGCCGTTCCCTCTCCTCCTGTCCCTGTTCCCTGCGAGCAGAGCCCGACCCCCCCGGCTGCCCCCTCCTGTCAGGGAGTTGTGCAGAGCCACAAGGTCCCCCCTGAGCCTCCTTTTCTCCAGCCTGAGCCCCTTTCCCAGCTCCCTCAGCCGCTCCTGGGGCTCCAGCCCCTTCCCAGCTCCCTTCCCTGCCCTGGACACGCTCCAGCCCCTCCAGGGCTCTCCTGCAGGACCCAGAACTGGGCACAGCCCTCGAGGGGCCTCTCAGTGCCCGGCACAGAGGGACAATCCCTGCCCTGCTCCTGCTGGACACACAATTCCTGATCCAGGCCAGGTGCCAGGGGCCTCTTGCCCACCTGGGCACCCCTGGGCTCGTGTCCAGCCGCTGTCACCAGCACCCCCAGGGCCTTTTCCAGCCCCTCTGCCCAGCCTGGAGCTCCTGGAGTTGGTGTGACCTAAGGGCAGGACCCGGCCCTTGGCCTGGATGACCCTCACGCCGCTGGCCTCAGCCCATGGATCCAGCCTGTCCAGATCCCTCTGCAAATCCTTCCCAGCCTTCA
Source organism: Rhagologus leucostigma (assembly GCA_013397725.1). Taxonomy (NCBI): domain Eukaryota; kingdom Metazoa; phylum Chordata; class Aves; order Passeriformes; genus Rhagologus; species Rhagologus leucostigma. The sequence goes on from VZTD01003874.1 coordinate 273,315, forward strand.
GATCCACACTCCTGCCCAAACTGGCGCTGCCTTCAAACTCACTGAGGGTGCACTCGATCCCCTGCTCTAGATCCTCAATAAAATTATTGAAAATCTTTCAGTTCTCCAAACACCATCTTACAGTGCCCTTTTGCTGGGTGTCCTATATATTATGCAGGGCAAAAAGAGAAGTTAAACGTGCTGCAAGTTTGTTTTCTTGGTGAGTCAAATTGGAAAACAGCATTTAATATTCCCATGTCTTCAAATTTTCACCTTTTTTTTTTTAAGCAGTGGACCTTAATACATTTCTGTGTTTTCAGCTTAAGTGGTGATCTAAAATTAAAGTATTCCTTGGCAGAGGAAGTGAAAAAATCCTCTTCTTCAGGGGATTGTTTCCCCAGTTATGCTGTGGTTAACTGTAGGGGTTTAGAGCATGTCAGCTTCCAGGACAATGAAGTGATGCCCATTATAACAAAGAATTTACTGACCCTTTGGAAGCTTTTCCCCTTTAACCAAAGACAGTTTAGACATTACTAGGCACCTCTGATCAATCACCCTCAAGAAACTTTGGTGAAAATTCAAGAGAACCATCCTCAAGAACCACAAAACTTCTCAATTTCGGGCCTGAGCTCTCCCCAGCTACTTTGAACTTGAGACCGAGACCAGCAGAGTCACCAAAAACTCTGGCTGTTACTGCACCACAAAATAATCACAGGGCAGGTTCCCATTTTAAGGCCTGCAAATCTTGTTCATGCTCAGAACCTCAGCACACCAAGCCTGGCTCTCCTAATAAACTGAAAAGGCAAATAAATCTGACTTTTCTAACTCCCAACACATCAGAAGCACAAAGGTCTTTGCCCTGTTTTCTGATCTGTATTTATCAAGAGACTTGTAAATAAAGAATTTGGGCTGCAGAAGACAGAATTACCACTTAAATTTCAAAATCTTGTATCCGTTTCAATTCTGCCAGCTCGTAACTCTACAAGCTCAACATCATCAGAAATTCTGACCAAAACTGAAAGTGCTTAAGTTGGAAGTTTTGAATCAGATTAATGTATTGCAATACGAAACTGAATTCTCTCAAACACTGTCATGCATAAGGTACTATTTCATAACATTATCTCTCCTTTCACTTGTGGGATGAATATTTTTAAAGCTTTCAAAACATTTTCTCAATATTTAAGTTCTATTTTAATCTGTCACTGCCTACCAGACAGAGCTCCCCAAATCTGATGGGACATCAATTTTGAGACTTTTAATGCTGCTCCTCTAGATTTAGATATTTAAAACCAATGAAATATCCCTTTGGAGTAGTTTTTCCTTCTCCTCTTCTTTGCCCAACCTAATTTTAGAATTCTTTAGACCCACTTTGACTTGAGCTTTCAGCACACGACTCACAAACATCGGAGTGGAATGAACGATGTTTGGTTTTCACGGAATGAAATCTCCACTTCCAGCATCTTGGTCCTAATCCAAAGGCTCCATGTAAATATACCCTCTAAAGCTGTTTATGCATGAACAGCTGATGCAACTGAAAACTGTCAATCAGGAGATGAGCTGGATGCACACGGAAATCTTCCCAGCTCTTTTTTTTTTTCCCCAGCCCCAAGGATTCCTGGGGTTTAAAGCTGAACAAGCAAACCAAAGATCTGGTTTGCATCTACTACACCTTTACAGGCCCCAGAATTGCTAAAAGAAGGGCATTTGGGTATGAAAAAATTAGACCAACCCTCTTGGACAAACTCAGTTTTATTCTATTTCTACTGCTCATGATTTTCAGTGTCAAAATATGAGCTGTATTTCCAGCAAAACTAAAAATCAACCATTGAATCTGCAAATACACTTGGCACTTCCAGGATTTTTAATTAGCCAAAAAAATGGAAGAACTTCCTAAAATATCAATCAGTCCATTAAACTGGCACCTTTAAAAGCATTCCTATAAGAACTTTGACAACAGTATTTCTATTCAGGAAAACCATTTTCTTCCTGGAAGAAGAAGAGTTTTTCCGAGCTGCAGAAGAGTTTTCAAGGGGGCAAAGAAAGATTTCAAAATTCTGCAGGTTCTTAAATATTCTGCTAAGTTGGAATGACATCATTTGGGGGGGGGGGGACAGAGAATGGAACAGCAACAAAAAGCACATCAAGAACAGCCATCATTTTTCATTGTAAAAATCCTAAATATAGAATCACCTGTATGCATCGTCTTCTTTCAAGTCTCATATCATCCTGCGGGGTTGTGGGGACGGGGGGAGTCCAGCAGCAAACAACACTGAAAAAGGAAAAAAAAAATCAGAATAAACTTCTTAAACTGCAGCCACAACTGCTCAGTTCAACCCCGAGCTAAACCAAGGAAATCCAAACAGAAAATGAAGTTTTCCAACAGGAAAAGCAGAGGCAGGCATTACAAAGACTTATCTTCCACTGATACCTGGTTTTAGAAAAACTTTCGAAGTGTCAAAATGTCAAGGATTAACTTAAATTTCAACTGGGCATTGAATAGTTCTGAAAATTAAGGTCATCCCAAAAAATTGACAGTTACCCATCTTTGCCAAGCCCTTAAATGTGTGGATTTTTACAGAAATTCAGGACAATATTTCTAAAACACACCTGAACTTGTGGGATTTTCCCCAATCAACAAGCTACAGAACTGTAAATGTATCTAAAATCCTAAATGTTAAATGTCATTTCTCTTCATAGCCTGATGAAACTGAATTAGGTTCACCTTGCTGCAAATAATTAAAATATACTCAGAAAAATAAAATTATACCTTCCAAAAGGCAAAGAGATATAAGGACAGGAGTTTCTAGGAAGAAAACTCCAACAGGAGTTAAGAAGAACGGCAGGATTATGAACAAAAAAATAAAATTAAAACCCAAAACACAACACCCAGCAACTAAGACTGGTCAAAGTATTGCTCAAGGATTTGTTTTTCACTTGTTCTCCAACAAACAACCATTGGTACTCTACAACCTATGGAAATATCAAACCCACTTAGAATTACTGAGAATTTTAGAGAACTCTGCAAATTACTGACCAGCTGGAATTGGAGAGTTATTATTATTTAAACACCTTCTGAAATATGTAACTTCAGGCAAGTGTGAGCAGCCTAAAATGCACTCAGACCCTGCAATTTGAGCAGCAAGCGGCGCCGTTCGCTCCATTTCCCCCCAACAATGAGAGTTCAAACCCTGCACAGCCCACCCTGGGCCCAGCCTGCCCTCCTGCCACCACGCTGGGCTTGTCCCTGTGCCACTCAAACGTGACACACACCAAAGGGAAGGGGGCAGGAAGACAAGGAACAACTATTTGGATCCACGGAGGAGCAGGTGTTGCAGTGGTTGTGTTGGTGTTTTTGGAGCAGGTGAATTCTTGCTGTTGTGCCTGCAAAAAAAAAAAGGAAAACCCCTAAAAGTGGCCATCTCATATCCTAAATCCACAGCCTTTTTCTGGCTGCAGTTCCACAGAGCCCTGGAATGTCACTGCCACATCCACAGCTGCCATGAGCACTGCTGAGGCTACACCAGGTCCTCCAAACTGGGCACTCTCGTGCCTAAATCACTTCAGTTTGGGTGAAAGGCTTGGTCTGGTCCAGGTGCTGAGAGAACACCTCCCACCCTGAGCTGAGCCCCACTGAGCCAGCACAGGCAGCCCTGGGACTCAACAGGAAAAAAGAAAGGAAGAGCAAACTCTTATTTAAACGAACAATGGAATCCCAGAATGGGTTGGGTTGGGAGGGACCTTAAAGCTCATCCTATTCCCATGGCAGGGAGTGGTAATGGAATGAGCTTTAAGGTCCCTCCCAACCGTCCCAGGCTGCTCCAAGCCCCAGTGTCCAGCCTGGCCTTGGGCACTGCCAGGGATCCAGGGGCAGCCACAGCTGCTCTGGGCACCCTGTGCCAGGGCCTGCCCACCCTCCCAGGGAACAATTCCTGCCCAATATCCCATCCAGCCCTGCCCTCTGGCACTGGGAAGCCATTCCCTGTGTCCTGTCCCTGCAGCCCTTGGGAATTGTCTCTCTCCATGTTTCCTGTGGCTCCTTCAGGCCCTGCAAGGCCACACTGAGCTCACCCCAGAGCTTCTCCTCTCCAGGCTGAACAATCCCAGCTCTCGCAGCCTTTCCTCCCAGCAGAGCTGCTCCATCCCTCTGCTCGTCCTGGTGCCTCCTCTGGCCTCTCTCCAGCAGCTCCAAGTCCTGTAGCACCAGGTTTGTCCATCCTACACAGGTGCCCTAAAGCTACAGAGCCTCAGTCCTATATCTGAAAGCTCTCTCTGGCCAATATCCTTTTATGCCTTTTAACTGCAGCACCTGTGGGTTTACACCAGGATTACAGGAAGCCTTTGCCAGCAGCAGCTCAAGGACTGAAGGCTTCACTCTCTTGTCTTCATCACCCTGCAGCTCGACCACAGCTCGATTCCCTCCCAGTGCCACCAGTGCAAGACCAGTTTCAATACCAAACCAGCTTAGTTCAAACTACCACCAGACTTTGAGCAATTTGCAGCCAAAATATCGTGGAGTGTTCAAACACTGCCTCCTTCCCATTCCACGATGGGAATGGTCAGCTCCCAAAGCAGCTGGAGAGGTACCCACAGAGCAAGCAGTTATTTTAGAATTTAGAAGACACTTCAAGAGCTACCAACCCTAAGGGAAGGCTGCTGATGTGAGAAAGTCATTAACAGGTTATTACCAGGAATCAACACATCCGTGCATTTCAGAGCTAACCAGGAGCACAGATCCACCCCAGCTTCAGTCTCCTTCCAACTCTCCAAGGATCAGCCCATCCTGGAGAACCCATGTGGAATTCCAGAGTGGAAAAGCAGGTGGAGCCCTGTTTTCCAAGGAGGGGGTTAAAACCTTAGCAGAGCCCAAAGCTGGTGAGTCCCTGGGACAGTATCGGTGTCGCAGACACACAACATAAAAGGGTAACAATTTGGGGTTTTTTTTAATAGATACAACCAAATTGCACCCAGTGGCTGCAGGGCAGCACCTTAAACTCAGTCACTGAGTGTCCTCCCTGTGTCTGCACTGCCAAGTCTTACACCAAAAGGCCTTTCAGACAGCCTGTACAAAGGCTTCCTGGTTTAGATAATAAATTGATGATAAGAGGAGGCAAGAGCAAATCCTACTCATCACACAGTCTGTAAGATCATTACGAGAAGAATCCCCTCAGTAATAACATTTACTGGGCTTCAAGAACCCAGTTTGATCTACTTACCAGTATAGAACAGAAGTGAATTGGAAATTAAGGAGGAGAGGAAGGAGCAGATGACAGGAAAGGTGTTAAAAAGCAAATTATTGAAAGTGGTAGAGCAAAGAGAAGAATAAAAGCTGAAGTCTTTTATTTAAACAAAGAGAGCAGTTCTTAGAAATCAACTGTGCTAAACTTTACCTCGTGCTTTTGTTTCCTGTTTTAATCACTGTTGCTTTCTACTCTTCCTCTTCCCTACCCACACGAGGCTCCTCTGATCTCCTCAAACCCAGGGAATGGGATCCCCTACCCAGAGCCACTCCCTGCTTATGAGCAATTCCAGAGTGCAGTTACACAAGGCTTAGTCAGGTACAGCGAGGTTGCTGAGCACGTTCTATCCCAGGTTATACCCACAACGTTGTGAAGACGGTGACACCGAATAACAAAACTCTGTCACGTCTCTGACTTTTCCTCACACCCCAAGCCTGGTTTCCCTGCTGGCCTCTGAGAATTCCAGCTTTATTCCCTGTATTCCTTAGGAGCATCCACCCCTTCCTTCGAAACACTCAATACCCAACGCACGTCAATAGGTTCACTGCAGATCAAAGTTGGGTTCAGAGCAATCAGACTTCTAAACCGCTAAAAGTTAAAGTGCAAAAACCATTATTAACATGAAAATTTAATTAAAAGAGAAGTCTGCTGGGGAGGGGTTTACTTTTCACATTTTACTAATTAAAACACTTCATAGAGGGATTTATTTTCCTTATTCGGGATCACTGTATTCTAAGATTCAATACGGAATCTTTTTGCAAAGCCAGGTTCAAGTTTTTCCTCTGTGAAAAGATTATGTTGTAATTTTTAAAGTCATACTCGTGGAATACAGAGAAGCCCCTGCATTTCTCATGGCTACACACACTGCTGGCAGAGCTGAACATAATTCAGGTCACTGACCTTCGGTGAACACAGGCAGGCCTGTTGCTAGCAACATAAAATATAAATACTTACTTGGAAACCGAATTTTTTTTATTTATTTACTAGGAAAATTATCCTGAGGTATCCACCATGAAACTGGGGTTATTAACATACTGGAATATAATGGATTTAGACATCTGAACTATGCAGAGGCAACCAGTGATGAGGTTTGGTGTAAGACAACCTGGGCAAAAGACTCCTCGAACACACCAGGATTTGGTGTTTTATTTCAAATACTGCACAGTGAAATGTGAAGTACAATCAATCCGACTGGAATTACATTAATAAATTTTACAGGGTGCTCAGTGATTGACAGGTTCCCAGAGGGACCACGCTGAGGAATTCCAGAATCATTGTTTTCCCAGCACCCAGCACATGCAGCGTGCTTTGTTACCAGGGAAATCCCATGTGTTTAATGTCCAAATTAACACAGATCTGACAGCTAAATGCACACAAATTCACTGCTGCTGTTCTCCTTGAGACCAGCAGAGGTGATGATCTATCTAAGGAATAATTCACCAGAATGAAAAAGAAAAAAAATGGACAAGTTGGTACTGAGTACTGCTTTGTACAACAACTCAGGTTCACCTGCAAAGTCACAGCAGAAAATTAAGAGCAGATGATGATTCCAGCATAAAAAGCCACTATGTCCCTTCCCCTTCTGCACACCTGCAGGTTCCTATTTACCCCCCACAGCCAAGAGAGTGAGCACCAAACAAAACACGAGGAATTTGGGATCAGCATCACGTCTGTCCCGTTCCTAAAGCAGTCACAGATCCCCTTCTCCAGGTTTAAGTGCTATGGGATTGTGGAACACATTAGCTGAATGTTTTCACTGAAAAAGCAATTAAATTAAAACTACAGAATCAGGGAATCATGGAATGGTTTTGGTTAAAAGGGACTTAAAGCTCATCCATGGGCAGGGACACCTTCCACTATCCCAGGTTGATCCAAGCCCCATTCAACCTGGCCTTGGACACTTCCAGGGATCCAGGGGCACCTACAGCTTCTCTGGGCAAAGGTTTTAAAACTTATCATCTTTAGGTTTTAAAATTCATAACCCAGTAAGAAAAAATAAAGTACCTCTCTTCAGGTGACTTTGTGTATTCTAGAGAACCACGAGCAGAGTCACCTTGTGATGGCAGTTCACCCTCACGTTTCTCCTCCTTAAACACGGAAAGAGAACGTTAAAAATTTGGGAACTGGGCTTTTTCGTACATAACTGGGGAAGAGTCAACAACAAGCAAAACTGAGTTTATAGCAGACTTCCCCAACACACCCCTCACCCTCCTGAGGAGCTGCAATGTGCACTGGGAGTTTCCAGGTCAGGACTTGTGAGATGCTCATGAACCAAGTGCAGCTCAACCAAAACATGCCCAACCATCATTTTTTTGTGTGCTGCGAACGATTTTCAGAGTTCCAAAAAGCACTGGTTCCTCTGAAAAGAAGATGCTGTGAATGACTGGTTTCACTCATGCTAAATTTACACCACGTGATGCAAGAAGCCATCCTCGAGGTGTGAAAGCTTGTGGAAGCAGCTTTCCCGAAATCACAGAGTTTCTCACCCGATTTCAGACCTGGCACAGGCAGAACCGCAGTTGCAGCAGAGCAGGAATTTCTTTCCAGCAGCAGAAGAACTGAAGCAGCCTCTGCCCTTCCCACTGCTGCTGCTGGAATGGGACAGGGGCACTCAGCAAACTGCACTGGGGGGGAAATGGGAAGCAGGAGAAAACCAAGGCCACAATTATTAATCCCATTCCAGTCCCCTGAGCTGGGCCGCTGCAGATGTGCAGCAGCGGGAACAAACAGCTGGGACAAAACCGGGCTGGTCAGGCCAGGTGTTGTCAAAATACCCTCAAATGCACCTAAAATACATCCAAAAGGGGGATTTTATCACCCACAGACCAGTGGTGTCACACCAATATTAATTCAGGCAGACTTGGGAGTGCAGTTTGAGTCTCTGATAAAGACCTGATTTATAACACACCATTTTTTGATAATACACAGTTTTTTACAATCTATTTATGAAATGCATCCTTTCTAAACATGTACTGCTTCCCAGGTGTCTGAAGGCACTGAAACGTCAAATTTATAACTGACCCATCCAGCCAGAGAAGTCAGGATTTGTTTTTTTAAATATTCATTAATTCATGTGAACCCCAGAATAAAGCCTGTGGTTTTAAGAAGAATTAAACTGACACAGTGAGGGGGGAAAGGAGGGGAAGAAAAGCCCCACAATAAAGGTTGAAATACTCGAGATTTTTAAGATAATTTGCATGTGATGCTTTACTTACTCACTGACTAAAAATATTAATTTTAGCAGCACAAACTTCAAGTATTTTCAGTCCACTGACCTAATAAGGAACCTCCAATTAGAGGGGGGAGTGGCTCTTTTTTCCACCCACTTAATGGTGTCAGACAAAAGTCAAACCACCGGATTTGCATTCCCCTCCCTCAACCAAACAAAAGGAAAAGATGCTACAGCTGGAATTGCCCATCCCCTGCAATATCAGGAGCATGGGAATCAAGTCATATTCCAAAGTGGAACATGCACGAGGGCTGGAAATTAGTTTATCCAGAGTGATATGAAATGTTTTTCAGAGCTGAGATTTTTCTGCAGGTATTTTTTTTCCTAAATGTCCTCAACAAGGCCGATAATTTCATGTACAAAACCAGTTTCTGTTCCTTGTGGTTGGGAAAAGAACTTGAGAAATGCAAAGCCAAACATGCCCTACTACAGAATTGCATTCATCACTTCAGAACTTCAGACCCAGAAGTCTCAGGGGAGCACAACCTTCCTACTTCTGCCTGAATTTCTAAGCCATAAAGGAAGAAGAATTACAGGAACACCTAAAGCTGCCTCAAGTTTCCACAGATCATGGCCAAACCACTCAATTTACAGATCTTTACTACAACCTTGATATTACTACAGCTTATTATTCCTCCAATTTAGTGGTCACTAACTACAACTTCCATTCTTTGTTGTATTCTTTATTTACACACTGGGCTCTGTTTCTCAGCGACCTGGCAGGGGAGGGGACTCAGGTGCAGCCACCTGAACTTCTTCCTTCAGGACTAGAGCTGGAAAAATCAAAATCAACCTTACTCAGACCACAACAAACAGAAATACTTTAAGTATTTAGGAAGATTCCGTGGAGCTGCTATTCCACGTTTAAATGAAATAAAACGACTTCTCCAGCTCAATTTTGGCAGCAGATAGTTCTGGTGTTGCTCTCAAAGATTTCAAGTTACATATTTCAAGTATAACAATGTAGATGTTTGTTGCCCTGATACACTAGTACCTTTAATCTTGAAGGCTTCCAAAATATTTTAATACGTGGAGATAGGCACAGATTTAGTCTCCCAAATTAAAAAAAACAAAACAAAACAAAACAAAAACAAAAACGCCAATAAAATAACCAAACACACAAAACCAAACACACCAAGGTATAACTGCTGGCTGGCTCTGTACAGAAATGATGCTAATTCACTAGATTTTGGGTTAGTGGCTTTTTTTAGCCACATATTGAGCATTTTTAAGCACTTTTGGACCTTTTCAAACACACCAGCAACTGCTGTTTAAATGATGCCCCTCTGGCAGCTCCCACTGACAACTGCAATGCCACAACCTTTGCATTTCATTATTCGGATTTAGACTGGACAGACGTAGCTGGGTCCTCTCAAACTGCTCTTCCAGCTCTTTTTAACTTGGAAAACACCACACCAGCTCCAGCTTTCTCCAGGCATGTCAAAATAGAAGCACCAGGTTTAAAATACTTGCTCAACACCCTTTAAAACAGCAGTTCCAATAAAGTTTATTCGCTTTGAAAACTGACAGTGGTCAGGTTCAATCTCCAAGACAGCCAGATGCATTCAAATCCATGGGAATAAACGGAATTATTTCATTAAAATGGGAAGTTTTAGGCTGAAGTGCCCCAAAAGCCAAAGTGATGCTGATCGGGCTGCTGCGTTCCCAGAGCCCTCCCTGTCCCCAGCCCGTGTCTTGCGCCACACCTGGCACCTGCCCCGGCCGTGAGTCACCGCCGCAGCACCGAAACGCTCGCTCCTGTTCGGTTCCTCTTGTGCTGACTCCGCACAGCTCCCCAGCCCCACCGACTGCCACTCCTGGAATTCCTGGGTTGGAAGGGACCTGAAAGCTCATCCAGTGCCGTGGGCAGGGACCCCTTCCACTGTCCCAGGCTGCTCCAAGCCCCAGTGTCCAACCTGGCCTTGGGCACTGCCAGGGATCCAGGGGCAGCCACAGCTGCTCTGGGAAAACTCAGCCTCCCCACCCTCCCAGGGAACAATTCCTGCCCAATATCCCATCTAGCCCTGCCCTCTGGCACTGGGAAGCCATTCCCTGTGTCCTGTCCCTCCAGCCCTTGTCCCCAGTCCCTCTCCAGCTCTCCTGGAGCCCCTTTAGGCACTGGAAGGGGCTCTGAGCTCTCCCTGGAGCCTTCTCCAGGTGAACACCCCCTGCTCCCCCAGCCTGTCCCCAGACCATCTTTTTGTCCCTCCTCTGGACTCGCTCCAGCAGCTCCACACCCTGCTGCTGGGGCCCCGGAGCTGGAAGCAGCATTCCAGGTGGGATCTCACGAGAGCAGAGGGGGAGATTCACCGCACATGAAAGACATGAATAAATAAAGCTCCCACATTTTCCTCACACTGTTCACTCCAAGCCCTTCCATGTCTGAGAATACACATCCTTGTCAGCTCCAAACAGTTTTCACTAAATATGAATCATCCCTAGGATAATATTTTTTAACTTCCCATAATTCAGGATGGGTTTACGTTCCATCTGTAGCGCATTTGCCATGGCCTTATTCCCCGGTTAAGGAATCGCTGACCTAGAAAACTCTCATTGAAGAAGGAGATAAACTAACGAACTTCAGGAAATTTTCATATCATCTGGGGATGGAGTCAAAACACCTTTTTCAGACTCAGAATTCCAAGGTCTTGTTGCATTATCTTTTCAGCCTCCATCCCTGCTGTTAAGCATAATATTAAAGCAAATCTTGGTATATCCCAAGGTGTACTGAGATACAGGCAGGGGGAGGTAATAAGCTGCAAATTCCTCCCTTTTACGTGGTATTATAATCCGTAAGAATAATTCAGGCATCCTATCCAAGTGCTAAAAGCACGTGGATGCAAGGGAGAAAAGCCAGTACAGACACTGGGTGCGGATCAAGCAGCAAAAGCTTTCCTGGTACATTTAGCATCACACTGAATAGAGATTTCATCAAACATTCACCCCCAAAAATACAGTTACGGGTAGCTCACTGGAGACTCCAGAATATTTGTTCTCCTAGATAAAGCCATTGTCTTTAATGTTAGAAAAAAAATAAGCCCAGAATGTACTCATTATAATCTGATATGTACCCAAATTCTTTACAATTTCATTCAGGAATTCCTCATCAAGCCTTCATCCATGTACAGATACCTCCCAAAAAGAATTAATCATTTATAAAGCCTTCAATGACCAAAAAGCCATGACACTCTTTCAAGTGAACTGATTGCCAATCACCCCCAGAAGTTTATTATTTCCTGCTTATTAATATGGAAAACAATGATTTTTTGAGCTTCAGGAATCCAACAAGAGGTTGGAGCTACCCTGCCGTGAGGTGGCCCAATCCAGAGTGGACAGGCTGTGGATGCGCAGTTCAAGCTCAGTGTGTAAATCTGGAATAACGTTGGCTGGAATCCCTTTCTGAGTACAGGCACTATGGAGAAGCACGGAATTCACTTTTGAATATTCCCTGATGGCAGCTGTAAGATAAAAGTCTAAGAGACATGTCTCAGTGAGATAAAAGCCCAGGAAAAGTCTCTCTACCAGAGGCCTCTCAGGTTCATTTGGTCTAACTTGACTTTTATGAGGAGAAATCGAAAAAGTTGAACCCTTGGGACAAGTTTATGTGAACTTCACCAATTCCAGCATCCCAATCTGGAGCTGACACTGATCAATCTGATGCTCTCCAAGATACTTCTCATTTGTTCAAGAAGTAGACACTGCACTAAAACTTTGACAAAATTATCCATTTAAGTATTTAGGTCATGGTAAGACTATACAATTTTTATTAAATAACAGTATCTTTGCCAGCATCAGAAGTTGGTAAGGGCCTCACCAGAGAGGTTTGGTTTCCTGTAGCATTTTTTTCCCTGATAAAAATTTCTAAAATGGTTTTAATAAGGCAGGTTGCAGGAAGGAAATGAGGACAAATAAAAAAAAAAAAAAAAGGCTTTTAAATCCTGATCTTCTGGCCCTCCAAAGAGCACTCAGGATCACCACATCCAAGGTACCCAGGAAATAAAAAGGCAAGAAAACCTTTAGTATCCCACTGAAGTTCACACTTCCAAGAATAGCTTGGGATGGATGGAAAGACTCCAAAACAAAGCCACTTTTCCAGCAGACTTTTTTCTTTACTTTTGTACTAATGATACTGAACTGGTGTATTCCACGGAATGATGTGCTGTGCTTTTCAGGAAAGATTGCTGTTAAAAGGGAACTTTTGATACAGTGCTGCTCCTGGTTGTGAAACAGCTCAACAAGAGGGTCTTAAGTGTGCTCTGACACATTCCATGAGCTGCCCAGGGAGGTTTGGAGTCCCCATCCCTGGAGGTGTCCAAGGAAGGCCTGGCCGTGGCACTCAGAGCTCTGGGCTGGGGACAAGGTGGGCATCGGGCACAGCTTGGACTCGATGACCTTGGAAAGCTTCCCCAACCATTTCCCAAATGATTCTGTGATTCTCTGATCCAGCAGCCAAGGCCTAGAACTTGCCCTTTTTTGCTCAGTCAACCCAAAGCAAGCGAGGGAAAAAAGAAATTTGGCTTTAGGAAAAGTGCAATGGAATGCCAAAGAAGGGAATGGGAGGGGGAAAGAAAAGAAAAGCACCAAACACCAAAGCAGCTACAGAATTCTGTGCCTAAGGAACCTCAGCTACTCCTAGAACTGAGCAGTGCCATGCTCTTCAGCACAAGACAAAAGTCTTTAGCCATGAAAAAAAAACCCCAGAGAAACTAACCAGGATGGACAGAGTTCACTGGAAGACGACTCGAAGGGATTAAGAAAATGAAGAAAGAAAATAGTAAGACAAGCTGCAAGTCACCAGAGATAGAGCATTTATGAGTAATACTTTTATTTACTAAGAGGGAACCACTGAACATCTCCACAGACAACCATCGTAATTCACACTCTCACTTATGTTTATTATCTTATAAGCATTCCAAAGATGTCGTCAATCCCATCCGGCACGGACAAAGCAGGTCTTGCTGGGTACTTCCAGGGCTCCTGCCCTCAGTCCACCCAAAAACTCAGAGAAGCAAAGGGGATGAGCAGAGAAAATTCATCGCTTTTTTCCTGCTATAAAGAGTAAGTGTATTGCCTAATCTTCCACATTTTTATCTGAAGTCACTTTGGATTGTTAAAATATAGATGGATATTAAATGGATGGATTCAGGTATTAAAGCATGAGCATTTCTGTCTACTTTCGCAACTAATGGGTAAATAATTATCAACAAGATTTAAGTAATTTGGGCTAAAATATTGGGTATCTGAATACGTAGATGTGAAACTGGTCACTTATTTAAGAGGACAAGCAACCACGGAATTTCCAAAAGAGTTTGGGTTGGTTTTTAACGTAACTGGCCCAGCTGGTGGTTGTGTGGAATAGAAACATTTTTTTTATGTCTCCTTTGTAGAGGACAAAGAAGAAAATGAACCATCTTCACTCCACAATTCAGCATCTGGTATCAGTAGGTTCTGCTGACAGCTTATACAGACAGTGAAAATACCTTCTATTAGAAGGTAACTTTGGGAACTTCAATTCACCTTTCAGTTTGTCCAAAAGGGAACAGCACAGATTTCGTGCTGTCTTAAGGCAATACAGAATTGGAAGTGAAAATTCAAAAGTGAATGAGATGGAGAAGAAATCCGTATTTTGGATTAGTTTGCAGTAATGTCTTGGGGGGAATGCACAGGAAATTAAAAACTTGAGGGTTCTTAAGAGGTTTCAGTGTTTAAAATGGGGATTTTTTCCTATTGGGGAAGAGAAAGGAGAAAGAACAAGCAACTGAGCGAGCGACAACAAGAGAGGTGCTGGAAATGACCGGGGAGAAAAAGGGCACAAGCAGAAGTCAGAAAATTGTTAAAAAGGCGAGGAAGAACTCGAGGACGGGCACGAGGGAAAAGAGAGCAAGACGAGAAGCATCAGGAGCGAGCAGGAGAGCTGGAGCCAGAACTCATTCCCAAGTTACGGCTGCGGTAGCTCGTGCTGGGAGTGCACGCGCAGGGCAGCATCCGAGTGGGAACGCCGAGCGGAGAGCTCGCAAGTTTGAGACAGCAAAAAGTCAGAGAGGCAGAGCGAGGAGGGGACAGAGACTGACAGAGGGATGATTTACTACAGGAGGGGTGGCACGAATTCCTGGGAATGATGTTCCCCACGAAGTGACAGCGGTATCAGGACCAGTTAACCAAGCCCTGCCTCTGCTCCTGTCCACCCACACAGCCCATCGCACGATCCCGTGTGCCGGCTCTGCGACCCGAGCTGCTGCAGCGTAACCCGATTCCCCGCCCCCGCACACACCCCACCGGTAAAAATATAAAATTATGTATTTCAGCCAACTCGCTTTGCAAGCCTGATTCACCGGTTGGGCTTACAAACAGCTGTGCCAGCACAGAGCAGGTGGGCACAGGCAGCCCGAAGGGAGGGAAGGGGAGCTGCTCAAGGGGTCACTGCCTTCAGAGAACTCCTGGTTGCACTCTTTGCCTCGGAACAACTCTTCCAACAATTTCCCTCCAAGTGCTTCCATGATCTACACCCTGTGCAGGAACTTCCCATCGGTTTGCCGATACTTGTAACATCACCAGGTTAATGCTGGCCTTCACCCCTCACAGATGAAATACAAAACCAGTTGTTTCTTTTCATCTTTATGCTTTTTTTATCCATTACTTGAAATCGGGCATAGGTACAGGTTTGGGGAGAGCAAGGTCATTTTCACCAGCCCCAGGAAAATATGGATAGATCTGCGTGGGTGGAAAGAAAAAGAGGGAGAAAACCAATGTTGCTTGTGTTTTTCTCTGAATATCCTGTTCTTGCTGTGCTGCCCTTCAGCAGCCTTTCAGCACTGGAATTATACCAGCCTACAGCCTTATCTCATTCTAGAAGACTGAACTGATCTGGGTGAAAAAGAGACAATGAAGCCTTCTCCAATTTCCCCCAAATTTAAGAGGGTGTAGCAGCAGAAGACCAACAGTTCCAACCTTTATTCCCCAGCTCCAGTCACTTTGCTTCCCTCCACTGCCAGCACTACAGCAGAGTCTCAGGACTCTGTCACAAGTTTGGTCAGCTGAAACTAGAACATGTTATTATTGTAAAAGAGTTTTATTTAAGACATTTAACCAATTTTCCCTCTAAACCCCAGCAAACTCAAGCACAGAGAAGGGTGGCTCACACACCCAGTGGACAATGGCCCAGGTAACCCTTTGTTCCCCAAACTGGCCACTCCCTAAGGCTCAGAACTCAGCCCTGCCAGAAAGGTTGGAGCTTCTGGACTGACAACATGGAGCTGCAGATGTCCCATCCCTGGAAGTGTCCAAGGCCAGACTGCGTGGGGCATGGAATGACCTGGGATAGGGAAAGGTGTCCCTGCCCATGGCAGGGGGTTGGAATGAGACGATCTTTAAGGTCCCTTCCAACCCAAACCATTCCATGATTCCATGTTTCAATCACACAAAGTGGGCAAACCCCATAAATGCCTCCTTCCTTATGAAAGAAGCTGTAGAAATGTCATATCCACTGACATTCACGTTTATTCACTGCACAGATGCTTCTCATGTGCACCAGGAGGAGAGCACACAGAAAACAAGCTGTCCAGTCAATATCACTATCCCCAAAATGATATTATTTACTGAAATACCCCATCCCTTTCCCCAAAATTGAGGTATGCAGATCAAATGGGAAAAGAGATTGCAAATTAAAAATCAGCATTTTTTTAAGACAAACTCTGTTTGGGAAAAACGAGTTCGAAGTCTAATTCCTCCAAATTTCCAACCAAATCCTAAGTTCCTTGAGCAGACCTCTACGTGGATGTGCTGAGTCACTCTCCAGCCTTAAGAGGCTGCTTCTCCAAGTTACAAAGCACTCGGAATACAAACTCCAGGCAAATGAAACTGCAAATGCAAAGAGCATCCTGCTATTACAGCATCAGACACGGAAACCCTTCAGCTCAGCTCCGCCCGCTGCGTCACCCGCTGACTTTGGGCACTCACCAGGTGACTTTGGGCTGTCACCCAGTGACTTTGGGCTGTCACCCAGTGACTCTGGGCACTCACCAGGTGACCTTGGGCTGTCACTTCACCTTTTGGCTTTCACTCCCTTGCTGGAGAGTTCTTTATCTTGCGCTGTGTGCGTGGAAAGCACACAAAGCTCTACACAAAGCCAAAAATCCCTGAATCCTCACCCCAAAGAACAGGAGCTCGGTGCCTTAGGTGAGGCTGTCAATAGGATACAGAAAGTTTGGGTGGAAGGAGGTTTTCTGTACATTAGATTCCAGTCACTGAAAAACTTTACTCTTCCATGGGATGCTGGAAAAATCCATTAGAATTTACTTGATTCAGATACTAAAATGTGGCATGAGAAAAGTCTCAAACCTAAAACCAAGTTCAGGGTCTGGGCAGCAAGCAATTACTAACCTGTACCTAAAAAAATTAAATTTATACATTTACTACATGATAAAAGATAGTTCAGACCACCAAAAGCAAGAGAGAATTCTCCCATTTTTGTTGGTTCTTGAGTGCTTGACTTAGTTGGGGAATTTTTATGGAAATAATTAATAAAGTCAAGTGTAACTCCACAGGGACAATCAAGATTGAAATGATGCAAGGAATACCATGCTTCCAACCTACGGAATACAATCCATACCTGTTTTCTCAAATACATCAAGGAAGTTTATGTATTTGGCACTGTCTAGTTGGGGGTTCAGAGGTTTCAGAACACACATAATGACTAACACGAAAGTTAGAAATTGCGTTCTGGGCCCACTGGGTGATTGCTAAAAACACATCTTGAGCTTCAGCCTCATCTCAAACCACAGCCCTCAGATTCTTTTGTTTTATGCAAACAAAAATCATGCAAAGATGAAAATTAAGATTTGTTTTTTAAAGTAGCAGTGGTCCAGAGGAAGAAAATAACAGCAAAGCAGTTAAAGAAAACTATTAGAAAGTATCAAGGGACCTTTTTTCAAATATGGAAGTCTGAACATTAAATTCTTCATCCCATATTCAAACTCTTGTATGGAAATAATCACACATTCTCACATTTCAATAAAATTAGGTAGGAACTACAAGACTCAAAATCTTAACAAAGGAGTGAGGCCAACACTATTACAAAATACTGTGTTATACCACGCAGGCCTAGGATTATACTTCTGAGGTAGAAAAAAGATAGTGATAAGTATTAAAAAAATGAGGAATGACATAAGGAAGGTCAGTTAAGTCCCCCCTCTCTCTTAGCAGACTTTGGAAATACACATTAAAGGACAGCAAACATAAGCTGAGGAAATCTTTGTCACACACACACAAAATTATTTACTGATCTCAATCAGAACATGTCCCTGATTTAAAAAAAAAATAAAAAAATAAGAACTAGAAGTTATTACATTGGACAGAAAGGGGGGAATAAAAGAAAAGAAAAATAACCCAAACAAACCACCTCAAGACCCAAAACCTTCTGTGCCTCAGAACGTAAGCCTACCACGAACTTCTCCATACCAAGAGGAGATTAATGACACGAACTACTTTAATGTGGTCTTTCTTTTAAATTTGTTTTAATAAGCATTTAGAGCTGGCTGAGATTTGTTTTTGTGCTGGGGAATCACAGCCCCACACCCTGGCCCTGCCAGCCTGTCCCCACACAGATGAGGGCCCAGCCTGCTCAGAGGTCACCGCTCATCTCCCGTGTTTCCAAACCAAAGCACCACGTGCGCGCGCTGGCAGCGCGTCAGGAGACCTCGGAAAAATGTCACTTTGTCACATATGGACATTCCTTCCTCCACACACAAAACACGGCGCTCAGTGGGCCTGTGGCACTCCATCTTTTAGACTTCACTTCATTATAACAGCAGCTAAACTGAAACAGATTTTAAAATAAATCTGTTCAATTTAAGTGGCATTTTTGTAAGTTTTGCAGGAGGGGGTGCAGATGCAAGATCCAAGATCCATCTTGGATGCAGATCCAAGATGCAACGCTGGAACCTTGTGAACTGTAAGCAGAACTTGTTTTCTCATTTCTTGAAATAACTGGGTGCTGATTAAGAACATCCAGCAGAAAACTAGAATTAAATACTCGCTTTATGCAGGTGTAATACAACCATTATACAATAGTTACACAACTCTTCCTTTGCATAACAAGAAGAGAAAAAAGTGGGGTTTTTAAACGAGGCTTCAGAAGAGAGAACTTGATAACACCACAACTTGGCCAACTGGTTTTCCTTGCTTTATTGGCTTCTGCAATAAATTAAATGGAAATATTCTAGCAAAAGCTTGGGTTTTGGTTTACTGTGTGGCAGTAATCAAGTAAACGGGCACTGAGAAGAACCTTCAAACCCACTTCTGGAAATCTGTGGCCAATTCTAATGGTTCCTTACAAGAGAAAAGCATTCTGTAAGTCTCTGGTGCCCATCACATGGAGCAAAGACCTCTTGACTCCAGAATGAGACCCAAAGCGGTCAGACTTGTCAACAAGCACCAAGGAAGGCAGTGCTGAGCCTGTGCTCCATCTGTCTCCACCTGTGCTACTGGATTTCTCAAGGTTTCAACACCGAGCTCATAAAGTTTTAAAATGTCCATGCTGTGAACATGACTCTGGTTAATTTAACTCCACAGAGATACATAAATGAATGTTGTGATGGGTCAAAGACTGCAAGGCAGAAAGACTGCAAGGCTCACACGGACACTGCACTGCAATCGTGGCCGCGTGCTGTGGAAAACACACAGCTGAGAACATCCCCAGACCAACCCGACAAGGACAAAAGATCAACTTGCCTGAAGGACCACATCCGAGAAATGATTTCCATTCACACCTCCAGATCACGAGTTTTTAGACCTTCTATCACTAAGTTTTTGTACAGACTATCAAATTACAATAATTACCGTAACTCACAACCTTTTTATTTACCAGAAGAAAACCCAAACCACAAACATACGGATTTCCCCAAGGCTGTCCTAGAAATGCTGTAGAGGAGCACGTGAGGAATGGACAGGGATCTCCAAGTCAGGAAATCTGACACAGAAAGAATTAATACTTACTCCATGTTGTAAATACAAACCAAAATGGAAATCAGATCCCAAGAAAGGTCCCTGATTAATACAACACAAACCCAAGCAATTCTAAATTGTCCTTATAAAAATTTTACCTGTATAACACAGTATCTTACACTCTTCACTCAGACTTCAGCTGACTCATTTGTGATGCTGTCTCTAGTAGCAGTAGTTCACAAAAGACAACAGTTCACTTCAAAATTAAGCTTTATAATTAAGTTTACAATTACGCTTTATAATTAATAAATATATACTAAGCTTATTAAAAATAATAAACCACCACAGAAAGTTTGAGGAGCTACAAGGGTAATTCCAAGTGAAGCTGTAGTAACTGGGTAGTTGCAGGGTAGTTACTGCTACCTCAGCATTGCATCTACTGCTGCCTCTGATTTTGGGGCAAAGAGCCAGGAAAGTTTGTAGCCTTTGGTTAGAGCTTGACTTTAGCAAAAGTTTAAAAATTCTGCCAGTGACAGGGACAAGGGGACTGAGGGCACCCTCAGCAAGTGACAAGACACAGAGCTGTGTGGGGTAGACACACCCTGGAGAGGAGGGATGGCATCCAGAGGGACCTGGAGGGGCTGCAGAGGTGGGGCTGTGAGAACCTCATGGAGTCCAGCAAGGCCAAGAGCCAAGGTCCTGCACCTGGGATGGGGAATCCCAAGCACAAACCAGGCTGGGAGGGGAATGGATGGAGAGCAGCCCTGGAGAGGAGGATTGGGGGTGTTGGTTGGTGAGAAGCTCAACGTGGGTGTTCTTAGCCCAGAACCTCCCCATGCCCAGGGCTGATCCC
>VZTD01003874.1:299654-370295 GCA_013397725.1 Rhagologus leucostigma
GAAGGGGAGCGGCCGCCATTCCCGGTGAGGGGGGACCCGGCGGCTGAGGCGGTGCCGGCCCCGGCCCGCAGGGGGCGCCGGGAGCGCGAGGCCGAGCCCGCCGGGGCTTCCCGCCCGCCGCCTGTGGGGAGGGACAGGGCCGGGCACGGCCCCCTCGGAAAGCGAGACATTCCCGAAAAACCGTTCAAAAAAGGCACTGGATGTAGCCTGGAGTGGGAGTCTGGACCTGCTGAGAGAAGGCTGCTCTCCTCTCCCCTCGGAATTGCGCCCACGGGTCTTTCTCGACCCGCTCAAAAATATCCCCCCCCAAAATGAGTTGGAAAATGTGCTAAAAGTTGTCCGGTGTAGGAGCCCCGACCTGCTGGGGGAGTGACAGAATTCTAGGAGATTTCTTTCCCCTCAGAATTGCATCCAGGGGTCTTTCTTATCCCCTCAGAAAATCAATATATTCCCCAAGAACAAGTTAAAAAAACGCACTAAAAGTCACCCGGTGTGGGAGCCTCGAGCTGCTGAGGGAAGGCTCCTTTCCCCTTGGAATTGCGTCCAGGATTTTTTTCTCATTCCCCTCAGAAAAAAAATACATTCCCCCAGAAGTGAGTTAGGTGTGCAAGCCTCAAGCTGCTGGGGCAAAGCTCCTTTCCCCTCAGAATTGCATCCAGGGGTCTTTCTCATCCCCCTCTGAAAATCAATATATTCCCCCAAAATGAGTTTTAAAATGCACTAAAAGTAGCTTGGTGTGGGAGCCTTGAGGTGCCGAGGGAATCACAAAATAAAAGGCTCTTTTCCCCTTGGAATTGTATTCAGGGGTCTTCCTCATCCCCCTCAAAAAATCAATATATTCCCCAAAAAATGAGTTAAAATATGCACTATAAGTAGCCCAGCGTGGGAGCCTCGAGCTGCTGAGGGAAGGCTCCTTTCCCCTTGGAATTGCCATGTCGGTGCTTCCAGCCTAAATCTGACAGAGGGTTTTTAATGTAATTTTTTTTTTTTTAATTTCTGGAATGCCCACAAAGATCAAAAAGTAGAGTCTGGCCTTTATCTAATACTTTAATTCTGACGTGTGATACTTTAATCTAGTCATTTCGGTTCCCAGCCAGCCTCCTTGGAGAAATTAGGACATGTTACTTGTTCCATTTGCTTTTTCTTCCTGTTTTAATATTTTTTTATCTTGGCTTAAAAGGTGGAAATAAGCAGCCAAGGACTGGGAGATGGATGCAGCCACAGCCAAAGACCCCCAAATAATTGAAGTCTTGAGAATTTTACTTAAATTCTGTGATCAGAGAACCCCAGAGTGGGTTGGCGTGGAAGGGACGTTAAAGATAATCCAGTGCCACCCCTGCCCTGGGCAGGGACACCTTCCCCTGTCCCAGGCTGCTCCAAGCCCCAGTGTCCAGCCTGGCCTTGGGCACTGCCAGGGATCCAGGGGCAGCCACAGCTGCTCTGGGCACCCTGTGCCAGGGCCTCCCCACCCTTCCAGGGAAGGATTTCTCCCCAATATCCCATCTAAACCTGCTCTCTTTTTCAGCTTAAGGCCATTCCTCTTGTCACTCCAGGCCCCCGTGAAAAGTTCCTCTCCAGGGACACGGGTGCACAGGGAAGAGCAGGGGGATCGTGGGACCACCTCAGGAGTCACAGTGAGGTGTTAGGTGAGCTGAAATTTATCCATGGAATTGCACCTTACAGCCGTGGGAGGTGCTTGGGAGCACCATGACTTAAGTGGTCCTTTCTCATTCCCCTCAGCTCCGGAAAGATTTGAGGTCACTTGGAGCTGCTTTTGACACTTCTCTCATTGACTCTGAGTGTGGCCAGAACGTGGCTCTTGTCCTGGGATGTGGAAAGCCAACACCTGAGGGAGCTGGGAAAGGGGCTCAGCCTGGAGCAGAGGAGGCTCAGGGGGGACCTCATTGCTCCCCACACCTCCCTGACAGGAGGGGCAGTGAGGGGGGGTCGGGCTCTGCTGCCGTGTCCCAAGGGAAAGGAGGAGAGGAAATGGCCTCAAATTGCACCAGGGGAGGGGCAGGTTGGAGATTGGAAACAATTTTTGCCTCACAGAGTGGTGAGGCCTTGGAATGAGCTGCCCAGGGAGGTGGTGCAGTCACTGTCTGTGGGAGTGTTCAGGAGGAGTCTGGATGTGGCCCTTGGGGACAGGGTTTGGGGTGATGCTGGTGCTGCTGGGGTGGCACCGGATGATCCTGAAGGGCTCTTCCAAGATGAGTAATTCCAAGATATCAAAGGCCAACCTCTGCCCAGTCCCTCAGCCAGGAAGGACAGCTCCACCCTCGGAGAAGTGGGTGGGGGGGCATTCCCTGATGATTTTTCCCCCCTAAAATCTCTGGTCTGTGAGTGCAGTGACAGAAGTTTCTCTGTTGCTCAGTGTAGGTAACGACAAAGCTCACAGAAAGTTGTTACACTGTCACTGCATTGCTGTAACTTCTTTGGGTTTGGGGTTTTTGGCAGGTTTTGAGTTGTTTTTTTTGTTTGCTAACACTTAAAAATATTACAGAGTTTTCAAGAGTTTGTGCATTTGCTCAGTCATCCTCTACTTTTATTTTGCTGGCTGTACCTCATCTCTGGCACCTTGGGCAGAGATGAAATGCCCTTTAAAAGGTGATGGCATCTTTTTAAAATTTTATTTTCCAGCACAAACAACTAGATCTTTTTGGCTTGTTAATTTTCTTTTGATAATGAATAACCTGCATGGTTCTTCCCTTGTACAAAAGTGTTCTCTTCAATGTCCATTTCATTAAAAAGCACGGGGAGGTTGGACATCAGGAGGAATTTCTTGATGGAAAGGTTTGTCAGGAACTGAACTCGTGTTCTCTGCTGGAAGCAGGTTTAGGGCTTGGGTTAGGGATCCTCCAGGCTGGGATTCCACCAGAATCCTGCCTCACCTGGAAACTTTGCACACAAGGTGCCCTGGAAGCTGGGAGTCCTCCTCTGTGCCGGAAATGCAGGTAAATGCAGGTTTCCAGCATTTGGGAAGTGAGGGTCTGCCAGGCTGGCACTCGGCCAGAGCTGTGCCCCATCCAGAGAAGCTTTGGGTGGATTTTAAAACCGGGTCAGCTTCCTGATCCATTAGGTAACACATCCCATAAATGGCTGTACTGGAGAAGCCGAGAAGTTGGCATCGCACGGGTGTGGGGTGGCCATGAGGGGCAGGAGGTGACGGGACACTGCAGCTGGTTTGGCCGGGAACTCCACACAACAGCCAGAAATAAATATGGCAGCAGGAGAGGTTCACTTTGGAGAGAGAAGCAGCTGAGATAACAGAGATTGAAGATGAAGAATGAGAAATAGTTGTGATCTGGATGAAGGAGATCCAAATTCTCACTTATCAAGAACGATCAAATCTTACTCTTTTTTTATTTACTTTAGGAAGGGAGGGACTGCCTAGACAGGAAAGACTGAGAGTCCTGTTTTTTTAACTCTCCATCACAAACCACCTGGTGTAGTTTTGCAGTACTTGAAAATAGGAGTTAGTGTACATTCTATATGAATTAGTAGACAGGCTTGTAAGAAATACTTGGGTTTCTCGTCCTGAAATACCACCCCTCAGAAAGCAGAATATTTGGAGCCAAAAGGAACAATAATAAGCAGAAAAACTGAGGAAAAAATAAGAAAAAAGCACATTAAAAATGAGGAGGAGAGAAAGTAGAGAAATGAGATCTAAGAGAGAAAATAATGTACAGCAGTCTAGAGAAATGGAAGAGATGTAAAAGAAACAACAAAACAGCTGAAGAGTTGGGGTCGTTCAGCCTGGAGAGGAGAAGGTTGTGTGGAGACCTCACAGCACCTTCCAGTGCCTGAAGGGGGTACAGGGAAGCCGGAGATGGACAATTCATCAGAAACTGGAGTGACAGGACAAGGGGGAACGGCTTCAGACTGAAAGAGGGGAAATTTAGGTCAGATACACAGAAAAAATTGTTCCCTGGGAGGGTGGGCAGGCCCTGGCACAGGGTGCCCAGAGCAGCTGTCGCTGCCCCTGGATCCCTGGCAGTGCCCAAGGCCAGGCTGGACACTGGGGCTTGGAGCAGCCTGGGACAGTGGAAGGTGTCCCTGCCCGTGGCAGGGGTGGCACTGGATGGTTTTTAATGTCCCTTCCAACCCAAACTACGATTATTTGGTAGCACAGTGGGATTATGGGTAATATGTCCCAGTTTTTCCCTTTTCAGCCTTCCTACATGGAGCAGAGGGGCCCATTTGCCTCTTCACTGTGGTCTCTGGGAGGCTTCATTCCATGATCCAACCTGCCCTTGTAGCCCTGCAGTTTTCCTTCTGGAGCGTTTGCATCTCTGCCTGAACTCCAGGCTTCCTTCACAGCAGCCATGGGCACCCTGACTCTTCCAGGGCTCAACATTTGTACTTTGAGTACAAGTTTTGCTGTAGATGCTGTGTTGTACCAGCAGCAATTCCAGTAATCCTCTGTATCCAGCACATCCGCTGCAAGAAGGGCGTTCTTAGGTCACCAGACCCAAGCTGGAAGATCTCCAGGAAGAATTCCATCGTAATACAGAAAAAAAGATGCTGCTGCTGTTGTGTTTCTCCACCAAAGCCACCACACAGCTCAATTCCTTTGGTACCGGGCCCCAACCCGAAGTGAAGTCCCAGCAGAAGTTCTCCTCCGTGGGTTACATCACTAACACTTCCCAGAGCACCGCGGCAGCTCCCAGACAGCCTCAGTTCTAAATGAAACCATCATCTGGAGGGAGCAGCTTGTGTTTCGCCTGTCAAAAAGGTGCTGCTAAGTAACTAATGTGGTCCAGCTCTTTTTAGGCCAGAGAGGTTGCCATGGTAACCCATTCGGATGGAGATAGATCGGCTTTTGAGTCATCATCAGAGCCGGCTTTGATAGTACCGGCTTTGGATTGACAGCCAGAGCTGCACATTGTGTAGGCTGGCACGCCTCTGGACCAGAAGGTCCTGGAATTGCTGCTGGATGAGGCTTGTTCCGAAAAAAAATGTGCATCTCCCTGAGTTCTCCCTGATAACTCTCTGGAATTGTGTTCCTTGGTGTTCTCACTCATGGTGAAGATCACGCTCCTGAGTATGAAAAGTTTCTTCTCTGGTTTAAAACATCAGACAGGAGTTTCTGGACATCAGGAGGAATTTTTTTCGTGGAAATGGTTGTCAAGCATTGGAAGGGGCTGCCCAGGGAGGTTTGGAGTCCCCATCCCTGGAGGTGTCCAAGGCAGGCCTGGACGTGGCACTCAGTGCTCTGGGCTGGGGACAAGGTGGGCATCGGGCACAGCTTGGACTCGATGCTCTTGGAGATCCTTTCCAACCTCAATAATTCTTTGATTCTGTGAAAAATCCTTCCCCAAAACCATGGAGTTTTCTGGGGAAGAAGTCTTTGGGAAAGAGGCTGTATTAGTTATCCTAAAGAAAATGTATACTTGGAAGTTCTATCCCAGAAGTCGTCCTGAGACCACTTTCCATGATAAATATATTTGCAGGAGTGCAGAACAGTTCCTGTTAAAATCAGACATTCTGAAGAATTGTGATTTTTTAAAACTTTTGTAAATCAAGTGCTACAATGTCAAGTATTTCCCACCTGGGAGCTTCTCTACGCCCTGAATTTCAACTTTTAGAGGAATCTGGTTTCCCTGTGTTTGAAAATAGGAGAAAAAGAAAGGTTAATTTAATCCTAGTTTCCCTCACATCCAAAAGGAGCAGTACAATCCATGTGTCTTTAAAAGTCCTTCTTTGGTTCTGCTGACTGTAACATCATTGGATCTACCTACACCTGTTCAGTGCCCAGCTTTTGCTTCTCTGTCAGACTTCCTGGAAGAGTCAAAAACTGTCCGCAATTCCATTAAAATCGGGTCCTCCATTGGCCCCTTCCCTTTTCAATACAAATTCCCTGCTCTCTTGTGCAGGAAGGATGGGTGTCTTTGCTGGCCAAAAGGAAAACTTTGTTCTTGCTGTCAGGACAAAGCTCCTTGTGCAGCTTCCACAGGGATGATGTTCTTGAAATTCCAGCACATGGTATTTGTGGTATCCTGACACAAATCCATTCAAGAAAGTTTTTCGAAGTATGTTCTGCTTGGTGCTACATGACCAACCTCCTGCTAGCTGAGAAAAAGAAATTGGGACGAGTTTTAAATAAATGTCTCTACAATTGTCACTTACGGAGCTTCCTTAGGCTAAGAAGTCATTCTTCAAGCAGTAGGAGCATGAATGCTTTGTTGTCTGTTCCTTTTTTCCTCCCAGATCCTCCATCCCATCCCAGTTCAGAAGAAAGATGGAGAGGGATTTTTTACAAGAGCGTAGAGTGATGGGACAAGGGGGAACGGCCTTAAGATGAAAGAGAGTAAATTTAAATTAGAGATTACAAAGAAATTCTTCCCTGTGAGGGTGGTGAGGCCCTGGCACAGGTTGCCCAGGGAAGTCCAGTGATCAGTCACTGCACAGGAAAGAAGTTCTTCCTGATGTTCAGGTGACACTTCCTGTAGCAGTTCAGCTTTTCCCAAAGTGCAAAAGGGTTTAGTGATCAGCCAGGGTCAATCCTCCACCCAGCCACCAGCTTCCGCAGAACTTCTCTGAACCTCTTTATTCACCACCTCTGCCCAAGGTGGGTCTGTCAGAGATGGCTGAGCATTATGAGGAATAAAAAAAACCACTACAAGACCTGAGCTGAGGGTCTAATCAAGATCCACTCAAAGTTATTAACCCAGAATAAGAAGAGTTTGTATTTTCTGCTGTGCACATAAACCAGAGGAGCTGTGTATGCGTTACCTCCCTGTGAGTGCATTTCAGCCCCAGTTCCCCGGGTGTCCCCACTGCTGTGGCCCTGGAGCGTGTTCTGTGGCATCACTAATGTAGGCTAATTGCTCTGTGGGCCAGCACTCCTCTTTTGTAGGGCACCGTTTGCGGGGCCTGCATTTCCCCTCCGTGAGCTATTCCAGGGAACTGGCAAGGCAAGGTCGGTGCTGACCTTATGCTGAGATCCTGCTGCATTCCAGAGGGACCAGCCAGGCCTGCAGGGCCCAGTCCCGCCAGGATGGAGCTCCTAAAATAACCGCTGGGCAGGGCTGTGCTCCCAGGGCGAGGATATCCCTGGAGCATTCCCAGGGTAGCTTCCCCAGGCTGGCTGAGACTCTGGAGAGGGCACAAATGCCACGAGCACATGTGGGGGAAGCGCTGCGGACACCGATCTGAAACTGGTGTGGGAAGGACAATGGCACACAAACCATTTGGTGTGGAGCCAGCCCACTCTGCCACGTGTAAATCAGGCCCCAGTTCCCTCTGGAGGCGTAAAGGGGTTGAAAAGTCCAGTAGGCAACTTGATGGTTTGCAATGAAATCATCATCTTGACTCTGTTGGGCCTTACAGTTCTCCATCCTCATCCTTATAAAGAGGCTTCAGGGCTGTCTAGTCCCTGCTGTCACTGTCAGTGACTCCCACCCACCTGCAGAACTGCCAGGATGAGTTAAAAAACAACCATGGAGAAGTCCTGGCTCTCAGGTCTCAGGACATCAGAAAATTTTGTAAAGGGTCCAGCACCCCAAAAAAGAATCTGGTATAGAATCACAGACTGGTTTGGGTTGGAAGGGACCATAAAGGAGTGACAAGACAAAGGGGAATGGCTTCAAACTGCCAGAGGGCAGGGCTGGATGGGATCTTGGGCAGGAATTGTTCCCTGGGAGGGTGGGCAGGCCCTGGCACAGGGTGCCCAGAGCAGCTGTGGCTGCCCCTGGATCCCTGGCAGTGCCCAAGGCCAGGTTGGACACTGGGGCTTGGAGCAGCCTGGGACAGTGGAAGGTGTCCCTGCCCATGGCAGGGGTGGCACTGGGATGATCTTCAAGGTTCCTTCCAACCCAAACCATTCTGGGATCTATGATTCTGTGATATGAGGAATGGAAAAATGTGGTTTAAATTGGGGACAATTGGCAAGCATTGGTAGCACAATGGAAGGTGTGTCGCTTGTTTAAGTGGTATTTCATAAACAGCTGAATTGTTTCCCAAGAAATCTGTCAGGTTTGAAACTGTCCAATGGCCTTGGTAAAGCTGACAAATCTGTGGAGATGGAGAAGATTTCATTGAGCAGCAGCAGCACAAGAAACTCTCCGTGCCAGGGGTTGCACCAAACCACATCTCTGCTCTCTGCTAAGAGCATTGCCCATCAATCCTTTCCTTTCTGGAGAATGAAATTAACTCCAAGTATTTGATATTTCTGTGTGCAGGGCCCATCAGGTTTATGAATGCTCAGCCTGGTGCTGCTGAGTGCTCACATCATCGAGCAGGACACACAACACTCGTGCTCCCAGCACAGCAAGTTTCTCTCTTGGTTTATAAAACCCAGTTATGAAAAACAAAAGCTGAAAAATCACCTCAATCCCATTGTTTTTCCCTCTTCCAACCTCTGTGTCGCAGTAAGTCTTTTCACAATAAGCCTCAAATGAATTTTGATATATTGACAGAGGAGGTTTTGAAAGGTGTTACCTCAAATAGGTGAAATTGGACTGCTGAACCCAAATTTCAAGCAGAACATAAAGACTTCCAGTTAAAAATTAAAACAAAGCTAAATGAAAAGCATAGAGAAAATTCCAAGTTGCAAGATGCATCTATAATAGTATAAATATATAAAAAACTTAATATAATGTACCTACTCTATTTATTCTGTTAGAATAAACTCTGGTCCATTCTAGGTGTATGAGTATCAAATGTAAATCTCACATTTGACACATAGAAATCTGAATTAATACATTTTTTGAAGAATTCTATTAATTAAATACTAATTAATGCCATTGACATACATGGGAGACTAATAAGAAGCAATGCTCGAATTTACACATGAACTTTATACCTGGGATGGACAGAGTGCACAGGGGGTTTTCCAACGTGAAACACCAGGAACAGAACACTTCCTGACCTTATCTTGGGGGTTTTAGGATCGTTTGGGAGGGTTTTTGTGTGCGTCCAGAACGTTCAGGCTGAGACAAACATTCAACTGATCCTTGTTTGTTTGTTTTCCATTGTTTGCAGGTTTGCCAAGCTTTAACTGCTTGGAAGAAGTTTTCTGTCCTGGGTGTTGCTTCAGGCTGATTTTTTATTCTTCAAACCTCCTCTCTCTCTTTTTTTTTTTTTTTTCTGTTTTTAGTGNTTTTTATTTTTCAATCCCCCTCTCTGTTTTTTTTTTTTTTTTTTTCTGTTTTAAGTGGAAGGAACAAGGAGAATTTGGGGGGGGTTTGGAAGGGTAATATTTTGGTCAGGGAAATTTATAAGCAACTTCAAGTTTCAAAGGCTGAAAACAGCAGCAAAAAAAATATTTCTTACTTAGATTGTCACAAGAAAGAACTTTTTTGTTGCCTTTTTTATGTTGCTTTTCAAGGCAGTCAAATCGATGTGTAATAAATTACAGTAAATATGCCAACTCTGTGGTATTAATTTTTACCCAAATTCCAGATTCTAAGCACCACCTTCTTAGCCAAAGGGACTACACCACAAGGTTTTTACAGGCTACATGGATCTGTTCCACGGGGGGAAAAACTGGGAAACTTTTCCAAGCATTTGTGTTCGTTTCCCCAGCAGTGTCATGAACTCCAAACCCAGGGCTCTCTGCAGCTTCCAGTTGTCCTTGAAGGCCATGGCTCCAAAATTCCGTTTTTTGAAATTGCCATGTACAGATCATGGAATGACAGAATCAGGAATCGTAGAAATCACAAAATCCCAGACTGGTTTGGGTTGGAAGGGACCTTGAAGCCCATCCAGTGCCCCCCCTACCACGGGCAGGGACACCTTCCACTGTCCCAGGCTGCTCCAAGCCCCAGTGCCCAGCCTGGCCTTGGGCACTGCCAGGGATCCAGGGGCAGCCACAGCTGCTCTGGGCACCCTGTGCCAGGGCCTGCCCACCCTCCCAGGGAACAATTCCTGCCCAAGATCCCATCCAGCCCTGCCCTCTGGCAGTTTGAAGCCATTCCTCTCGTCCTGTCACTCCAGGCCCTTGTCCAAAGTCTGTCTCCTTCTTTCTCGTCAGCTCCTTCAGGTACTTGAAGCTTTTCTGAGACGTCAGGAAAAGACCTGCACACACCGCTCAATAGGCAGGGAACTATGGATTTATACCAGGGCGGCTGTGCTGCAATGATCTCTGTTTTGTTCTCTTAATAATTCCAAATATTTGATTTGTTTCTCTCAGTAAAAGGGAACATTGTGCTGGTATTTTCATGGAAATATTAATCGGAACCCAAAGATCCCATTTCTGAGCGGAAAAACAACTTAGAGCCCATCCTTATGTACACAGAATTTCCCCCCATGTGCACCACTTCACTACATCAGATTTTATCTGTCATTTTATTATCCAGTCCCTCAGTCTTGGAAGATCTTCAGTTCTCCAGCCAGCCCTTTAACTGCCTCACAATTTGTCCTCTACCTTTCCTTTACCTGAATACCTCAATACCTTTAGCAACCCGTGGTGTCTCCCTGCTCAGCCCCTTTCTCCAGATCATTGAGGAACACATTCAGCAGCACCAGTCACAGCACAGCTCCCTGCAGACTCCTCCTGTGATCTCCCCCTCTCTGAAAACTGACCTTGGAGTTCTGTTTTATTTCTGTTTCCTCTCATCCAGCCAGTTTTTGATCCATTCTTCTCTTGCTTCTTTTGCATAAAGGCTTTTTTTAATTTTTATTTCCCACATGATGCTTTGTCTAGGAAGCTCATTGTCCCTGGAAATCCTGGGACCACTTGAACATGGATCTTCATGTTTGCCTTCCCCACCTGGTTAGTGGGGAACACCCTGCAGGCAGTTCTTCAGCTCTTGGACAACATGGATTTGGGACAACACGGATTTGGGACAACACGGATTTGGGACAACACGGATTTCACACCTCGAGGGCTGTGCCCAGTTCTGGGTCCTGCAGGAGAGCCCTGGAGGGGCTGGAGCGTGTCCAGGGCAGGGAACGGAGCTGGGAAGGGGCTGGAGCCCCAGGAGCGGCTGAGGGAGCTGGGAAAGGGGCTCAGGCTGGAGAAAAGGAGGCTCAGGGGGGACCTTGTGGCTCTGCACAACTCCCTGACAGGAGGGGGCAGCCGGGGGGGTCGGGCTCTGCTCGCAGGGAACAGGGACAGGAGGAGAGGGAACGGCCTCAGGCTGGGCCAGGGGAGGCTCGGGTTGGACACCAGGAGCAATTTCCTCCTGGAAAGGGAGGTCAGGCCTTGGAAAGAGCTGCCCAGGGAGGTTTGGAGTCCCCATCCCTGGAGGTGTCCAAGGAGTGCCTGGACGTGGCACTCAGTGCTCTGGGCTGGGGACAAGGTGGGCATCGGGCACAGCTTGGCCTCGCTGGGCTGCGAGGGCTTTTCCAGCCTCAGGGATCCTGGGATTCTGTGGAACTGTTGCCCTGTGAACTCAGAGGCAAGAACAGGAATTTTATTTTCTCTTTGATTTTGCTTTCCCTGAGTGTTCGTTTCACACCGTGATGGTCTTTGGGCCCTGCCCACTTGTTCCTGATCCTGACAGAAAGGATTTGGGTTTGTGAGTCTTTCCTCAAGCTCAGCTAAAAATCACAGAATCATGGAATGCTTTGGGTTGGAAAGGACCTTAAAACCCATCCAGTGCCACCCCTGCCATGGGCAGGGACACCTTCCACTGTCCCAGGCTGCTCCAAGCCCCATCCAGCCTTCTATGAAAGTTAAAAATAATTTCCATACTGTCCCTTAGTCCAGTCTAAAATACTGAAAATATATCACTAAAAACATTTTATCACTTAACATTTTGGGTTGGTATCTCCTATCTACAATGCACCAATGGAAAAATCTATTTAAGGGACTGAGTTACAGAGTTTTCCTTCTATTTGACAAGAAGAAAACTAAAAAATCTGTGTTCACTGCCTCAGGAAGCTCCAAGCACCGGAGCAGTCAGGGTGGAAATACCCTGCCACTACCTCACCTCACACTGCACCCCCAGTGACACGCTCCTTACAACCAGGAGATGGAAACATCAGCAGATAAAAACTGAGCCGTGAGTTGTAATCTTACACTTGGAGTTTCAAAAGCTATTTATGTCACAGGAAAATGTAAACAGCTGAGGGTGTGGAGATCAAATCCTGATGCAGTTTTTTTTTTTTTTCCTTTGTCCCAAATCAATATTTTAAAAATTGAAATTAAAAAAGTTCTGTTCCACTCCAGTCTCCTTTGAGGTCACTGCAAAACTTTGCTCCCACATAAATTTTGGGCATAATATTTTCTTGTTTAATACAACTGTCAATGTTTTCAATACCTGTAAATCCCAATTTATTTTTCAAGTGCTATCAGCACTCAAAGAATCAATTTTACACACTAATTTTTCATGATTTTAATATTATTTTAACATCCTTTTAACAAAACACCTTTTTTTTTTAACACTGCCTACTACAATTCATTGCTGCTGGCAGAATATACAAGTTCTGGTTGGAATGTGCATTTATTTTGCAGTGTTTTTATTCTACATACCTCTATCCTGCCATAGGTTATCTGCCAAATTCCCAAACATTTCCTCCACAGCCATCAGTTCTCACACACAAGCCTGCAAAATTCACTGTTTTGTAAAGAGTTTCTTTTTCCACAATATTTTTAAAGATATCGACTTGCACATCACCATTCAGGATATGACAACACAACCTTTTATTAGGAAAAAATACCTAATTAACACCTAATTATTTCTTTCTTTAATTTTTTTCTGATTCCTAATTACTTTTTATTCCGGCTATTCAGTCATTATTTTCT
The DNA here is from genome assembly GCA_013397725.1 of Rhagologus leucostigma. NCBI lineage: Eukaryota > Metazoa > Chordata > Aves > Passeriformes > Rhagologus > Rhagologus leucostigma. The sequence continues at coordinate 312,349 of VZTD01003874.1, forward strand.
TTCCCTGCCAGGCTCTTCCATTATTTTTTTAATGTCTAAACCACTTGGTTTGTTTTATCCACTGTTTTTGTCACCCCCTTCACGTTTCATAACATTATTTTCCTTATTTGCTAATTCTCTTGAGTGGCAAGTAAAGCTCAGAGCAATCTTCAGTCAGTTCAAGCCCTTTTTAAAGTATCTAATGACAATTACTCTGAGGGAATTCCCTTCCAAACTGGGTATTTTGGCTGGAAAATTAGTTCATTCTTAAATACTTTTAAAGTTCCTTGACCAATATTATACTTTATGGGGTTTTGCCTTTTATTATACCTCTCTCAATTTAAACACTTTCTTTAGACTTTTTTTCTGGATTTTTCCTCAGCTTTGTTTCATCTCAATTAGCTTTTCTCACCTTGCTATGTGAATAAATAAGTTTTAAGGATTTCTGTAGTCTTTTTGCATTAGTTCTTTTAGGTCTGGTATATTTTAAAGCCTAATTTTTAATGAAAAGGAAATTTCTGTGCAGCGGGGAAATGTTTTTAGAAGACATCGGTGAGATTTAATGTGTGCACAGTCCCTCTATGTGGTGCAGAGATTTTAATTTCTTTTTTATTGCCTTCCTCCTTTCTGAGGCATTCAGGAACACCCCCCCTCGTGTGGTGCAGAGCTGGGATTTGCTGATTTCTCCACCAAAGAGAATGGATTTCAATTTACTTCCTGTTGTTCAGGGCATCACTTATTTCTTCTACTCCCTCCTCGGTGTTAAAGAACAGCCTTTCCACCCAGGTGCTCTGAAGGACAGTTTGTCAAACGTGCTTAGAGAAACCATGAAATGATCTAAAAATTCTCCAAAACATGAAAAATATTTGAAATTACTGTTTTGTTAGTCTTAAGCATCTCTGAGCCCTTCTGGTGGCAAGTAGTGAACTTACAAGCGCAGGATTTTGTCATGACTTTGTATCAACTGTAGAACTTCTCCCACTGAACTCCTTAAATCCAATCCCTTCCAACCCAAACCATTCTGTGATTCTACACCCCCGTCCTCTGAGCAAAGATTTCAAAACTGTTTAAAAAACCCAGAAAAACAGGTTCTGGGTACTCAAAACGTTTGGGTAACCCCAGCTTCCCTATGGTTATTCCAAATGAGGAATGCTGTCATTCTGTACCAACTAATCCATAAATTTCAGCTCTGGGTTGAGGCAAATATAGAAATGGAATTATTCTAAACAATTTAAATATATATGTTAAATGATATCCCAGAAATAATCAGGTAGAAAAGTGGAACTGGATGATCTTTAAGGTCCCTTCCAACCCAAACCATTCCACATGGAGTCTGTGATAATCAGGAACATGCATAAAACAAATGTATGGATTATTCTACATTCTTACCATTTTCCCATTTTCTTTCAGTTTAGGTTCATTTGTGACTGGAGTTCTTCTATTCAGTTCTGGCTCAGCAAAACTTGAAAACAACAACTGAAGGGCCAAGTCAAGTTTGGGTTTGGTTGGCTCCACAAGTGGAGTTACATCCAGGATGGACTGGAGCAAAATATGGACTTTCTTAGTTTAATTCTTTGTGATAAACTCAGGAATAATCAGAATATATTTATTTAATCCTGTTCTTGCAGCTGAGCGCAGCAATGCACGAAACAACAGCAGTAACAATTAGAGAAATTAAATAATTAAGAGCTGTCCTACCACAGTAGCTACTGCATTTCTACATGAATTCAGAGCTCCTAAATCAGGGAATGACAGAGTGGCTTGGGTTGGAAAGGACCTTAAAGCCCATCCAGTGCCCCCCCTGCCCTGGGCAGGGACACCTTCCACTGTCCCAGGCTGCTCCAAGCCCCAGTGTCCAGCCTGGCCTTGGACACTGCCAGGGATCCAGGGGCAGCCACAGCTGCTCTGGGAATTCCATCCCAGCTCCTCCCCACCCTCACAGGGAACAATTCCTTCCCAATAACCCATCCAGCCCTGCTCTCTGTCAATTTAAAACCATTCTCCCTGTCCTTATGAAAATTCCCTCTCCAGTAACAGGATTTCTTTTGGTTGATGCAAATTTTAAATTTACAGAGTATCCACCTCCCACTGAATTATTTTCGAAGATTTTAGCAAAATCAGTGAAACAGTTCAAGCGTCAGAGCAAAGGCTGGAATTTTTGGCACCGAGCCCTCTCATTGTCAGGAGCCTGCTGCATTCGTCCACTTGGAAAATCCACCCCAAATTTGGGCAAATGGTGAGACTGACAATTTTAGGCTTCATTTCGGAATGGGAATTCCTTCAGAAAATCAAAATTAAAGTGAAAAGGGGCTTCTCAGTGGAATATTGGTGCCCACAGCCTGGGGGTGGGAAGGGAATTCACCTGTCACTACATCTGGGCTGACCATGATTACCTGTCCCACATGGGGATATTTCTCTTCCGTGGAGTAGTTCTTTTATTCCTCCTGTTTTTCTGGGTTGAGTTTGTTTGGTTGTGGATTTTTTTGGTGGGGTTTCTTTGGTGGGGTTTTGTGTTTGTTTGGTTGGTTGGTTTTGTGGGTTTGGGGTTTTTTGGTTTTGGTTTTTTGGGGTTTTTTAATAATTTTATTTACCCCACCTGCAGAGCTGCCCCAGCCCTGGGGCCCAGCACAGGGAGGACGTGGAGCTGCTGGAGAGAGGCCAGAGGAGGCACCAGGATGAGCAGAGGGATGGAGCAGCTCTGCTGGGAGGAAAGGCTGCGAGAGCTGGGATTGTTCAGCCTGGAGAGGAGAAGCTCTGGGGTGAGCTCAGTGTGGCCTTGCAGGGCCTGAAGGAGCCACAGGAAACATGGAGAGAGACAATTCCCAAGGGCTGCAGGGACAGGACACAGGGAATGGCTTCCCACTGCCAGAGGGCAGGGCTGGATGGGATCTTGGGCAGGAATTGTTCCCTGGGAGGGTGGGCAGGCCCTGGCACAGGGTGCCCAGAGCAGCTGTGGCTGCCCCTGGATCCCTGGCAGTGCCCAAGGCCAGGCTGGACACTGGGGCTTGGAGCAGCCTGGGACAGGGGAAGGTGTCCCTGCCCATGGCAGGGGTGGCACTGGATGGGCTTTCAGGTCCTTTCCAACCCAACCCATTCTGGGATCCTTTCTTCAGAAGAACCACCCTGAGGGTGCTGAGCTCTCGCTCCAGAGACCGGATTTGGACACGGATTCCTTGGGAAGCCGGGTGCTGCCTGGGTTTGTTTGTGGGATCTGTGTTGCCAGGCAGAAGGACAGGTCCTGCCTGCACCAACAGGAGCTTTTTCTGGACACGAGGCTCCAGTTCCTAGAAATGAGTAACTGAAGTACCTTGGAAAAAGTTTCCCAAGAAAAACAGCTGATTGTGAAAGTGATGGCAAAAAAATACACATGCTCAGAAGCAGCTGTGCTGTCCAGGCTTTTATTTTCCTCTTTGAAGCTCTCTTTGGATGCGGTAAGAAATAAAACATAAAAATCCCTCTTCACCTGCCCCACCGTAATGACAACAATTAGCTACCTGAGTCCTGCCAGCAATATTCAGTAATCCCAATTAAATGCTCCTTTCTTTTTACAATGACCACTTTCCCTGTCTTCCCTGAAATGTGGGACAGCTTTGATATTTAATTTTTTTTCCCAAAACAGGAGAATGCACTGGGTTTTGCCAAGTTTTCCACAAGCACTGCAGGAGGAAGGGCCATGGATGGGTTTCAGTACTGAAGGGGTGAAGAGGAAGAGGACAGAACCATCTTCCAGGTACTCCCACCACTGATAGGGCTGTGTTTATTTTAATGATTTTAATGAATCTGAAGAAAATCTGCTTTTCGTGAATAATGTGTGAAGAATGAGGTGAAAATAATGACTTAGGAAAGCAATACAATTCAGAACTCGACTCCGGCTTTAGAGATTTCCTTCAGGACTTGCAGTTCCACCGATGGACAACTCCTGGTTCCGCTGAAATCACGGGAATTCCGTCTGAGGCCACACCTGGAAGAGAAGGAAGCATTTCCCTCAGCACTCGGACACTTCCACACTGAGCGTTTCCGTGCTCCAACTTTTTAAGGCGAAATTCCTCCCTGCGTATTTTGCAGGGCATTGCCTTCCTGAATTTATCGGACAAGTAGCGGGGAACTTTGGGGAGCGAGGCCGGGCCGTGTTTGGAAATCCAAAGCGATGAATCCCGCGTGGAATTAGAACAGAGACAAGTTCGATTCTCGTTTATATCGGTGCTTGTGGCTGTACAATGTAGTCAGAGGGATAAACGTCAGGACAGCGAAGACTTTCCCAGGCTCCCATTGTCACCGCCCTGCTCCGAGCGCGGCCCCACAGTCCCGGCAGGCGACATTCGCGGGCTGCGTAAGGCGATGGCGGCCCCCCCTACAACTCCCATCAGCCCACGCGGCGCCCCCCGCCCACAGCGGGCGCTGCCAGCTCGCAAAGCACGCCGGGAGCTGTAGTTCCCAGGGGGTCACGGCGTTGCGTCATTCACCCCGCCCGCGCGTTGCTATGACAACCGAGGCAGTGGGCGGGGCCGAGCGGGAAGCGGCGTCAGCGGCTGGGAAGTGACGGCGCAGAGGACCCGGATGTTGAGGGGGCGGAGCTCCAGCTCGCCCTACCCCGTGTCCCGGGTCACGTGAGCGCGGCGGTCACGTGACGGGAGCGATGGGCACGGCGCTGGACGTGCGGGTGAAGCGGGCCGGGAAGGTGTATCGCGATGGGGTGCGTCTGTCGCGATAGCCACCGCGGGGATCAGCGGGGCACCACGCGGGCCGAGCGGCCGGGGAGGCCAGTGGTGTCTTGGGAGGCATCGGGAAGAGCATTCCCAGCAGGTCAGGGGTGATCCTGCCCCTGTGCCCAGCCCTGGGGGCACCTCTGGGGTGCCGTGTCCAGCTCTGGCTCCTCAGCACAGCAGGGCCACGGAGCTCCTGAAGCGGGGCCGGCGGAGGCTGCGGGGCTGAGGAAGGGCCTGGAGCATCTCCGTGCCCAGGAAAGGCTGAGGGAGCTGGGGCTGCTCAGCCTCGAGAGCAGCCCCAGCTGAGAGGGGCCCTCGGCCCTGGGTGTCCCTGGCTGCAGGGAGGGCTCCGAGCAGGGCCCGGGCTCTGCTCCGGGGCCCAGCAGTGGCACCAGAGGGACGGGCAGGGGCTGAGCCCGGCAATTCCCCTGCACAGGAGGCAGGACTTCTTTCCATGGAGAAAAGGTGGCAGAGCCCTGAAACAGCTGCCCAGGGAGGGCGTGGAGTCTCCTGCTCTGGAGGCATTCCAGACCCACCTGGACGCGTTCTTTTGTCACCTGCTCCAGGTGACCCTACCTTGGCAGGGAGTTGGACTGGATCATCTCCAGAAGTCCCTTCCAGCCCCAGCTGTTCTGGGATTCCGTGAGTCTGTCGGGGACACTCGGGGTCTGTCGCGACCCGGCCCGGCCGCGGGTCCTCCCTTGGCTCCGGGGCCGTGTCCTGGCCCGGGCTTCCCGCTGGGAATGGCCCGGGATCGTGCTTGGCAGCGCGGATTCCTCGGGAAGCGGAGTCGTTCGCCCTCTCCTGTCGGTGCTGTCGCGGTGTCGGCGGCTTTCCCTGTGTCCCAGAGCTTTCCCTGTGTCCCAGCGTTTTCCCTGTGTCCCAGAGCTTTCCCCGTGCCCCTTCCTGGAGCTTTTCCCCTGCTCCGGACTCTCCCTCTGTCGCTGCCCGGCGCTGTCCCCATCCCGGCACGGCTTCCCGCTGGCCTCCCGTAACCAACAGGCGCTCAGCCCCGGGATTTTGGGTGTTGCCTTTGGGACTAAATGTTGCTTTTTGTCCTTCCTCTTTTCCTGGGTACCGCAGGCAGACCCGGACCCAGCTCTGCAGAGGCCGATGTGGCTTGAAAGGGAAGGAATATTTTTAGTTTTTATCTCTGTTTATCTAAAAATCCGGAGTTGTTCAGCACAAATGTTCAGGTCTCTCTTTTTTTTTTTTGCCATCCAGCCACACACTTGTATCATAAAAATCCTTTCCATGCACTGAAATTCCATTTATTGAATGGTTTTAATGCTGGAAAACTGGATTTGAATGGAAGGGCGTGCAGCATCTGTCCTACAATTGTCAGATTATCTGGAGAATGGCTTTGGCAAAGCTGAATTATACCCTTCAGGAATAGCTCCATAGTCCTAAATACTGTCTGTGTGTCACATCATTTTGTCCATTATAAAATTATAAATTATTAGGATTTTGTTTATTTATCTATTTCGGTATCTCAGTGCTGTGTCCGTTTTCAGTTTGACTGAACTTGCTTTATTTAACTTTTAGCTGGATTTTGTATTTTAATATAGGAAAGGAATATTCCCTCTGTTTTAAGAAGAAAATAGGATATTTCTGGTCACTCAATCTGTCAGTTTTGTTTGTAGCTTCCACTTCAACTCCATGTGGAAAGCTCTGTAATTTTAGTTCATTAAGTGAGCCTGGCATTTGTAGGTCTGAGATGAAGACGCAATGACTGGAGAGCTGTACACCAGGAATCCGACATGGGTTTTTAGTAGGAATCTTGTAGGGACAGCAAAGAATGGAAGGGACCTTAAAGCCCATCCAGTGCCACCCCTGCCATGGGCAGGGACACCTCCCACTGTCCCAGGCTGCTCCAAGCCCCAGTGTCCAGCCTGGCCTTGGGCACTGCCAGGGATCCAGGGGCAGCCACAGCTGCTCTGGGCACCCTGTGCCAGGGCCTGCCCACCCTCCCAGGGAACAATTCCTGCCCAATATCCCATCCAGCCCTGCCCTCTGGCAGTGGGAAGCCATTCCCTGTGTCCTGTCCCTGCAGCCCTTGGGAATTGTCTCTCTCCATGTTTCCTGTGGCTCCTTCAGGCCCTGCAAGGCCACACTGAGCTCACCCCAGAGCTTCTCCTCTCCAGGCTGAACAATCCCAGCTCTCGCAGCCTTTCCTCCCAGCAGAGCTGCTCCATCCCTCTGCTCATCCTGGTGCCTCCTCTGGCCTCTCTCCAGCAGCTCCACGTCCTCCCTGTGCTGGGCCCCAGGGCTGGGGCAGCTCTGCAGGTGGGGTCTCACCTGAGCCGGGAGGCAGAATTTTGAGCTGTTTTTTCGTTTCTGAAGAACTATTGAAAGAAAAATTGATATTTAATTTCAAGTCATCCTTCCCCTTCCTGCTCCCAGGACGTGCACCCTTGCCATGTGGAATTGTGTAGGCAGCAGCTCTGGAATGGGTTGTTGCCGTGTGACAGGAAACTTCTCCTTTGTTAAAGCAGTTCACACGTTCGGGGTTGTCCTTGCTTCTCATGGTTGAGCTGGACTCATTTTTTAAAGCAATAACCTAATTGCTTGTGCTAATTAAGGCCCTTTAGCAGAGCAGTGGAGAATTTAGGTCGGCTTTTCTTCGCTGTCCTTTTGTGCTCGTGCCTCCTGTTCCGGCATTTCCCACTTCCTGCAGATCCTCTTTCCAGGCTCTCAGGATGTCAGCCTTGGTTGGGATGAGGATGTTTTCCTGCCACCTCAACCCCCCTGACCCATTTTTGCCATCCTGTACCACCAGGAAAGAAAAAAAGCTGCCAAAATTCCCAGTCTGCTGGAGAGATCCTGGTCTGAACTGGTCAGATGCAGATTGAGCAGTCGGGATTCTCCCATGGCTGGAGGGAGCTGTACCTCTGGGCCTGTTTGCCTGGGGAAGGAGAAGGTTTATCCCCAGGGAACTCTCCAGTTCTCAATCACCTGCTGCCCTTTCCAGCTGGGAATATTTCAGGATTGAAGCAGATTCTCCAGTGTGGGAGAAGGGAAGGATAAACCATGGAGCGTGTGAAGGGAGCTGTGTGCTGCTCTCCTGCAGCTCATCAGTTTTTCAGTATTAAAAATCTGAGTTGACACTCTGAGGGCACAGCATTTTTGTGCAGAGGATATTTTGTGGGCAGCACATCCTTCATGGGATGAGGGACAACGTTCCTGGAGCCACACAGCTCCTGCCTTTCATTCAGACTCGCTTTGAAACTGTTTCTTCGCGTTCGTTTTTGTATTTTAAATCTCTTCTGCTCCACTCTCGAGCTGAATCTCACCTTCAGCTTGGCCATCCCTTTTCCAGTCGTGCCTTCTCTTCCCTCTCCCGTGGCTGACACCATCCCAATTTCCATACAGCGCTTCCTCCTGGGAGTTTATTCCAACACATCAGATGGAACTTGGCTGTTACCAGCTGACCCAGTGAGAGGGTTTTTCACCTTCCTGGACAGGAAAATCTTGAAACTTTGGGAAGAAGTTGAAGCTCAGGTTAATACTTGTCAAGAGGAGGGTGATATTTTTAAGGAAAACAAACCGGAAGTGCGGAGCTCTCATCCTGAATTCCTTCATCAGTGCTTGTCTTTCCTGACAAGTTTACACCGTTCTTTGGGAACAGGTTTTTTTGGAGTTTGGAGATCAGTTCCACAGTCTGGCTAACAGCTGTGAAAAAATGGATTTAAACAGATGTTTTCCTCTTCCCTTTTAGGAAATTCTTTCTGGAGTGGTGGTCGTAACCAGTAAGGACACGGTGCAGCACCAAGGGATCTCCTTAACCATGGAGGGCTCGGTGAATCTGCAGCTCAGTGCCAAAAATGTGGGCGTGTTTGAGGCCTTCTGCAACACTGCCAAGGTAAGACCTGCACAGGTGAATATTTTTAACACAAAAACCTCTTTTTTCTCAAATGAAACCTTTCCTTAATGGCTCTCAGGTGGTCAGAGCTCTTCCTGGTGTGGAAGTGATGGAAAGCAGGGAAATGCTCAGCTTTATCTGGAGATCACAGAATCCCAGGAGGGGTGAGGGTGGAAGGACCCTGGTGCCACCTCCCTGCTCCAGCAGGGCCATCCCAGAGCACAGGGCACAGGAATGGGTCCAGACTCTTCTGGAATATCCCCAGGGAGGGATATATGATGACATTTTGGGAGAATTTTCTTTCAGGCTGAAATGCACGGCCGTAAATAGTTAAAAAGGGTTACAGGATGATGCATTGAAGGGCTGTGATTTAAAGAAAAATAATGAATTGTGTGATGTTATTTAATTTGTGTTAAAGTGGCTGGGTTTAACTGGACTTTTGTGCCAGATCAGTCCCTAGCACAGTAATTCCTGTGGAGGCCATCGAGGGGTTCCTGGGCATGAGATGGGACTTGCCCAGATTCCTCTGGAGAGAATGGGACCTGTGGAGCTCCTGGAAGGGCTCTGTGCTGCTCCCCAGGTTTGGAACTGTGGGATTTGGATCCCAGCAGGGCAACTTATCCAGGCTCCACAGGGACAGGGCTGTGCTGGTGGGAGCAGGGCAGGCTCTGTCTGAGGGCAGCTACGTTTGGGAAACAGTTTGGTTAAGTTAGGATGGCCTTGAATCAGGGAATCACGGAAGATTTGGGTTGGAAGGGACCTTAAAAATCATCTATTCCCACGCCTGCCATGGCAGGGGCACCTTCCACTGTCCCAGGCTGCTCCAAGCCCCAGTGTCCAGCCTGGCCTTGGGCACTGCCAGGGATCCAGGGGCAGCCACAGCTGCTCTGGGCACCCTGTGCCAGGGCCTGCCCACCCTCCCAGGGAACAATTCCTGCCCAAGATCCCATCCAGCCCTGCCCTCTGGCACTGGGAAGCCATTCCCTGTGTCCTGTCCCTCCAGCCCTTGTCCCCAGTCCCTCTCCAGCTCTCCTGGAGCCCCTCTGGGCCCTGGCAGGGGCTCTGAGCTCTCCCTGGAGCCTTCTCCTCTCCAGGTGAACACCCCCAGCTCTCCCAGCCTGGCTCCAGAGCAGAGGGGCTCCAGCCCTGGGATCAACTTAGTGGCTTCCCCTGGACTCTCTCCAACAGCTCCACTTCTTTCTTGTGTTGGAAGCCCAAGAGTTGGGGCAAACAATGGTAAAACTGCAGAGAGAAAAGAAATGTCATCTCCAAGCCACCTCCCCAGTCAGACCAGAGTAAACCCTCATTCCAATGAGAGTAATCCCAAATAATAGCAACGTTTAGGGGGAGAAAGGGCCAGGTGGAGGTAGGAGGGGATGGCTCAGTGCTCAGCTGCACAGAGCCTCGTTCCTTCTGCTGCTGTTAAGGGTCATAATTTAGGAAATGAAGCTCCACTTTCCAAAGCTGGAGCTGCTCCTGTTGAGCTCCCTGAATATCTTTGGTCGTTAATGTGATGCACCCATAAAATATAAATTGTTTCTTGAGCAAAGTTTTAATATTCCTTTCCATTTTAAAGAAATATCCCAGCACTGTGTGTGTTTAAAGAGGTCCCTGGGATTCTGGAAATCCAGGAATTCTGTTAGAGTTTAGATGCTGTTGGTTCTCTGTCTCAACCTAAAGCTCTTTAATATTTATCCTCGCAGCCTATTCAGATTATCAACAGCACCATTGAAATGGTGAAACCAGGGAAGCTCCCCAGTGGCAAGACAGAAATTCCCTTTGAATTCCCACTGCAAATGAAGGGCAACAAAGTTCTGTACGAGACGTATCACGGGGTCTTTGTCAATATCCAGGTGAGGAACTCCTGTCTGGAGAGGAAATAGGAATTTTTATCTGCACAGTGTGTCCTAAAGCGGCTCTTAATCCGTGGAAATGGAGGATGAAGTTTGGTGGTGTTTTCTTTTCCCACTGACCGAGCCTTCCACGCCTTTATCCAGTAAATCTTTAAGGAATGATGGCACGAACAAGATGTTTTGCCTGAAATACCTCATTCTGATCCATCCTGATGTTGTAGGCAACTGTATCCATTCCCTTCCTGAAAACAAAAAACCCCAGCACCACAGTGTGGTTTTATTCCAGATAAATGTGGAATTTTGTAATGAAAACTCCGAGTGCTGAAAGCAAAACAAATCAGGAATTGTGTGCTGGGGAGAGGAGGAGTGACATTCCCTGCCCAGATCTGTGTGGAATACCTGCTTGGACACGGTCTTGTGGAAACACAGTTTTGAAATTTGATCTTTTTTGGTTAAAAACTGCCTTACCGTAGGTGGGTTGGTTTGTCTGGGGGGTTTTTGGTGTTTTTTTCTAGGGGGAAAGTCTTTCTTCAGCCATCTCTTGAAGGTAAATGCTGTGTTAGACAATGAAGTTTTATGTCACTGGAATTGAAAAAACAACCTAATAAACTAAATAACCCCCCAGTAGCCTGTCAGAAGTAACTAAAAGAAAAAAAAAATCCCTTGTTTTTTGTCTATATTTGGATGTTTTTAAAATCCTTTCCATCTATTTGCTCAGTTTTGGCTTCCTCCCTCATGTAACAGCTGTTGTTTGTGGCAGGGATGTCAAAAATGGTGCAGCACTTGTTGAGTTACTTCCCATATCCCAAATAACTTACTGTGATCAATCAGTCAGTTTGAGGTGCACTTTAATGGGGAATACTCGTTTTGTTTTGTCATTCCCTCTCTCCTCTGTGTAGCTTTTCCGGGATAAAATCTCATTAAAAAATGAATAATTTAAATTTCAACCGAACTTTGAGAGTGCTGCCCTCCTGAAGAGGGAAATGTAACACTGAGGGGCTGGTTAAGAGACACTCCCTAAACCTCTGGGCAGTTTAATGGAGCCTCTCTTTCTTGATTTAGGGATTAGTTGTGGGTTCAAGGCTCTGTTCTGATGCAGAAACCTTTAATCAGACACTGCTGGGGGGTTGTGGCCCTGAACCAGAAGCGAGGAACCCAAATCTCTGGGCTGAGGGAGGAATTAAAAATCAAACAAACTAAACAAGAAAACCCCCACCCCAACAAATTCCCTGTCCCATAAGGACACTGAGAGGCTTTGTTGGAGATGCTGAAGTGTAGGATTACTGGGATAACCGAGGCCTTACTATTTTTCAGCCACTGGTTTATGGCTCCCATTTTAGGGGAGGGAATTGGAAGCAAACTCATCTCGTTGGCTGATTTTAGTGCAAACTGCTGCTTTGAGCTCAGCTGTGTGGCTGAAGACAGTTCCCCATTAAATATCCCAACAACTGTTCCCCCTGTAAATCCCACAATGAAATCAAAATCAGAGGGGCTGTGAATATGTCCCACTGATAATCCCAAACAGGGTGAAAAGCAGGACCGTGATCACCCTTAACTGGATGTAACAGCAACAACACCCTGCACAGAGGCAGAAAGGAGGTGAAAAGTTGGGAAAGACTGAGGAAATCTGAATTAAGGCTCTTGGTTTTTTTCCCTGTGTCATCCCATTCCCCCCAGTACACCCTGCGCTGTGACATGAGACGCTCCCTGCTGGCCAAGGACCTCACCAAGACTTGTGAATTCATTGTCCACTCCCTGGTGAGTGTGGTTTCTGTTCATTTTGCAATTAATTGATATTTTTGATTGATTTTTTTCCCCCCCACTTCACTTAAAGTTTGGCAATAAGGGAAAAAAACCCCCAGCTAAACCCATGGAAATTGTGATAGCGACACGAGGGATCATAAAAGTGTAGAATCAGAATATCTGAGTGGGAAAGGATCCACAAGGATCATCAAATCCAACTCCAGGCCCTGCACAGGGCACCCCAAAATCCCCCCTGTGTGCCTGAGAGCTTTGTCCAAAATGCAGGAGTGAAGGAAATCTGCCCCAAACCAAAACCACCCCGAAGAGCTGTTGCTTCTGATTAGAAAAACCCATCTCTCTTTTCATTTTAAAGGACAAAGAGGAGTTGGATTTTCAGATGTTTTCGCAGTGCCCTGAGTTTATTCTCTTATTCATCCTTTGAGTTCTGAGACAATGGGGTGGTCACATAAATATGATGTCACTTTTCCAAACACTGTTTTGAATTATCCCAGGAGTTCTCAGCCAGAGGTTCCAGGCTCCCGCAGTCCTGGAAATGGGAGTTGGGTGGTGAAAATCTCTGATTCCTGTTCTTCACATGACGAGTTATGAGTTAGAGCCCTGACTCAAAAATACCACAGCTGGGTCTGTGTCAAGGTGGAAATCATGGAATCTTCAAGGTGGGAAGAGCCCTTCAGGATCATCCAGTCCCATCATCCTCCCAAACCCTGTCCCCGAGGGCCACATCCAGACTCCTCCTGAACACTTCCAGAGGCTCCACCACTCTCCTGGGAAACTCATTCCAGTGCCTGCCCACTCCTGCAGGGAAAAATTGTTTCTAATCCTAATCCTTGTGGGAGGAGGTTGGACTCCCAGGAAATGCTTTGCTGGTTGTTACAGAAGTTCCTGTGTAGGATTTGGGGTTGGTTTAGATTGACCTGTGCCTGCCCTGAGCAGCTGAGGACAGGACAGACCTGATGAAATGTCTTTTTTTCCATCTATGACTTGCTGGAACATCCTGCTTTTATCATTCCTTTGAATTCTAACAGGACAGGAAATACCAAAATCTTTTGTGTTACTTAGGACTAGCGGTGGAAATGTTATTTTAGTTCTAAAGGACCTTTTTAAAAGATTTAAAAGTTTGGTGTTCCAAACAAGTTGGTAAGTATTTTCTGAAATATCTGATGCTACATTTTATTGGGCCATTATTGCATTTATAAGTGAGCCACACTTGTCAGAGGAGTGACAAATCACATCTCATGCCGTTTTCCTGGGTTTGTTTCTCGCTCCCACTACAGCCCTTCTGAGCTCTCGAGTCAGTAAATCATGAATCTCTCAGTCAGGGTGAATTAATGAGGTTTTACTGAACGTATAATTCTCACTGTCAGTGCTCAGTGTACCATTTCCCTTAAGCTTATTCTGTGCCAGAATTTGTCATTTTGGGAACATGCAGCCAATCTTTTGCTAATCTCTTCCATCTTGCAGCTGGGCAGCAGCAGCTATTTGGAATTCTTGAGCAGTGAGGGCAGAGCCTCACTCGGAGTTTCAGACCAGCCCCTTGCTGCTGGAGAACAAGAGGGAGGCAGAGTTCATAAAGCAGATTGGAAGCGATGGACACAAGTTCATTTAGAGTCTCCCCTCCCCAAATTTAATAATGAAAGGAAACATTCCAAGGCACGTGTAAAATGAATGTGTTTGTACATACAGAAGTGGGAAATTGAGCTGCTTTTCCTCTCTGCTTCAGATGGGGAGGGTATTCCTGCTTTTCCAGGTGGTTTAGGGCAGCCAACTGTTGAGTTTTTTCATATTCTCTCGGTGTTTTGGAGATCAGTTACAGTTTAACCCTTTCATTCCCTGCAGTCACAGAAGGGGAAGCTGCTGCCGAGCCCCGTGGACTTCACCATTACTCCTGAAACTCTGCAAAACGTTAAAGAGGTAAAAGGATTTTCTTATTATTTCATTTTAAATGTGAAGTTTGTGTGATTCTGAGCGAAACCAGATGAGTGATTAAATTCTGCTTTGTAGATAATCCGATCTTTTTATTTTCCCTTTTGTTTTTCACTTTTGTAAGCAATCAAGTAGTTCTTCCTCATCTTTTGCATTGTGGTGACCAATTGAAGGTGGAATTTTGCTCGGGAATGGTTAAATATTTTTATCCCTTTCCTGAGTGAAGGATGGGAGTGGAGCAAGGGAAAACAGTCTATAGCATGTACAGCCAAGAGCCTTTAAAAATGTGTATTTCGAGCCTTGGTTACGTCTTTTTTTAGAGCCCCCTGTGGCTTTGGGAAGCCTCAAGGCCGGCAGGGTTAGATGGGATATTGGGAAGGAATTGTTCCCTGGGAGGGTGGAATAGAATTCCCAGAGCAGCTGTGGCTGCCCCTGGATCCCTGGCAGTGTCCAAGGCCAGGCTGGACACTGGGGCTCGGAGCAGCCTGGGACAGTGGAAGGTGTCCTCACCTCCTTCACCACACGGTTCCAGCTCCTGGATGAATTCTAACAGCTAAGTTATGTCAGTTCTTCCCAGGAAAAATCCATCCATGGGGTGGATGGAGGAGCAGGAAGGACGCATGTCAAGGGAGAAGATTGTAGGAGAAATCCTGATACCGAGTGAAAGAATTAAATTTAAGCTACGTGAGGAATTTCTGAGCTCTTGAGTTCTCAGCTTTGGAACTTCCGGGGAATTTCCTACTTATTTTGTTAACTTTCCATAAGGTACTTTCTCTTCTTAGTCTGCTCTTACAGTGGCATCTTCTCCTCCCTCCAACCTTTTCAGAGAGCCTCCCTTCCCAAATTCCTGATCAGAGGGCACCTGAATTCCACCAACTGTGTGATCACGCAGCCCCTGACGGGGGAGCTGGTGGTGGAGAGCGCCGAGGCGGCCGTCAAGAGCATCGAGCTGCAGCTCGTGCGTGTGGAGACCTGTGGTGAGCCTCTGTCCGTGGGAAGGGCAGGGAACAGGCTGCAGGAATTCCCTCCATCCCTTCAGAGGGAAACAGGGAAGAGCATTAAAGAAAGGCCAGAGCATTAAAGCCTTGCAGGGTTTGCACTCTGGAGGAACAGCCCCGCTGTTAATTCAAACCACCTCCGTGATCCTTAACTCTGTGAAAACTTGCAGGGCACTTTTCCCCCCCCAATCCTGCCGTATCTCCACTGGAAATTTTGGCTGCTGCTTCTTCTCATCTCCCCCCATTTCCCTCCTCTCCCTCTGCCCCTCCTGCCTTGCCCAGGGTGTGCTGAGGGCTACGCCAGGGACGCCACGGAGATCCAGAACATCCAGATCGCCGACGGGGACGTGTGCCGGGGCCTCCCCATCCCCATCCACATGGTGTTCCCCAGGCTCTTCACCTGCCCCACCCTGGAAACAACCAACTTCAAAGTGGGTGAGTGGGGAGGCATTTTCATGGGGGATGAGCATCCACATTCCCTTTAGATTGGCAGGTGAGGGGATAAATCTGCAGGAACAGCCCAGGACATCCCTCTGCTTCCCTGAACCTGAACCCTGCTGGATTTCAGGCTGAGAAAATACAGCCCAAATACTTCCAATCCAAACAGCTGTGCAGCCACTAAGCTGCTCCTAATAAAATCCCATGGTGAAGGGACAGGAGGAGCAGTGGAATGCAGCTCACGTGATTAAACACTTGAGTAATAGTCCAAGAATAAAATTCCTCCTTTTCCTCACTGGTGAGAACCCCTCTTTCCATTCCTTCTCCTTTTTGTTTCCCACTCTCCTGCTGAAAGCCCTGGAAGCAGCAGGGTTGGTGGGGGTGTGATTTTTCTTATCTACACCACGTGCTCCTCCCTGCTGATTGTTGCCAACATCCAACTTTTCTCTTACCAAAATCAGGATTTTCCTCACTTGTTCAAATAAGCACTGCAAGAATCCACTGGGCTGGTTTCTGTTTCTTCCCTTCGTCCTGCTGGAATCTGTTGGCACAGAATCATGTGCAGTGATTTTCCCCAAAATAATAATGCTCTTTATTTTTTTGCCATTTTAAGCTCTCCAATAGCAATTTGC
The DNA here is from genome assembly GCA_013397725.1 of Rhagologus leucostigma. Classification (NCBI taxonomy): domain Eukaryota; kingdom Metazoa; phylum Chordata; class Aves; order Passeriformes; genus Rhagologus; species Rhagologus leucostigma. The sequence goes on from VZTD01003874.1 coordinate 328,504, forward strand.
AGTGAGAATTTCAATATATTTTGATTTCTGCTTCCCTTCATTTATGAACTCGGCCTGGCTTTTTGTTTTGTCTCCATTTAGGATCGATTATTGATCTGGTATTGATTTTGGCTTTGAAGGACACAATGTAGTATCTAAGGAGTAGATTTTCCTCTGGAATTTTTGTTCCACAGTTTGCAGGCCTGATGTATTCCGGTATTTCATATCCTAAGGCTGTTACATGCTGGAAACAGGGAATGGGTCTGTCCTGGAATTCTCCCATTCCGTGCTTCTAAGCTCCCATCTTGGTGGAGGTGTCTTTCCCAAAACTTTTTGCTCTTTGATGTCTGAATCCTCTTCTCCAGAGGATTGCTTGCCGTAATTTATCCGTGATAAACCAATCCAGAGGAATCCCAAAGATCAGAACAAAGCAGGATTTTCTAGGAATGGTCCAAGGGTTGGGATGCCTGGGTGAGGTTCTGCCTGGAGTGTCCCAGGTGCTCCTGCCTCATCCTGCTGCTAGGATCCAGCTTCCTTTGGAATTGGGGTAGGAATGCTGCTAGGATCCAGCTTCCTATGGAATTGGGATAGGAATGCTGCTAGGATCCAGCTTCCTATGGAATTGGGGTAGGAATGCTGCTAGGATCCAGCTTCCTATGGAATTGAGTAGGATTGCTGCTAGGATCCAGCTTCCTTTGGAATTGGGGTAGGAATGCTGCTAGGATCCAGCTTCCTTTGGAATTGGGGTAGGAATGCTGCTAGGATCCAGCTTCCTATGGAATTGGGGTAGGATTGCTGCTAGGATTCAGCTTCCTATGGAATTGGGGTAGGATTGCTGCTAGGATTCAGCTTCCTATGGAATTCTCTCCCCCTTTTTTCCCCCCTTCTCCCAGAGTTTGAAGTGAACATCGTGGTCCTTCTGCACGACGACCATCTCATCACAGAGAACTTCCCACTGAAGCTCTGCAGGATGTGAACACCCCGAGGAGAACTGGGAATTCCTCAGAGGGAAAGTGGAACTTTATCCATGCCTGACTTCAGCTGGAGCCACCTCCCTTCCTTCTTCCTGTGGGTGCTTCTTGTGCTTTCACTTCCCTGTTACCCTGGCCAAGACTTTGCCTGCCTGGATTTCCCAATCCAGCAGCCTTGGCAGGTATCCTGCTGCCTCCAACAACCATGTTTTCCCCATTTTTTTCTCGGGAAAATCCTGAAGGAATCATTCTGTAGCTTTCTACAGCTTGTATAAGTAGCAAGTTCCTCTCTTGCTTTGATTTTGTAATACTCATTCCAAAGTCCTTCGAAGACCCCTTAAAACTCATAAATCCCATACTGGGACAATATGGGAATTGTGATACAATGAGAAATAAGGTCTTTGAAGGTTTAAAAAATGGTGCTGCAACAGTGGAAGGTGGTGCTGTGGGATCTGTCCCAAGGTGGATGGGAAATGAGTGATGGCAAATCCCACCTCGGAAATTTTGGTCAAACTGGGAACAGGAGTTTGTGTTGGAGGAATAAATGAATGTGTTTGGGACTGTACAGCCTAAAGGAAAAGTAGTTCAGTAAGAAATAACCTTCCTAACACAAACAGGTTGTGGATTTTGATGGTGTTTTAACAGAACAGCCACAACTTGTGGATTTTCCATTAATTTTCCATGTGGGGTAGAGGCAGGCTCAGTCTGTATTATGGAAATTGGAAGTGTAAAGATGAGCACCTGAAAAGGCAGAATTTAGAAAACTAAGAAAAATCATTTCCTTTGGTTTATCCAGCAGCAGTGCCAAGCAGGAGAATTTAATTCCAGTTTTGACCCTGGTGTTTTAGGGGAGAAACAGCTGAAATTTTCATTCCAGTGTCTGGGAAGGGGAGGAGAATGCTGTTGACTGAAACTTAGGACTTTTCCCTAAAACCAGGTGTTTTAGGTGCAGGGGGATTTGGGCAAGTGAAAGCCACTCCTTGGAGGCTCCAGTCTGCTCCAGCAGTGCCAGGAGCTGCCAGCTCCTGCTGGCCCAAGGGATGTGGGAAGAGGAGCTGGCCTTGGGAAGAGCTGCAACCCCCCAAAAATAGTGGAAGCTGAAAAGGATTCCAGGGCTGGAATTTTTAGGCCTTAATTCTACAGCACGGAGTAGTTACTCACCCCTAACTGGGACTGAGCAGAAATACTGCACACAAACAACTTGTTGGGCTGCAGCAGTGATTTTATTTTTTATTCAAGTGGTAATTAATACACTGATTAATGACAGAGGAGTTTAAAAGTTCAGCTGGAGGAGATGTAGCAGTGTGGGGAACAAGTGATCCCTGGAATTAGCCAAGAGCTCCTAATCCATGTCATGCTCCCTGTATTCAGACAACAGAATATTTGATTTTAAGATTCTCAGGCTCTGGCCCTCATCTTTTGGCTGTTTGGGACAAATTTGTCAGTGTTGAAGGTGCTCTGGCCAGTTCAGGCTCGGGAAACAGTGGGAGAACAATTCCCTGAGCTGTTGGAATTCTGCCCCTCCTGCTACTGGTGACCATTCCTGCACAAAATGTAGTGGAAGTGTTGCTTAAAAATCCTTTAAAAACTCCTTTAAAAAGTCAATCCCATTTCAACAGATCAGCTCTTCAACAAGGGGGGGAATTCAAATTTCAACCCTATTTTGACATTACAGAATTGATCCACACGAATAATTAAAAATACCGGCTTCAAAATGTTACTAAAAGTCATTATTTAAACAATTTGAATTCTCAGCTGTGGACTTGTGCAGAGAGAGGAGCTGCAGGGATGAACTGCAAGGACCACAGCAGGCTTGAATCCTGCATTTCCTGCCAGAGGAAGGGAATGTTGTGGCTGTTCCAGTTCTGCTGGTCCATCCTTTGGGTCACCTACTTGTCTGATACTGGAATAAATCTGAGGGAAAAGCCTCCCCTTCACCACAGGAATTAAGCACTGGCCTTTCAGATCAAATTAATTTGGTACTTTCAGTGTCCCTCAGCCAAAAATCCACCAGTTTCGTGTGCTGCCAGCCCTGAACTCCACAGCTTTAGGCAGGAACCAGGAGAAATCTTGGATTGTGGCTTAATACCAAGTGCCAAATCCTGAGGCTGTTCCCATTGCCAATAAACCCAGGGATCTGTCCTGTCCCCCAGCACTGGGGTTTTGCCGCAGCCCTTTTGCATCTTATTAGAAAGTGTGGAAGTCAAAGCAGGTTCAGCTGTACTTGTTCCATGCAGGAAGCTCAGGGAAATCCTCGGGAAGCAGAGCGTGGACACGGCAGATGGGGCAGGTGCTGGAATGCTGCTTGAGCCACGTTCGGATGCACTGCGGGGACAGGGAGAGGGTGAGAGGCAAAATCTGGGAGGAAGAGTCCAGCTGGAGGCTGGAAATAATTGGCACTAATGGGGAAACTCTTCATCAAGTTCTACACCACTGAAATTTGGGGTTGGAGAACTGTTCTCCTGCTCTAATCAAATTCATTCTGCGAGAAGAAATCAGCATTAAAACAAAAAAGGTAAAGGGGAAAAAGTCAGAGACAGAAACCTTGACTTATGCCAGCATAATCCTGGCTTTTTTACTCCATGAGTTTCCTCTTTCAGGTGGCAAACGCAGAGTTTTCAGGGATAGCCCAGACCCCGAGTGTGCTGCCAACAATCCCTGACCTGCCCACCAAATTCTCTCTCTGAAGAATCATCTGAAATTCACTCTGATGAATTATTTTACTTCAAAAAACACCTAAAGCTGTCTGACAGTCAGGCTGTCCGTGGGGCAAGTCTGGGGTGCAAAGGCTGGAAAAGCAAATTGTGCCCCTGTTGTTGAAGCACTGAAGGGTAAGGGGAGGGTGTAAAGGGGTTGTTTTTAGGAAGTGCAGATCAGGAACAAGACCAGAACTCACCTCCCTGTGGAAGTGATGCCCGCACTCGAGCTCGCAGGAGTCTCTGCTCAGCTCATCGTGACAGATCGTGCAGGGATCCTCACTGGAGGCCTGGCCAGGAAAGGAATGCTCAGTTATTTAAAAACCATCAGCAATTAACCAGCACCTTCTACTCAGTTAATGAGGTCACTAACTTTACCCAGGTCTGTTTAAAGCTTTTGTACATGAAATAAACGATGCAATTCTTTTTTTCCTGGATTATTTCGTGTCCTGTACAAAGCAACGACTCCATGGAGACAGTGGAAAACTTACACCGTGGTCCTGCTTTTTCCATTTGGCTTTAGGTGTTGCTCCAGCGTTTCCCCAGGGCTGCAGGTTTGGCTGAGGGGGGTTTTTACTGGAGCTGTTTTTAGGGGCAGGTGCTGCCCGGGGGGAGCCGGGGGCGATTCCTTCCGCAGGCGCTTCCCGGCTCCGCGCTGCCGCCGGGGGAGCAGAGCCCAGGGAATGCACGGCTCTGCCCGCTGGAGCTGCTGCCTGCACGGGGATCAAAAGGAATGGCGTCCCTTGGGGCTGTGCTGCTCCGGGTTCCGTGTGGGGAAGAGGAGCAGCTCCAGCCCCACTACCTTGAGCTGCTGGTCCAGGACGAGCTCCGTGACCCGGCTGAGGATTTCATCCGGGCTCAGGCCTGCCAGGGTGTTCCCATTTCTCCTCTGCAGGTCTCTGATGAAGGCAGTGAAGTCTGAGCTGGAGGGACGGGAAAGGCAGGGTCAGGGATGGCGCCTGGAGAGCACTGCAGGCTCTGTGATCCCAGCAGGATCAAAGACACCAACTTGTCCCATGGACTGGAGCAGGTTCCTGTCCCCAGTAACTCTCAGTAACCACAATCAAACCCCTAAACAATCATCAGAATCACAGAATGGCGTGAGCTGGGAGAGACCTTAAAGCTCATCTCATTCCAACCCCCTGCCATGGGCAGGGACACCTTCCATTGTCCCAGGCTGCTCCAAGCCCCAGTGTCCAACCTGGCCTTGGACACTGCCAGGGATCCAGGGGCAGCCACAGCTGCTCTGGGCACCCTGTGCCAGGGCCTGCCCACCCTCCCAGGGAACAATTCCTGCCCAATATCCCACCTAATCCCACTCTCTGTCAGTTTGAAGCCATTCCCCTTTTCCTGTCCCTCCATCCCTGGTCAGCAGAATAAAATCAATTCCTTTTGCACTTCATCCCTGGCTGCTCAGACCTTGTTGCACAGCACTCCTTCAATCCATACCTGCTGTAGTTTGGGAATATACTCTGGAGCTGGGCAATAATATTTTCAAGGGCTTTTGAAAGCTTTTTGTTGTTTGGAATTCCAGAAGGCCTCGGCTGCAGAGCTGAGGGATCTTGGTGGGTCTGGTTGGGCTGGACATGCTGGGCGTTACTCCCAGAAATCCCTGACGGGCGGGATGGTGAGAGTTTATTGGAATGTGATCCCTCTGGAGCTTTGGGATGTGTTTTCCCAGCTGCAGAAGAAGCCTCAGAGGTGGCAGGTGCTGGCTTAGCTCCGCTCTGTGCTTGGAGTGAAGGCTGGGCTGGAGCTTTTCCATCAGAACTCGAAAATGCAGGGAGGGGACCGGGATGAGCAGATGCCGAGGAATAGGTGACAATGGCAGGATCACACATGGGAGGTCTGCCTGGTATTGTCTGGGAAACAAACAGATTTCACAGGAAAAACAGTGATTAAAACAAATCAAGGTGAACGCTGCAGCATTTGCAGTGTGAATTGTGACAGGTTTGGCTGTGCCCAGGACCTGGAAGGTCACAGCAATTTATCTTAAAAACTCCCTAAGATCAGGGCAGGTGTTTGACCCTGTGATTATTTCTCTTCTAAAAGGTCACTCTGGTGTTACTGCAGAAAAATGTCGATTCCAAAGGCAGAACAAGAGGCTCAAAAGTTGCTTTTTCCCAGTAAGTTGGTGGCAATTAAGTTGTCTCCATATTCTGTGTCAATAAATAGAAAGGACAGACCTTAAAGTAAGTGGGGAATTGTGCAGGAGAGCAAGAGTGGAACTTGCAGAAGCCCAGAAAAAGTGTAATAAAAATCTCAAATATTAGAACAGAGCCCTGAATCTAAATTGTACCCAGGACAAAAGAAAAAAAAAAAGATGTTCTGCAGATTAAAAAAAAAATTTGAAAAAATAAACATAAAAAGGACCTATCAGAGGAGTCAGAAGAAACTGCTGAGATTTGAGCAAAGCATTGGTGGAGCTGTTGGCCCGTGAGAAAATGTTTGTGAACAGGATTTCCTGGGGCTGTTCTCATTCCAGATGCAGTCCCATCAATGCCTCTGCTCCACCTCGCTCCTGACACACCTGGCTGGGAGCTGAGGTTGGTGTTTGCAATCAGTGACAGCGGTGCTGTAGGAATTCCGTCAATTTCCTCCTGGAAAGGGAGGGCAGGCCTTGGAAAGAGCTGCCCAGGGAGGTTTGGAGTCCCCATCCCTGGAGGTGTCCAAGGAAGGCCTGGACGTGGCACTCAGTGCTCTGGGCTGGGGACAAGGTGGGCATCGGGCACAGCTTGGCCTTGATGGGCTGGGAGGGCTTTTCCAACCTCAGGGATCCTGGGATTCTGCATAAATGGGGCTTATCCTGATGGATTTTGGGGCTGTTCAATCTGGAGAAGAGAAGGCTCCAGAGAACCCCTTCCAGTGCCTAAAGAAGCTCCTGGAGAGCTGGAGAGGGACCTGGGACAAGGGATGGAGGGACAGGACACAGGGAATGGCCTTGAGCTGGAGGACAGCAGGGCTGGATGGGATATTGGGCAGGAATTGTTCCCTGGGAGGGTGGGCAGGCCCTGGCACAGGGTGCCCAGAGCAGCTGTGGCTGCCCCTGGATCCCTGGCAGTGCCCAAGGCCAGGCTGGACACTGGGGCTTGGAGCAGCCTGGGACAGTGGAAGGTGTCCCTGCCCGTGGCAGGGGTGGCACTGGGTGGGCTTTCAGGTCCCTTCCAACCCAAACAATTCTGGAACCCCAGGATTTTGGTGCTACGGGAACCCCACGAGGTACAAAACTCACTGAGGCATTTTCAACTTTAAGCAGCTTGAGCTTCTCACAGGAGTTGGGAATGTGCTGCTCCCCGACCTTCCCCAGGTCCATCGCCATCCCCTTCTCCTCTGGAGCATCCCCTGACTGCACGGAAAGCTGGGATTTTGTGTGTCCAAGGCTGCACATTCCAGTTCTCCCTGGACACTTCCCACCACTGCCCACCACGCTGAGGGAAATTTCAAGGACTGGAAGTGCTGTGGAAGGTGGGATACTCACAACAGCTCCCTGAGGAAAAGGAACATCCACGACTTCCACTTTACTGAGGCAATTCCGGGCTCCGTTTTTCACCAGCTCAATTTTTTCGTCATACTCAGCCTGCAGAAGGAAAACCAACCATCACCATCCTCCACAGCAGCATCAACCAGAGCTCCCTCCTCATCAAAAATCACATTTTACAGCTGAATTTCTCAGAGAGTTTCCTGCTGGGGTTTTTTAAAGAAGTTCCATGGTTTTTTTAAAGGTCACGAACCCAAAAAACCAGATTTGTTAATGTGGGATCCAATTTTGAAGCAAGTCTATAAAGGACAGATTTTTGCCTTTAAAAAAGTGAATATATCCACTATAAATTTACCACCTAGCCTCCAAACTGTCTCTTTCTTTGGTAATTAAAAAAATTCCCCTCAGCATTTGAAGGACAAGCTATGGGTGTTTTAAAAACCAAATGCAACGTTATTTAATGTTTTCATTTCCAAAGTTCAACTTAAAAGCTCGTGGAGAGAAATGAAGTTTTACCTCGACTTTTTCCAGTTGTTTCTTGACATTTGCAATAAATATTTCCCAGGAATCAATGTGGGACTTCACCGCAGGAGCTGCTGAAGCTGAGCTGCTGAAATATTGAGGATTTGCAGTTAAAAATCATGGGAATGTTGGAGTTTAAGACCAGTGGTGGTGTCCCAACAGTTCCTCCCTCAGCAATTAATCACAGTTAAAGTTTTCAAGGGATTTCAAGTTAAAATCAGTTGCACTGCAGCCTTTTTCCAAGAATACTGGGCAGGAATAACTGGAATTATTATTATTATTATTATTATTATTATTATTATTATTACCCAGATAACTGGATTTTCCCAGCTCAGAAAGACACAAGGATAAGGATGAGACTCAATTTCCAGCTGAATTTCATTTGGTGCAGTACTATTTACCCCCTACTCTGTGCATTATAACCTAGTATTTTATATAAATATTGTATATTTATATAAATAAATATATTGTATATTTGATAATATAATATAATATATATTATATAGTATAGTATATAGTATATAATATATAGTATAATATATATTGTATATTTGATGCAATTGTGTAACAAAATAAAAATTATTTTATATACTAATATAAAATAATTATAAATATTAAATAATTAACAACTAGGAGTAGTGGAATTCCTGGTGGGAACTCCCCAGGACCTGCTCAGTGCCTTCAGCATCCTGAGATTTCCTTCTGCCTTGGCAATGGTGCCTTTGAGCTTCCAGATTTCAGTTTCCTTCCAGGTCTGGAGCACTGAGACCTGGAACCAAACAAAAAATAACAAAAAGAGGGCTAAAACCTTAAACCAGATTTTAATAGGGATTTAAACAAGAGTTTGGTGGTACAAAGTGCGCACACAGTTCCTCCAGTGAGGAGATTTCAAGTGGAATTTCCATCCCTGGCACTTTCAGTATTTTTGATATCATTTCCCCGCCTCCAATCAGCATCAACGATCCCAGATCTTACAAAAGATTTTTAAGGATTTTTTTTGTTTGTACCTCTGCTTTAACAGCTCTTTTCTCACACTCCTGGCTGTTATCTTGACTCTTTTTTATCAGCTCTTCCAACTTCCCTTTCTCATTAGCGAATTTATTACTGCGAAAGAAACAGAAGTGAAATATTTGAGTAACATTCACAGCAGAGCAGTATTTAAAATTTAAGATTTTACAGGTTTTTACAGCTACTCAGTGTCATGTAATCACGAGAAATGTAGGAGAATATGATTTTTATTATTCTAAATATTAATATTGACTCGTGGCAAGTAGAAGCAAACTAACTTAGAGTAAGAACTATGGGTTCAAGTGCTTATTTTCCCCTAAGCCTTTACCCAGAGTGAAGCAAAAAAATGTAAATGTTGCTGAAAAGGACAAGAGTTTTACCTGGTCTCCAGAAATGTATTTAAACACACATTATATTGCTTTTCCTTGTCATCAATGGTCTTCACATACCTACAGGAATGAAACATTTATTAAGCTTGTTGTGACAAAAGGTTTCTTGGCAAATCTGGAAGGTGCTCCTCTATAACCACCAGGACAACCTGTAGGTTTTAGATGCTGTTTAATACCACAGGAATTATGGAATTCCCAGCCCTGGAAGTGTCCCAGGCCAGGCTGGAGCAACCTGGGATAGTGGAATGGGGTTGGAATGAGATGGTCTTTCAAGTGCCTTCCAACCCAAACTATTCAGGGATTCTACTCTAAATACATTTAAAATTATTCCTAATAAATCAGTGATTAATTTTAAAACAGGCTGATGATTTTTCAAGAGAGATTTGGCCCAAACTACTTAAAACTAAAGATAAAACAAAGGCATTCAAGGACCAAAGTCTGGGCTCTGCAAACTGAGAGGGGAGATTAAAATACAGCAGGAATTGTCAAATCTGATTAGAACAATTATTGCTCAACTGGTTTCATCAGTTATCTAAAAGCTATTTTAGATGTTTACCTGTAATTTGCCAAAAAATTCAAAATAAGAAAGTGGCCATGTCCATATTTCAGCCTAATACTGGGAGAAAATGGCTGGCTGGTTTCACAGGCAAGGATTAAATTTCCTTAAAGATTTCTGAAGTCTTCAGACTGTCAGCACGAGGGGATGTAAATCTATTTACAGTCCTACCTCTCATTGGTGTCTGAGTGTTTTTTAGCTGTGCTCTTCAGTGCTTTTAAGTTCTCTCGATTTTCCTTCTTCTCCTGCTGCCATTTCTTCATTTGTGTTTCCGAGTCCTGGTGGAACCAATCCAGCTCATTCTGGGAGACCTGAGGGCAGAAAAGAGGAAAACTTTAGTTCTGAAAATAAAGGTTTATTCAAATAAAAATCAGAGCAGAGTGAGGGTATTTGTGACCAGTCAGGGAATCCTGGAATGGTTTGGGTGAGAAGGACACCTTGCACTATCTCGGGCTGCTCCAAGCCCCAGAGTCCAACCTGGCCTTGGACACTTCCAGGGATGCAGGGGATTCCCCAACCTCTGATCCATGGGGAAAAGCTTTACCTCAGTCTCTTCAACACTTTTTTTCAGGAGCTCTTCCAAAGCACCAATTTCCTCCAAGCTTCTGCTTTGTAACTGCTCAAATTTCTCCTCTGCTTCTTTAAGCTGTTCCTGTAACACCTGGTGCTCCTTCTCCATGCGCAGAATATCTCCCTGAAAATTAATCAGTTACAAAAACCAACTTGATTTCTACCTGTTACCAGTTCAAAGGCCACATTTTCTCACTTTTATCTCCTGGCACAGACATAAACCTGCCACTGACACCGCTCTGAGCTGTCTCTGTGCCCAGATGGAATATTTAAATCCAGGTTTTGAGAGAGGAAATACCATTTCCCTGAAACATTCAACTTCTGAACAGCTACAGCACAAAGCTATCAGAACAAATATCAACTATCAGAGCAAAGCTCAAAAATCATCTCCTTGTGGGGCTGGGTGACGTTTCCAAGAACATCACAGAACACAGAAACAGCCAAACAACGCAAAATACAAAATATCTGTTAAAACCTCTTGTTTTCAGAGAATTTTTATTTCTTCACTATTCAGTTTTTGGGCATTCCTTTAACCTCCTTCAGGAGAAATGTAAACCAAGATGCAGGGAACTTACTTGTTGACTTTCAAATGGATGGAAAGGCAAAGTATTGGTTTCCCTATCAGCAACCTCCTGGTTTACCTAGAACACCAAAAATTTAAGAGTTAATTAAAAAGCTTCTCTCAGTTCACAGATGCAGCTGCTGGGGTTTGGAGCTTTTGTACCTCACCTACGGTTTTACAAATCCAACTCTAAACCAGGTCTATAAATGATGTGGGGAAACACTGGGGAGGTGTTTCTAAAAGGGATTTTTTTTTTCTTTCCCTGGTTTCATTGACCACAAGCAATTCCACAGAATTCTGTGAGTCTTGAAACAAAGCCATGTCCTAAATGTCTGAAAATTCAAGGTTTGCAGGAATTGTCTCACTCTCCTGTCAGGGAGTTGTAGAGGGTGAGAATCTCCCCCCTGAGCCTCCTCTTCTCCACAAATCCAAATCCCCAAGTGTTGTGGAAGCGAAAACAAATCCCTGAACTAATCACAAAAGGCAAAATAACGACACAGAGGGATTTTGCTTCATCTCTAAGTGAGGCCGAAACTGATGTGCAGCAGCTCCCTCAGAGACACCCAAGGAAAAGAGCTGCAAAAACTTCAGGCTGAACAAAATTCAGTGACCGGCTCTGAAGAACTACAAATGAAAAATGAGTAATCACAGAAAGTGGCAGCAACTTAAACTGAAAGTTCTCAGGAATCATGGAGTGGTTTGGGTTGGAAAGACCTTAAAACCCATCCCCTACCCCAGGCTGCTCCAAGCCCCAGTGTCCAGCCTGGCCTTGGGCACTGCCAGGGATCCAGGGGCAGCCACAGCTGCTCTGGGCACCCTGTGCCAGGGCCTGCCCACCCTCCCAGGGAACAATTCCTGCCCAAGATCCCATCCAGCCCTGCCCTCTGGCAGTGGGAAGCCATTCCCTGTGTCCTGTCCCTGCAGCCCTTGGGAATTGTCTCTCTCCATGTTTCCTGTGGCTCCTTCAGGCCCTGCAAGGCCACACTGAGCTCACCCCAGAGCTTCTCCTCTCCAGGCTCAACAATCCCACATCTCGCAGCCTTTCCTCCCAGCAGAGCTGCTCCAGCCCTCTGCTCATCCTGGTGGCCTTAAAATCTCTCCAACATTGTTCCCTTCCCCTTCCTTACCTGAACAGCCACCATCCTTGTGTGAGGATTGCTCTTCATCTCAGGTTTCTTTCTCCTTCCCATTTCCTTCTTAACCCATTTACCACGCTCGGCTTCATCTGAACCATTTGGAAAAGCAGAATCCCCCTTATCCGAGCTCTCCGAGTGGCCCCAAAGGCCTTTGTACTCCTGGTTTTCAGCTGGCACAAAACCTCCAGGGCTGTATTTTCCATGTGAAATTGCTGATTCCTGACTATCCTGATGAGCTGCAGGATCAGCATAAACATATCCAGGCTGTGCCAGGGCAGAAGGCACGGGCAATATTCCATATTGATAACCCCAGGAGCTCTGAGGCAAAAACACAGCAGGGCCTTCGGACTGAAAGCCCTTCAATAAAACACCCGAAAACGGCGACTCGTTCTTCATGGAATCAACATCCTTCTTCTCCTGAGGATTCCCAGGTGTGCAGGAAGGAGGGAAAGAACAGAGCAAATACTGTGGAGTCTCAGAATCTGTTGAATCAGCAGGTGCTGATAAAGGGGGTTCCAAAGGGTACGAGAGCGGCTTGAACTCCTCAGCATAGGGATTCAACTGCAGCTTGCTCTGGGAAGAATTCTCTTGGAATTCCCCAGTTGTATCATTTTCCTCTTTATTTCCAGGCTCATTTCTGCTTGGATTTCCTTCAAAAAGGACTGAGTGCTTCCTTAATCCAATCAGATTATCCACCATAATGAAACGAAGGGATTTCAGCAGGAAGGGTTCCAGGCCCCCTTCATCTTCCACCACCTTCCGAGTTTCCTCAGGGAAATTTTCATATTCCCCAACCAGTAATTTATTATTAATTTCCAGAGGGCCATGTTCTTCCAAGATCTGAGAGAAATAACTTGGAAAAAAAAAAATAAAGAGAAGCGTTATTATTAATCAAAGTTTTTTAATGTAATTCTAAAACTGTATTTCACAAACATTAATCCATTCCTTCGTGGACACACCACACACACCAGGATTCCAATTAATCCAAAAAATTACTGAAATTATAAAGTAAAATTAAACCCCCTAAAGCTGCCGAGTCCAGAAATTTATACTCACTCATATAAATTCTCACAGATTGGATCTGGATTATTATTCATTTGATAATTGTTACTATCTGAAACATTATAGAGAGCTTCAAATTCCTCCAGTTGCTCCTGGAGATATTCTGGGATTACAAAGGGTTCATTTGTAAAATCTCTGTACCTTAAAAATCAGAAGAAAAAAATAAAGTTAACCCAGCCTCGGTGTTTTTAAGGGATTCTTCTCCAGCACTTTGGAGTTCGGGCAATAAAAGCAGAATAAAATACTCACAAATTATTTTCTTCTATAAATATCTTCTCTTCTTCTCGTGGTGCTGTACTAACTCCACTGGATAATACTAAAATAGACTAATTGGAAACAGATTTCTTTTAGTTTTTACCTCAGAAAAAGCTTGTGGAAAATAATCCACTGCAAAGACCGGGAGTAATTTATTGACACCGAATTTTGTTCTTTAAATTCATCATGGTCACTGTGAACTGCAAAATCTCCAGGTAAAATTATCAGTGCTAAGCCCCAGCAGGGAAGTTTTTAATTTAAAATTATTTACTCTTCTTCAGAACTCATTTAGGAAAAAGATATCGGGATATTCAGCCCCAAATCCCTCCTTTTTTACCAATTTCATCAACATTTAATCAAAGTTTCTTTTACATTTGAGGCTGTTAACAGCTTTAGCACAAGCAGGAGCTATCCCTAATTCCACATGCTTTAATGGGACATTGATTATTGTCTAACCAGTACAGACATTTCAGCTGCCTTCGTTTTTATTGTCTAATAATTTGTCTTAATTTTTATTATCTAATAATTTAGAAATACACAAATAAATGCACCTAAGTCAGAAAAAAGAAATCCTGGCTGACAAGAAGAGGAAAAAATCTGAAGTTTCCTCTTGAAGTTCTGGAAAAAATGAGAAAAAGTTGAGGGCACGAGGCTGGACCTGAGGTTTTCAATAAAGCAAAATCCTCCAAAAGGCAGTGTAAGATTCAGGCAGAATAAGATTCCAATAAAATCTATAAAATAATGAATAATTAATAACATTTCTGAGCATTAAATGGAACTTCTGCACTGAATTCACATCTTCCCACGTGGAAAATTAAAATCACAACAATAATTCAGAATCGAGCCAGTGGAAGGTGACTCCAGGAAGAGCCAAACTTAGTCATAAAGAAGTTTAAAAATAGCTTTTATACTGATAAATTTTAACAAAATTTTATCATTTGAGTCTTCTCAGCTTAATTGTACTTCAGGAAAAGCCACTTCAATAAGGAGTCTCCTCAAGGTATTTAGGAAAATGGCCCCTGCCCATCTGAATGCCAGAAATTCTTAAAAAAAACCAATTTTTAGGTGGGTTTTTAGGAGCAGATAAGTGGTATCTGCTTGGTAGTATCTGTTTTAGCAGCTTCAAAAGTTACTGACCTTTGAATCTTTCAAATTCTTCTTCCTGTTTTTGTTTTTAACTTTGATTTCATTATTCTGAAACAGAAAAAAAAAAAACGAAGTCACAGGAGTGGCAAATGCTGCTTCAGTTTTCCAAGGAAGACAAAGATAAAGCAATCAAAATTTGAATTAATTCTTTAACAGGACTGTGATTACACCTGAACATCATAATTACTCACAGGTTATTTTAGGCTGTAAGACTGAAATAAAAGCAGTTTTATCGTGATGGTTTTCATTTCATTCTTGGGTTTTCCCAATTCATGAAATGAAAAAGCAGAAAAATTCTGCATTTTAGTAACGTGTACATTAAAAATTCTGCATTTTACCAATATGTAAATTTAAAAATTCTGCATTTTATTAATTTTTATTAACGTGTACATTAAAAATTCTGCATTTTATTAATGTGTACATTAAAAATCTGCATTTTATTGTGTACATTTGAAAATTCTGCATTTTATTAACGTGTACATTAAAAATTCTGCATTTTACCAATATGTAAATTTAAAAATTCTGCATTTTATTAATGTACACATTAATAAAATGCAGAATTTTCAAATGTACACAATAAAATGCAGATTTTTAATGTACGCATTAATAAAACGCAGAATTTTTAATGTACATGTTACTAAAATGCAGAATTTTTAACGTGTACATTAAAAATCTGCATTTTATTGTGTACATTTGAAAATTCTGCATTTTATTAACGTGTACATTAAAAATTCTGCATTTTATTAACGTGTACATTAAAAATTCTGCATTTTATTAACGTGTACATTAAAAATTCTGCGTTTTATTAATGTGCACATTAAAAATTCTGCATTTTATTAATGTGTACATTAAAAATTCTGCATTTTATTAATGTGTACATTAAAAATTCTGTTTTATTAGTACGTACATTTAAAAATTTGCATCTTATTGACGTGTACATTTAAAACTTTGCATTTTATTAACATGTACATTTTAAAAATCTGCATTTTACTGACACGTACATTAAAAATTCTGCATTTTATTAACATGTACATTTTAAAAATCTGCATTTTACTGACACGTACATTAAAAATTCTGCATTTTATTGACGTGTACATTTAGAAATTTGCATTTTATTAATGCGTACATTAAAAATTCTGCATTTTATTAATATGTACATTGAAAATTCCGAATTTTATTAATATCTACATTAACTCTAAAGCTTTATTCTGTATCAAATCCTGGATTTGTAAGAGAAACTTATCTGTAGGCAAGGACAACTTTAAATGAGAGTGCCTCAAACACAGAATTAACTGAAATACAAAATATATTTCTGCCAGTTGGGATGGATTTTAATGATGACACCAATCAAAAAGTGATTCAGAGTGAGGCACACTTTAAAAAATTATTATTAAATAATTCAAAGATTAAATAATTTAAGAAAAGGGAGCTAAAACAAGAGGTGAAATCTCTCATCAAGTCTGAAGGATGAGGCTGCAAAGTATTTCCTTTTCTAAAACACCAAAAAAGTTCTTTCTGAGCTGAGAGCAAACAGAAAAGTTCACTTACTGATAGATTTTCATTTCCCTGCTTCTTTAATATAATGGTTGGGTCATCTGTTGGAAGGATAAAAGTCATGGTGATTCATGGGAACAGTAATATTTTATCCCCTTTACAATTTAACTGTGAAGTCACAGGAATTATTGTAATAATCCTTTATCCAACACCACCAAAGCAGCTCCAAAACTGCAGCTGCAGAACTTCTCTGTTCAAAACTGCACAATAAATGTTAATTTTGATGGGAAATGTTTGATCCCTTTGCTACTCACCCATTTTATCAAAGAATTCATCTAAAGCTTGATGGAGGCATGGGAAATGTTCTCTGTTTTCTTCTAAAAGCCATATAAAACATCGGGTTTTCTCTAGGGGGGGGTTGAGGAAATAATCCCAAATTTCTTGCTTTTCACCATGAGTTGCCACATAATCAAATTTACTGCCATATTTCTGGTTCCACAGCGGGGTTAAAATAGAAAGGTCAAGCTCTTGCAGAACTGGGCCATATTGATGGAGAAAGTTTTTCGTGGCTGTCAGACCTGAAAGAGATGGAAAAATCCCAATATTTCATTCCAGCTTTTAAGTTGTAGTGCTTAAAATGTGATATTCCTCTTCAACAGGGGAAGAGTTTGGTCTAGAAATTCAATATACAGATGATGTCAACGCTGTTGTACCTTGAAAATGCAAACAAAAAACGCCAAGTGGGGTTGGTATAAATTCTACTCTCACCAATTATTATTTATATCATAATAATATTTGTATATATGAATTCTAGGAAGGATATGGATGTGACACAGCAGAATGAAGAACCTCAAACCCAAAATCCCACCTTCCTCCAAGTAATAAACCCAAGAGGAAACTGCAGAGCACCAACATGAAACTATTTCCGAGTTTAATGACGAAACCCCACCATTATTTTACTCTCCAAAAACCAGATTCATTTGCAAATCTCAGCATTTAAGCCCATGCTGGAATTTTAAAGCAATTTAAAAATTCAGTCTGTTCAATTTTCTCTTTCCTGCACAGCCTGCAGAGCTCCCGTGTCACCCAGGCTGGATTTCCCTCTCTAGAATCAGGGAAAGGAAAAAGAGGAAAAGTTTGATTTTGCCGTTTAAAACGAAGAAAAGCGGGAAATAGGGAATTTCTCCTCTCCTGTGCTGTCCCACAGGAACCCACCCAGGTTATCCAGGTGCTTCAGCCACTTGTGCACTTTGGGATCCACCTCTCCCAGCCGGCTCAGCACGTGGAGAAACCCCCTGGTGTGGGTTCTGCTTTTTGCCTGGATTAAGGAGCTGAAGAGCTGCTCCAGCACTTCCCGGGAAGTGCTGTTACTTCTGGAATACGAGGTGAATTCCTCCTCCCCGATCACGCCCCACAGCAGTAATTCCTTCAGTAACTTGGCAGCATCAGGGACAGCAGCTTCGATCCGCTCACAATTCCGACTGAGGTGCTGCAGGACCTGGTCCCCAGCATATAAATCCTGGCCATAACCTGGAAAATGAAAAATATGGAATTAAAAAAACCCACAAACCGAGCAGGATTTCACGTCCCTACCACCATTAAAACCAACTTTAAAGTACAGATAATTTGGATTAAGTGGTGTTTTGAACGATTTGCTTTATCACAGCGCTGAAAATTACAGGATTTAAATAATTATAGGTATTTTTCCCATATAGCCTGAGCATCATGAATGTGATCCAACATTGATTTAAATTTTTGTTTAAAGGAACAAAACACCTTGCCCAGATTTTAGGATAAGCAGTCACAGTGTCACAGTGACCTGCAGTGGCTCCAAGGATCACAACTAAAGATGAGCCAGAGAAAAGGAGAGAGCAAAGATCTAAAACAAAACAAACAGGAAATGAATGAAGGTGATTTTACAAATCCACAGGGAAGCCAAAATCTCCCAAATTATCAGGATATGCCACTGAACAGGGATCCAGAGAACCCCGAGTGTGGCACGTATGGGATTAAAAAAAATACACCCAGAGTGTTCAACAGGGAATCTTCCTAGGAAATTATAAATTCATTATATCCCAAGATACTAATACAGACAAAAAAATCAATTTTCCAACATCCCCCCTTTTCCTTTGCCCCGAGAAGCTGCAGGGGAAATTCACAGCTCTGAAATGTGGAGCAGCCCAACACCCAGCAAGGCAAAAGCTGAAGCTTTAAGTGCCCACAAAGTCACAGACTGACATATTTTTATTCCCCTCAATCATCTGAAATGTACTTTTCAAGCCCCTGCAGGTAGGGGATCAGTCTGTCTTTATTTGAGATGCAGCTCCCAGGTGTTTTTTTTCCCTAGCAGTGTCCCAACGTGCTTCTCCTGAAATCCCTTTACAACAGGTTCACTTGGAATTGGAGCCTTTTCCCCTCTCCAGGCTGATTCTGCGTGAACCAGCCAAGGAAAAATCAAGGTTTTCTCCAAGGAATTAAACCACACAGTTGTTCGGACAATAAAACCACAAGTGAAATAAAAGCTGTCTTACGGAAAAATGCAAATTTTTTCAAGGGGGGTTACCTTCAGTATCAGGATTCTGCTGGGATTTAACTCGGGATGTTCAGAATGCTGATTCCGTTGCTCTGTGATAACTCAGGATCACAGACTCCCAGGATCACTGAGGCTGGAAAAGCCCTCCAGGATCACCAAATCCAAACTTGGATGCCCACCATGTCCCCAGCCCAGAGCTCTGAGAGCCACGTCCTTCCTCGGACACTCCAGGGATGGGGACTCCAAACCTCCCATTCCTGACCACTCTTTCCACGGGAAAATGAGAATAATCCACATTTCCACTCACCCCTGTGCTGACTGTCCTGAGATTGTTCATTTCCCTCCTGGTTTTCCTCAGTTTTCTTTCTGGCAGAATTCCGGGCCTCCTCTCGCGCTCGTTTTCGCCGCAGTTTTCTTTCTTGCTTCATTTTTATCTTCCTAAGACTGAAAAAAGCCAATTCAGCAGCGAGCCAGACATTAACTGAGATGGAAAGATCACACTGAAAAGTGCAAATAGAATAAAAGTGGTCTTCATTTAGCAGCAGAGACCACAAAACTTCATAAAAACGTCAATGTCCTCAGGACGTAACAATTTTAACTCCCATCAGAGATGTCTAAATTAGGATTGGCTTCAGTACTCTTAATTTATAACTCAGCACTTTGAACCAAATATTAGCATTTTATTCCCTTCGTTTTTAAAAATCTGTTTTGTCCTCTCAGCCTGATTCCTCATAATTTAAAGGTTGCTTGACTAAAAAATTGCAACCTCAGTTACGTGAAAGGTCTGGGTATCAATAACTGCAGCAGCAGCATTAAAAACGTTTTTATTTACACTTTCTAAACACTCACACCAAATACATTCTGTGGAACAATTTAAATGCTTTTATAATTGGATCATAATGGATTTTTCCAGATTTTTTTGGTTTCTCAGGCAAAGGGCAAGGATAACTTTCCCAAATATTCGTAAAAATGCACCGAAGTCCCTCCTGCTTTGCTCTGAAATCAATTCAAACAGTGCAGATCTTACCTTGAACATTTCTGTTTAATACAGGCCCTTGGTGGTTCCTTGGGTTTGGGGATTTTTTGTTCAAACTACCAAAAATAAGGGATGAGACAGGAATTAAATTTGGGTTGTGACACAACAAACCCGACAATCATTTCTGCTTCTCTCAGCTCAATCCTGCTCTGGGGAGAATTAATATTAATTACCCATCTTCCCGTGGCTCTGGGGAGTTATTCCTAAAGGATTACTCAACTCCAGTCCCCATCATCCATGAGAATTTGACCAACACCACAAGGCAATTCCTGCTCCACTAGAACAGGAAATTAATATTCCTAAATAATCACCACATTCTGTAATTAAGACAGTATAATTCTTTTGCAGTTACATTCCCATCTTTGCTTTATCCCCTTAATATTTTAATTATTTTCACATAAAACATGACCATACTTACTTCACATTTTACCAGCCCAGAAGAACTGAAAATAACTATTTTGGAAATAAGGCCTTTACAATCAGGAGTAAAACACATTTCCTTAAGAAAATCCTGCAGGAGAAAAGGACACACACAACAAAGGGATTTAAATCCGAGCACAATTTATGTTCTTGCACAAATTAATTTCTTAATTTGAGGTGACCAAGGCAATTAAAGGAAGCACAATCCTAAACTCTTCCTGGATGCTGACTGAGAGCTGACTTGGGAAGGGCTGAACATCGAAAACCATGGAAAATCTGTATCATCTTTTATTCCCAAAGCTCCCTCCTCCAGCTTCACACCCAAGAGCCAATTTCCAGAATACTTTTATGAGCTCCCACGGTGCCTGATTTCCCTTCATTTTATCCTGGCTGCTTGTGAAATTCCCTTACACATCTCAATGCTATAATATTAAAAAAATTAAAAATCCCCGTCTGGCAGAGGCCTTACCTTATCATTTTTATCACTGTAGCTTGTTGTTTTCAGCTTTTTCCAGCAGCTGATGTGGAACTCCACTCTGCACTGCTGACAGCAAATAACACGTATAAAACCCTAAAAATGAGAAATGGCAAAAACGGAACACCTTTAAACCAAACCACAAAGGCAAGCAGCGCTCGGCTTAGCAGATCATACAAAAAGGGGCAGAAAACACATCAAGTTTTACTTCTCGAACCTTTTCCAACTGAAAATTTACCTTAAAGTCTGGGTCTGTAAAAAATATTTGGATTTTGGAGTAGCCATGGCACTGCTGATATCGACAAACAGCATCCGGCTCTGGAGGGAATTTACATTCCTCAATATAATTCCTTAAAGCCATCTGGAAAACACAGAATTACGTGAGACAAACTGCACAGAAATCAGGGAAAGATTCAACTTCTACTCACAAACTCCTGGGGACTGCAATGAAACACATCCCTCTTGGAAAAGCAGTGACTAATCCCAAAAAAACCAACTCTTTCCTAGTGAAAGCCAGGGAAGATCGGCCTTTTATGGCCAAAATATCCCAGGGTTTGTTTGAAGTGCTGGAAGCTGTGAGCACTCAGCTTCACACACACAGAAAAATGCAGGTTTATCCTGAACCAGTGTCCCACATCCTAGGCAATTCCAAAGGGTGGGAGCTTTTCCACTGTCCAAATGACAAAACAGATGATGGGACAAAAATGGAGCTTTTCGCTCATTTCTGAAGTTCCCCAGCATTTCCAGAGTGTCTCACCTGGGATCTGGGCTAAGAATCAAGCTCAGACCCGGCCCTGGGGAGCCACGGATAATTTCTGAGGGAATTTCTGAGCGAAAGACTTCAGGATAATTTCTGAGGGAAAGACTTCAGAGTGGCTCCATGAGAAATCAGTGCAGGGCTGGAACTGAGCCCAGATTAATAAAACACCACCAAGACCAGAGCCCTGATAAACCCTGGCAGATATTTGCATCATCCAGAGGTCCCAGACTATGGATTGTTGTATCCAGGTTGCTGGGGTGGGTTCTGTGAGAAATTCTGAGGTGGGATTTCAGTAGAAAAAAGCCCAGAAGTGCTGCTTGTACCACAAACTCAGCAGGTCTGGGCACTTTGGCCAAGCTCACCCACTGAAAAACCTTCCGAGATCTGCTGTGCCAAAAACACCTCTGTGCAGAGCAGCTCCTGGTGCCAGGTTTTTCCAGTCAAACAGGGCATTTTACCACGGGAAATCCCAATGTTTTATCCAGGAACTACGTGGCCGAAGTCTCCTATGAGGCTCAAAAAGCAGCAGCTGCTGCAATTTTCAACTTCCCATTGTGGCAGGACATGTCTCCCCCCTCTCTCTACCACAGATGGTCGGTGCATATGTGTCAAGTGAGGATCGGCCATGGAAGAGACGGGGCAGATCGCTTGGATGCAAGAAGCCCTTTTTATCGACACAGAGCCGAGTGTTCGTACCTTTTCAGCAGTAACTAAAAGATAAATCCTTATATAACCGGTAATCACTATAACAACCGTATCTATGTGTCTTAAAAATATTGCAAAACTAGAAGCTAGCACTAACCGACACAGGTACATACCAAACGTGCCTTTCCCTCACGCTGGCTATTTTGTGGTAGGCCGCACCGCCCGCCGTGGTTTGCGGCCTAGCAGCGCTACCGCGTCCGCTTCTGACACGAGTTCAGCAGTGCTCTCACTTCTGCTTCCTAGCTGTGTCTCCACATCTCCCCCTCTCTTATCTACGAGTAAAACCTTCTTTGTTGACTTAGCAATCGGTCTCCGAACACATCGCAAAACACGCGGCAGACAAATCGCCAAAAGCAGCGATACGGCTAAAATACAAATTCCTGTTTTAGCTAAATGCTTAAGCCAGCCAGTGAGTCCCCATCCTCCAAGTATGTTTCCAAGCCAGTCCTTATCACTTACAACTCTCAGTTTGGTGACACTGTCTCGAAGGGTTTTGTACGTCTCACTTGTGCTTTCTAGCTGTATCTCCACACATATGCAGGAGATGACTTGGGTGGGGCAAAGGCCCAGCGTGGGGTATCTCTGGTGCCAAAAGGGCTCAGGCCCTGCCTAAGAATCAACCTCTTAGTCTGGAAAGCAGGTGTGGGAAGAGATGAAAGAAATATTCTTGACCAAAAGACACGGTTCTTATGTCTATAAAAGCTCACACAACTATCACAGAGGCGGAAGTCTCTTACACACTGCACAGAAAGGTGTGAGGAGATTTCTCCCTGGAGCTGCACACAACTCCAGGTCCCTTTCCCCGGGAATTGAGAGAGAGGATTTTTCGATGTGTACTCCATCAAAGAACTGGATGGTAAGAAACACTGAATCCTAAGTTATACTATTTCTTAGCTAGCTGTAAATATAATGGTACCTTTAGCCCCACGTGTATAATACTAGCATGCCTTTTTATCTTATTCCTGTGTAGTAACGGTCTGTCTTAAGTTTTATGTCTATGAGTTTTGTGTGTATTAATAAACAATTCATTTTATAATAGACCAAATCAGCCATTATTAAAGAACTTGTGAATGGCAGTGCATTTTGGGGTGCCAGCCACCTCAATAACAGGACTGCCTGCTGCCAGAGGCCTGGGCAACAGACAGGAGCTGATTTAAACCCACACCATCCGTTCATAACACCCGTTCTTGCCAGCTCAGATTTGGAACCGGTTCTCTCCAGAATTCCGTTGTGAATTCACATCTGAGAGTTTGGGAGCACGCAAGGAAGAGAACCCAACATCATCCCAAAATCATGGAGGCTGGAAAAGAGCTCCAAGATCAGACCCGTGAGCCATCCCCACCTTGTCGCTGAGTGCTACACTCAGGCCCTTCTTGGACACCTTTGATAAATGAAGAATGACGATGAATAATAAATGATAATGATAAATGATAAAATGTCTACACCCGGTGAGCTGACACAATGCTTGTTCTCCAAACCCACTGCCCTGTGCAAACTGCACAATTCCCACTGTGGAAGTGATGCCATGATGATTTTTTTGTTTTTTCATATACCCCTCTCATATACCCTTTTACACAGCTTTGCACGTATCCTTAGTGCTTTTAGCCCACATACTTGTAATTCCCCAAGTCTGATAACCAGCTTAGACCCAAAATTCCGTTAAGCCAGGAGACCAAACATCTTGGAAGCCTCACAGTTGGGGGTCAGAAAGCCCCAGACACCAAGGTCCTCTCCAGAACACATCCTGTAAACCAAGACAGGCCCATCCAGGGGGAACATTCCTCAGGATGGGGGCTTCTCTTGAGCCTCTCATTGGGGAATCTTTGATAGATATGCTAATTTGCAAGGCCTAATTATCGTGTGTGTGCATTTTGGGGTGGGCATCCTGGTGTGCATCTTTTGGGTGTGCATTCGGGGGTGCTTTCAGCCTGGATGTGGTGCACCAGAGGATCTTTAAATAAATACCGAGGTAAAACCCTTTTTCCCCCCTCTAACCGTGTTTGGCTTTTAATTCCAAGCCCAGGGAAAGGCAACAGAAAGAAGGAGAGCTGGAATTTCTCACTGAATCCTCAGCCAGGTCACCTCGGGGTCTCAGAGCCTGACACAGAGCTCCTGCCCATGGGATGCTTCCCATCCTTCCTTCAGCCCACATCTTCCTTAGATCTTGGCAGGGAGGAAGAGGAGAGTTTTCTGTTTGGTTCTTTTTTATAACATACCTGTAAATTCTCCATTCGTGTCTCCTCGATGACCTGAGTTGTTCCTGGCCAGGTTAAAACTCCAGGGATAATGTTGAAATCAATCATTAGCTCTGAACTCAGGAACTGGTCGAGGGCATGTGCAAATCTGGAGTTTGGAACAGGTAAAACACACTCAGATCTCCTGGGAGGAACTCGCTCACAACTTCCAGCACTCCTTTTATCCTCCCAGGAGCAAACAGTGGTGACTGAGAGGATGTGGGACGAGAACACCTGGCTCATTCAGTTTTCTGTTTATCTTTGGGATAAAACACTCCAGGTGTGAGGCAGGAAGGGGCCCAGCATCCAGGCAAGGGTGAGCCTGTGCTCCCAAGGGATCCATGGATGTGGGAATTCAGGGTGAGGACTTGTGGGACACGAGTGACCTTCACCCTACTCAGCCAGGGAGGGGACACAGATTCTGCTGCCTGGATTTGGGTTTTCCCTGAGCTCAGGGAGTGCACACATGGAAACAGCAGTGCTGTCACCTGTGTAGGGACTTTTTTTGGGGTCAAAACTGCCAAGGGAATGAGCCACAACCACAGGAATGGGATGCAGGCAGCTCCTGGGACACAGACTGCATCCAGGAAGGAGGAATTCCCTCTGAGCACCCAACAGCCCCTGAGCAGGTGCTTTTAGACACCCCACAGGAGGCGGGGAGAAGGTTTAGTATGGAAAATTATTTATTTGGCATTATTTTGGCACAGCAAGGGTGAGCAGGGAGGTGGGGACCGTTCCCCGAGGAATGGGAGAGGCCCAGTTCCTGCTGGATCGGACAAACCCAGGCCAGGGCACAGCTGGGCAAGGCTCTGGCACCTCAAGGAAAGCAGGAATAAAAGGACAAAACCTCCTGCACAGCTTTGAGGAGCGGGGAAAAAAGCACCTCCATTCCCCATCCCTGTGCGCAGCTCAGAGTGAGGACAGCTGGGAATGAGGGAGTGAATTCCAGCCCAGGATGAAGGAGGGGAGGAAAAAGGTGCTTTTAGTTGTTTTACTTCGTTTCCCGCTCTCCAGTTCTATTTTAGGGGACAGTAAGTTATTTTTTCTCACGGTGAGTCTGTTCCCTGCGAGTGATCAGGAAG
This sequence comes from Rhagologus leucostigma, assembly GCA_013397725.1. Taxonomy (NCBI): domain Eukaryota; kingdom Metazoa; phylum Chordata; class Aves; order Passeriformes; genus Rhagologus; species Rhagologus leucostigma. The sequence continues at coordinate 353,573 of VZTD01003874.1, forward strand.
TGCCTCCCTGTCTTTATCTCAACCCTGGAGCTTCTCCATGGAATTTCTCCCCTCTCCCGCTGAGGAGCGGGAGCACAGCTGGATGAGGAGCTCCCAGCCAGCCCGGCTCAGCCCACCACGAGCCTTCAGGGGGGATTTTGATCACACAGAGCACCAGTGCCATCCCAAAATCCCTCCACGAGCTTCCCACAGCTCCTGCCCCCACGGCAGCCGGGATTCCGGGCCTCTCTGCGCTTCCCGCGGGGAAGAAACTCCGCCAGGAATCCCTGGATGGGAGCAGCTCCAGCCTTTTTTGCTCTCAGTTTGTTTCTTGTCCTGTCCCTTCAGGCTCCCCCCATCGCCCTGGATGGAAAACATCCCTGTTTATCTGCTCCAGGGAATTTGTGCCTCCCTGGAGCTGCCTTATCTCAATCCAAGGTCACTCTCCAGCTCCCCATGGATGAGATAAATTCCTCTTTTCTTTAGGATGCATTTTTCCCCCAGAACAAAGGGGTTTTGTTCTTCTCCTCCGAGCTCTCCCTCACTGCAGGGCTGTGCTGGGCAGGCCTATCCCTGAATCCCAAATATTCCCTCAAATCAGCTCAATTCACCAGCTTCCATCAGATCCTGAGCAGGAACCACTTCCAGTTGTATCAAATCCATCTGACGGATGAATTTAGTGATTAACACAGAACAATTAAAGCCCAACCACGCACAGTTCCTCAAATAAAAAATATTTTTCCCAACAAACCCTGAAGTTTTCCATTAGACCAACCTGTTTTGCCTGAGGTAAACCCTTCCAATCCCATAGTACGCCAAACAAAAGCAATTTTCTTCTGGATATTCCTCAATTATTTTCCTAAACTGATCTTCAGCCTTTGCCAACGCCTTCAAAAGAAACGTGAGACACAAATACAAGGAGTTTTGCCAGAAGATTTCCACTTCCCCAGGGTTTTTTCCTCCTTTAGAGTGGGTCAGTGTGACCTATTCCTTGACCAGTCTGAGGAACAGTAAATGGAATTACACAGCCTTGTGATCACAGGAAAAACTTCCCTTTCTTTGTTTGAAAAACTCAAATTATTCTGTCAACATAGACTTGCTGTAAAATAAAGGAATTAAACGACTGAGCTCAGCTATGTTTAAATTCCTTGCAAGACATTGATTAACACCAAACACTGCTGGAAGAAACACCCAAAAAAACCCCAACCCCCAGTTCTGGTTTTTGCTTTTTCCAGAACCCAAAGCAACTCCCGCCTCTTGTTTTAGGAGCAGAATATTTGTGTTCAAAACACCAGCAGAGAGCCACGTCACAAAGCAGAAATAAAAATTATTTATATTTCTATAAAATTGTATAGAAACTGTATTCCTTAATACTTAGAATCTCATTTGAAAGCTTGAAAATAAATTTTATCTGATAGCCTAATTCATCAAAAATCATCAGGGATTTAGTCCTAGATGTTAAATTCCAAAATGTGTCACAAGGTTTCCTTCCCCCCTCATTTTCTCCCAGTTAGGAAGACACAAAAATGGATGGGAAACTGCCTGAGCTAGAGCTTGCAATGAAAGCAGTATTTAAATATAAAATAAATAAAAATAGCCTTCATGCCCTACCTCAGGATGTCCCATTCCCAGGAGAGCAGTGGCGTGTCCATAGATAAGTATAACATAATTAATATTAAGAATATTCACATACTGCAAAAGGAAAAAACAGTCAAATTACAGTAACAGCACCACAGAAACATGGTACAAATACTTTAAATTAATTTTTTAAAAATCCAGGATTTTGGGTTGGGTCAGTGGCTGATTGGGTACAGACAAAATTTCACAGAATTTGCCATCAAAATCGTTTTTACCCTTCATTATTAAAAATCAAGGTTAAGCTGACAATCACAATCCATTTCTGAGGCTGGAAAAGACTTTTAATATCATCAAGCCCAACCAACAATGGAGTTTTTTATAAAAAACCCCAATATTTGAACCAAATACTTAGTATTACTCCTCTAAGAATATTATTCTGGAATATTTTGGCAACGCAGGCGCTGCGTGGAACATCCCCAAAACATCCGCCAACAATCCAACACAATAATGATTATTTTGGGGGCAAGAGAGGAGTGGCACAGGGTGTGGAAGGCAGAAACCTCCATCGCTGCCACCAAGCAGGGAATTTTCCCCAGTTTACCGTAAATTTTGAGGTGTAGAGGATGCTCAGGAGCTGGGAGAAGGCTCGTTCAGCTCCGTGGCACTGCTGCTCCAGCAGGGCTCTGCAGCCATCCCGAGCCAGGGACTTCACCTCCTCTGGCAGAGTGTTGAAATCCACCTGGAAAGTGCAGGGAAAGGGGAAGTCAGGCCAAAAGAAAACTGCATTTTCCTCCTTTTTTTTTTTTTTTTTAAATAAATAATAATATTTTCACCAATATTTTACACACTGCACCTAAAAATATTTTTCACACTGCCCCCAAGACACATCCTGTGCTACTGCTGGGTTGTTTTTTCCACTCTGCTCTCACAATCAGTAGGGGCACGCTCGGCCCTGCAGCCAGCAACTCAAGGATCAGGATCCTTTTGGGGGAAGGGGGGAGTGGGAGCAGCATGTTGAATGGATAAACTTGAATTTCTGTACAAATAACCAGGTTATTTCTCACAGTTTACCGGGCATTCTGTAGTATTCAAAGCTCTCAGCAGTGGTAATAAAATGGGTTTATCCCTGTCCAGCAAGGTTGCACCACCCTCCAGCCCACGGGATTTAACATCTGGCAAGTGACTGAAATCCACCTGGAATGTTTGAAAAGGCAGTAAGTTCCAAAGAAAACAGTATTTTGGTTTTTTTTGTTTCCCAAAGCAAGCAAAATACTTGCTTTGGAAAACAAATATTTGCTAAAATACTTCTCTGACAGCCAAGTGGAAATTCTCTGCTTCCTCCTCAATTGTTTCACCACAATTTCCCTTTTCAAGCAGCAAACAAGGTGCATTTTTATAAAACTCTCGAAATTAGATTTTCATGGAGCTGCTAATCTCTTACAAATCCAGTTTTTATTCCAAGTTTCTCTCCAGAAAGCTGCAGCTTTAGTTCAAGCATCATTTTAATTCTTCAAAACTCCAAAGCACAACCCAGACTTTTGCTTTTCCTCCCATTTTGTATCCAAATGTTTTTGGAAAAGCTGGGAATTGTTTTCTTCTGCGACACTTTGTGTCCAGCTCAGCTCACGCTGGAAGGTTTCAGAGTTCATTCTTTTATTGTGCTATGCTGTTAGCACGTTCTGTTATAAAGTTATTATATTTTCACTATTGCCACTTCCCGAAATCTGCAGGAATTTCCAGCAGGGAGACTGTAAACAATGAAGATTTATCTCCATTTCCTAAAACTACTGGGTTAACGCTGTCCCACGTAGTTCTGGAAGAGCATAAATTAGTTTAATGGGAAGTTACACGACAGACGAAGCTGATTAAATGAATTAAAAATGTTCCTTTCAACACCAGCAATGAATTAGTAAAACAAAACCAGGTATTTTATAGGAAATAAGGGGTCTTAGTGCAGGTAGAACCTGCACCTCCTCCGAAACTCAGCTTTGTCCTGTGAGGTATTTAATCAGAATAGAGATTTCTGGTGTTTGCATCCCCCAATTAACAGGGATGAAAGGATTAATTATGTGCATCCCCATGATTTCCTTCAAGAATTTACTGGTGCTGAGCCCAGAGAAGGAGAATTCTCCCTCAGAGTATGAATTTTATAGTGTTTCCAACAGCCATTCCACAAAATGCTCTGTGGTTATTTCCAAATGTACCCAGCACGGGAAAACATTTAGGCAGAGTTTTGGGAAGGGCTCCATAAATCCCTGAATGATTCCCAGGCAGGTTTCACAGCAGGAGAAGAAAGAGAAACCAGAAGAAAACTCCGGAATAAATCAGCATAACCACAGAATTTCTGCCTCTGATCAAAGCCGTGCAGAGCACTGAGTGTTAAACTTCGGAATAAACCAAGATTTTTTTGCAATATTCCTAAAAAGTGACAAATCGTTTCCAATTTAAGGCCACGAGCTGCTGAATTCCCATTACCTGTGGCATAGCACAGAAGCCTTTATCCTCCATGGCTTTAGACTCTCTCTTCAAATCCACATGATCCCTACAAAAAACAGGACAGGGGCACCAAGGGTTTGTAAATGTCCTTTAAATTTAAATTTATTTTCAATAAACGGTGTGATTTCCATAGGTCTCATCAACTCCCCCAGGAGAGAAGCAATTCTGGAGCTGGTTCAGCTGCTTTAAAGTGGATTTGTTCCAGAGTCAATGAAAACATTTCCTCTCCTTAGAGTGAAAGGAAAAGGAAGCCAGGGATAATTCATTTAAATGACATCAGTGACCTCTCCTGTGGCAAAATTTCAATTTTCCTACCTACGTATTAATAAAATGCAGATTTTTTTTAATGTACACGTTAATAAAATGCAGATTTTTAATGTACACATTAATAAAATGCAGAATTTTTAAAGGTGGTACGCAAAAATTATAGGAGAACAACAGGATTGTACTGAAACAAATATTGACTAAAAGCTATTTGGGTTTGTGGTCACACTCAGATCAGGACTGGGAGTAACCAGGTTTCGCAAAGGCTCGGGCTCTTCTGCACCAGAAATCTGCCTTGGAAAAATTATCTTTAACGGAAATTTTCCTGTTTCCATGTGAAAAACCTTATTTTGCTGCACCCTCATGTTTTGAGCCATCCTAAACACAACCAAAAAATCTCTGGAGCGTGGTGGCCCCAGCACCAGTGGAAACGATGGTTTCCTCTGTTAAACTTTGTTTTAAGTGGAAGCATAATTATTATCCATAAAATCCACAGTGCTTTTTACCTCAGCTAATGGAATTCTGGCCCCAAATCACCGAACACAGACATTCACACTCCTGTTCTACAGGAGTGTCCCTGATTTAAAACCAGACTTTGATCGTGCTTTAAGTGAAAACTGGAGCCAACGAACAACTGAAGGACTCCAAGGGAAGTTCTTTCTGAGTATAAAACTTATAAAACCAAATTTCATCTTTCTCCTGAGCTCAGGGAGTGTCAGAGGAGTCGGAAAAATGGTTTGGTGCAAGGAGGCCTTGGAAATGAGATAAGAGCTGAGTCGTGGTATAACTTTGGATGTAACAACTGAAACAAGACTCCTGTTATCCCTCTGCTTGAACAGCAATTATTCAAATTATGCCTTCATTTATTAAAATTCAGCTGGGCATGGAAGATGTTCAGTTTTCAAGCAATAACTGTGGAAAAACTGGAATTTTGAGGACTTTACCCACTATCAGGATGTAAAAAATGTACACAAAGCCATTAGCAATGAGCAAGCAGCAAAACCAAGTGACATTAATTTACATAAAATAAAATAACAAATCTAAAAATAACTCGTATTTCTTACCTCATCTTTTCATAGTCACAAGTTTTGGTTTTCGGCCTTCGTTTGTTTTGCTGACTTTGGTCTGTAATGAGGAAAAGGATTTCAAACAAAATGATCATTACCTAAAACAAGCACACAAAAAAATGCACTCGGAACTCACATAACATACAGCTCTGTAAACTGTAGATCTTAAAAACTGACAAGGTCAAAACTAACACAACCAAAAAGCGTTAATACCGTGAACTCGATTTTATTTTGGTTCAATACTATAAGATTTATTAATGCTATAAAGATGAAAGATTTCAAACAAATGGAAGACGCTTAAAATCCTGCAACATATGACCTGACTCCACAAAATTGTAATTATTGAAGTGGACTCCAAGCTAAAGAAATCAGGCTGATTTAAAGCACAGTTGATATTATTATACATAAATAAAATAGTAATTATTATGTAATTATGTATTATTAAACATATAATACATTGTTATAATGTGTTATACACTACACATCTATTATAAATTATATTATAATAAATAATGCAGTATATTATGATGCATTCTACATTATGTAATTTATTATAAAATAACATTATGCAATATTTTATATATTTAGATTAAAATTGTTGAGGGTTTTGGGGGTTTTTTTGTTATACTGTTAGTAAACAATCAGAATTTTCAATGGGAATAACAGATCCCCGTGGAAGTTCAATTTTCTCTAGAAAAAATTATGAGGAAGAATTTTTTACTTCAAAGCCCCCAAGGTGAAGTAAAGCTCAACCCCTGTCAATCTCAGGTGTAAACAAACAGAGACAGATGGCCCTGGCTACAAAATAAATAAATGTGACAGTGTGGAAATGCTGAATGACAAAAAATAAGGAAGGATTTATCACGGGAGACCAATTCACTTTTAGCTCTCAAATTTCACATCAAAAGGCCTCACACCGAGTTCACTGAGGCACTTCCCAACCCCAGAGATCCAACCCTGCTGAGGAACAGTTACTGAGGAAACAATTCCTGAGCAACAAGGAAGGAGAAATGGTGTTTTAATACTTCATTGTGATGGGCAAACCCCGGAATTCCTGCCATTAACTGCAAAACCATCTTTTTTATTGGACACAACCACGGGAAAAACAATCCAGCACCCGGACTGAAACTTTTGGGTTTATTGTTATGCTGAACTACCAGAAAATCAAATTTGAAAACAGGAGAAGGAGTTAGTAACGTTTTTTATGAGGTTTTAGCAACCATCTGTGCTTAAAAATGGAACTCAGAGTATTTTAAGCACAAAATACTGGAAGACACCGACTGTGGAAAAATCCAGATCCAGCCCTGAGTGCTCTCCCTCCAGGCAGGGGCGGTGTCCCACGAACATTCCTCAGGTTAAATCCTGTCCATGGGCACTTAAAAGCCTTGTCCCAGGAGTCATTTCTCATTAAAAGCTCCTTAATGACCTGAAACTCAAATGAGTCAGCACAAAAATCAAGAGTCACGAAGACTGGACATGTTCAGACTTATTTCATGAACCACTCCTGGAGTGGATGTCTGCTGGAACACATGGGAACTCCAAGGCTACACCAAAAATCACCACAAATTCGTCTGAACAGAGCTATTTAAATGATGGGAAACAAGAATCCTTCTGAAAGCCAGAAAACACCTCCAGCACATCATCTTTTAACCATCCAGAGGTTGAGATATTTCACTTTTTCTTCATTTTATGTCTTGCTTTTCCTTAAGGAACCAATCTAATTCACAACAAAATCTTGGTGAAGAGAAAAGAAACCACCTCACCAGCAAGGGAATAAATTAATCAGCATTATTTTTTCACTGGATGATCAAATTCCAAAAGCCATTCAACAAAAATTGCTGCAGAAACAATTCCCACAGAAACAACTCCTCCCCTACAACACCCAACTTCAAATGCTGCTTTCAGATTAAACAAAAAACCTTCTACATAAAGGTAACAAGCAAATCCAGCTGACTTACAGTTAAAATACCTAAGGAAACGCATTAATTCCACAGAAAACATCATTTACTTACCCCACAAACACTTAAAAATATTAGGAGAAGTAGTATTACTTTTCCTAGCACTTTCCATTAGGAGTGACCAAAGGTATTTAATAAAAATATACACGAGCTCAAAGAAGCAGTACATGAAGACCAAAAAGAGGAAGTAGCACGAAAAATAAATCAAAAAGGCCAATAACTTTACAATAATATAATGTGGCATTAAGTTCTTTTCCATTAAAACTCCTGCAAGTTCAGGGAACAAAGGCAAAGGGAAAAAAAAAAAAAAGAAAAAGCTCTTCCTCCCCACCCACAGCAAACTGGGGCCAGCCAGTCACTGGGAGCCTCCTCCTCCCTTCAAATCAAATATTTAGCCCTGCAAAACGAGGGGGAGGAGGAAGGGAGAAAAGAAAGCGAAATTAAAGCAGTGAAAATGAAGAAGAAACGTGGGATGAGCTCGAGTCTTTGGAAATTACCGCGCCCAGCGCATTTCATGGTCTTTTGGCCTGGGATTGTCAGGTCTCTGCCAGCATCATCCCTCTTCCTTCCTCAATTCCTCCAAAAATCAGGCACCCTGCCCCTTCTCCAGCCTCTCTGTGCCAGGGTCTCACCCGCTTCCCAGGGAAGAATTTCTAATTTAATGCCCAGTTCCATCCTGTCCTCTGACAGGCAGCAGAGAGAAGGGGAATTTTCAGTCCCCCCTGAAGCTGCTGGATAAGAGCTTAGAGAGCAACTTGGAAAGGAGATAAAGGAATGTCAGAGGGGCACACAGGATGCTGAGCACAGCTGGAAACTGGGAAGAAACAGACAATGAGGAATACAGGAGGGTTTGTGGTAAAATTACCTAAGAAGAAACAACAGCACACGCCCAAAGAGGGGCTCGAGGAAAGGAAACCCAAAATATTGGGGGCTCTCGGAAAGGAAACCCAAAATACTGGGGGCTTTCGGTGAATACAACCCCAGAGACCCCTTCAAATGACCCTCGAGGGCCATGAAAGGACTTCCAGGAAGAGGTGGATGCACGGAAATGAATTCCAGGAAAAGTGGTGTTTAAGTCTCTGGGTGTTCAGCACTGAGGGTGAGGAATGGCGGCTTTCTGATGCCTCACATTTGGTTACAAAGTTTGTTTCCAGTTTGGTTTCAGGATCACCTCCTCCAGCTCAAGGCCATTCCCCTTCATCCTGTCCCTCCATCCCTTGTCCCAAGTCCCTCTCCAGCTCTCTTGGAGCCCCTTTAGGCTTTGGAAGGGGATTTAAGGTCTCCCCTGGAGCCTTCTCTTCTCCAGGCTAAAAAAGAGTCATTATTAAACTACCTTTCAAACTACTGCTTGAATAAACAGTGCACTAAAATATATGCTGTGTAATAGATAACTCTGATTAAAATCCCTGACTCTAATCAACATCACCACCGACTGAAATACAGGATTTATTTTACTTATATAAATATATCGGGTTTGCCATCCTTAGTCCTGAGGGACAAACTCATAGAAAGGATCAATTACAGCCAAATAAACCCTTGGGCATAAACCAGTGCCCAAGACTGTCACTAAACCTGGATCCAGCCACGCCCAGACTCCTCTTGGAGAAGGGATTTAGAAAGCCAGGCCCTCCCCACCCTCACAGGGAACAATTCCTTCCCACTATCCCATCCATCCCTGCCCTCTGGCAGTGGGAAGCCATTCCCTGTGTCCTGTCCCTCCATCCTTTGTCCCAAATCCCTCTCCAGCTCTCCTGGAGCCCCTTTAGGCCCTGGAAGGGGCTTTAAGGTCTCCCCAAAACCTTTTCCAAGCTGAACAATCCCAACTCTCTCACAGAAGAAGAGAGTCTTCATTCTTTTCTCCTTTATCCTCCCACTTAACACCTTTCCAACAAAAACATCTTGAGCTTTCCTTTGCAACCTTCCCCACATTTTCCATCTCCCAAGAAACCCTTTCATCCTTCAAGACGTTCACGGACGGCCAAAGCTCACAAGGGCAGGATCACTTCTCCTAATGCACCCTCAGTGGTTTCCTAAAATCCAATTTTCAAGTGCTCTGGGCTTTGCCACCTCCTCGGGTATTTAAACATGCCAAGGAACAGGCACCAAAGACTTCAGACAAGTGAGAGCAGGTGGTTTAAAAACCCCAAGGAAAATATTCTCCTTTGAAGCTCAGAACTGCCTGAACTTCACTTGTAGTGCAGAAAAGTAACTCTGGCACTGGGGGAGCTTTGGGGGGGTGGGAGTTCTGTCTATAAAATGATTTATTTCTTCAAAAAAAAAGCCCCAAACATGAGCAATCAATCACGCAACTTTCAACGGCTGCAGCTAAAAATCCGCCCTGCCAAGTATTTTGTGGCCTCTTTCCTCTTTACCTGCAGAATGATTTGCTGATGGAGCTTTCATTAACCACACATTAATTGCAAATATCGAAACACACACTCCTCTTAAATTTAAATCCTTTCAGACCCTGGCTCAGGGGGAGGGAAAGCATTTCCAGTCCGTGACTCAGCTTTTACTTTTCAATTCCAGCTTCAATCCTGAATTCAGCCAGGTCAGGGAGATTCAAATTACAGAAGCATCAAGGAAGTAGGACAGAAATGCAGAAGTGTCTAAGGAAGAAGTAAAAGATGATCGCTTCTTATTGTGAAAATTACAGGAAATGCACTTCAGATTATTAATTACGGCAGAAGCAGAGGAAGAAGTGGCTCAGGCCTGATAAAAAACAAAACTAAACTCACTTGGAGGCTGCTCCAGGGTGGAAACTTTGCCTTCTGTTCTCTGCAGCTCGGTCACCTGATGACAAAAGTATCAGATTACAAAACCCAAAGCAAATCTCCCTCACCGGATTTAAACACAGCAAAAAAAAAAAACCCAACAAAACAACAACAACAAAAAAACCCCCTCAGCAACTAAAGAAATGAAAATGTGCTGAATTACATTCTTAATCAAGAGGTAAAGAAAAATAATTTGCTTTTGTCATGACTTTCCCCTCAAGTTCTTATCAGTTTGTTATCTACAGATCTGACACGTACCAGCCTTTCCCACTGAGATATTCACCCTGAGGGAACACCAATCTCCAGACCCACAGAGAGATTTTCATGGCACGAAAATAGATGAGAGCTTTCACGAGAAAATAAGAGATCTCTGAGCACTTCTGGGGCTTTCCCCAGCCTGTTTTTCTCTGCCAACAAACTCCAGAAGTTCCATTTCCTGCCCTCCTGCTCTGGTTTCGTTTTCCCAGGGCCGCGTCACTGCCCGCGGCCCTCCCCCTGCTCTGAGAGCACAAACAGCTTCTCCACAGCTCTGCTGCAACTGTCCTGGCCCTGCTGGAAATTCACATTATTTAGCAGCATTTTCTGCATTATGCAGCTTTTTTATAGAGCCATTCACAGGCTAAATTATAATATATGAATTATGGTTTATTATCTTACAATAACCACAGCAAAGACAACAAAAATGTCACAAATACCTCTTTAAATTAAGAATTAGTGTAAAAAACATGGCACTGGCCATCTCCTCCTCCAAACAACCACCTCCCACCTCCTTTAAATCCCAATTTGGCAGTGAAATATCCCAGGAAAAGTGCCCAATCGCTGAAAGAACTGCAGAATGCCAAGCACAGCACAGAGTGCCACATTGCAGGCAGACGGAATTCCTGCAATTCCAGCTGTACCTTGGCATCGTGGTTTTGAGGACCGTGGGGATGCTTGGGCTCAGCCTGGGCTCTCTTCCTCTCTTTTTCTACTTCTTTCTTTTCTTGAGAGGTTTTTAAAGGAGATTTTGAAGAAGTGCAGTCTCTGATGTGTAAAAAAGAGAGAATCCCTGTGCTTTTCTCCGTATTTAACACATGTATAACATGAAAAAGCAGATGAATACAAGAAGTTCTCCCCTCTTAGAGGTGTGATTCCATAAATATATTTAAAAGAGTTCATCACTCATTTTTTACAGCTTCAAATTCCACAGTCCAAACTTGTGCAAAGATACAGCAACAACAAAAAAAAAATCACATTTTCTACAAAATAAACTGGAATTGAACGACTATATTTCTCTTTTTTTAAAGTTAAATCATTAATAATGCCAATTAATTATTAAAAATACCCTGGCCCTGCTGCCCACGCTGCTTCGGATACTCAAGATAAGTTTATTTAGTTCTCAGAAGGCCTCTGTACTCCTCATCAATTTGTTACTTCCATTTTTGTTGACTGATAGACAACAAACTTTACGCAGTATCTCCATTATGTATTACTTAAGTGTCATCCTAAGCGTTGCCAATTACAAAACAAATAAATTAAAAACAAAGCAAACTTGCCAATTCCTTACTTCTTCTCGAGCAGAGGCTTCCTAGCCTTCTGTTTATGTTTAGTACCTACAGAAAATGAAATCGGAGGAGGAATTAAAATAAAAACCGAGCTGGTTTCAAAGCAAATTACTTATTTCTTCAAAAAAAAAAAGCCCCAAACGTGAACAATCAATCACACAACTCTCAAAGTCTGCAGCTAAAAATCAGCCCTGCCAAGTATTTTGTGGCCTCTTTCCTCTTTACCTGCAGAATGATTTGCTGATGGAGCTTTCATTAACCACACATTAATTGTAAATATCGAAACACACGCTCCTCTTAAATTTAAATCCTTTCAGACCCTGGCTCAGGGGGAGGGAAAGCATTTCCAGCCCGTGACTCAGCTTTTACTTTTCAATTCCAGCTTCAATCCTGAATTCAGCCGGGTCAGAGAGATTCAAATTACAAAAGCATCAAGGAAGTAGGACAGAAACGCAGAAATGTCTAAGGAAGAAGTAAAAGATGATCGCTTCTTGTTGTGGAAAAAAGCAAAGTTACCAATTTTGCAATCAGCCAAGAATTACCATTGATTTCTTGCAGGGTCTTCTTTAATTTTTCATGCTGCTGGATGAGCTCCTTGAGCCCCTCAGGGTTTTTCTTGCAGAGCTCCTGGGCTCTCTCGTTGGCCTCCAGGGCCAGCTCAGCTTTCCCCAGCAGGGACAGGGCTTTGCAGAAGTGGTGGTGACCCTACGTGGACAGAAATTGGGATTTCAAGGTTTCACTCACACCACTGAGAGAAGGATTTACGTCCAAAGCAGCTGCAGCAGGCAGCAAAAAGTCAAATTTTCTATGATCCAGAAAGGGAATTGCTCTCAGCTGATGAATAATCAGTTTTGAACTGCTCAGCACAGTGACACAGAGATAAATCACTGGGAAGGGCTTTGGAAAAAAAGCAAATTTGCTTTTTTTCTGCTTTCTCTGCTTTGGAAAAGAGCAAATTTGCTTTGTCCCTCTAATCTCAACTACTTTGCAATTTTCTAAGTATCCCTTATTTACTCTCCTTCAGGCCAAGAATATTGGGAAATGCCTGCTGGCCACTGATCAGGATTTTTTTATATAGTCTACATTTATTCTTTTTGAAGCACTGTGACAGCTCACAACATAAAGAACATTTTCCCTGCCTTTACACATGCAAAGCACCTCGTCCCAACACTGACAGGCATCTAAAATAACATTTAAATATAAAACCCCAAGCAGACTGTGCACTTGGCAGAATTCTTAGTCCACAAGGCTCTGTGTTCATTCATTAGAAATCAACTCTGGGTTCTCATTTTGCTTTAAAATGCCAAAAAAAAGACAATTTTGGAACGTGTAAGAAACCAACCTTTGGCCAATCAGGCTTGAGAATAATGGCTCTTTTTCCATCAACTGCAGCTCTCCTGGGAGAGAGGAGGGGAAAGAAGAGGGATTTATTATTTATACCTCAGAAAAATCTACAGGCTGGTGTACAAGAGCATAAATACAAATAGAGTAAGTAGAATATAAATATAAAAATAAAAATTGAATAGAACAGCACTTCACAGAACTACGGAATGGTTTGGGTGGGAAAGGACTTTAAGCTCATCCAGTTCCACCCCAAAACGGGCAGGGACACCTTCCACTGTCCCAGGGTGCTCCAAGCCCCATCCCTGGACACTTCCAGGGATGGGGAATCCATGGTCACAAACAACTACAGTCCCATAAACACAAATAATTCTGCATTTTAGCTTTAAAACCACTATTTTCTTACAAACGCCCCCTGTTTTTAATGCAGCTCACCCCAAGATCTCAGGGGTTACTCACTCGTACTGCCTGGTGAGAATGAAGCACAGAGCTCGGTTTCCATACAGGAGGTGGTTTAAAGGGCTTGAAAAAAAACCATGAGATTGTGAAGAGTTAATAACGGGTATTATTACTGAAAACCCCAAGGAGAAGAAAAATGAAGTTTCCACAAGAATTGCCTGCAGAAACTCCAGCCCCAACACACACAGGAAGTCCCCAAGATTTACAAGTTCTCACTGGGAACGTTCATTTTAATTATGGGATCATTTGAAAGATTTTTGGCCCATTCCTGCAACTTCCAACTAAAGTCAAATTATTCTCAGCCTGCTCTTACAAAGCAGCTCAGCTCTGCAGCTCCTGGAAATCACATGACCTCCTCTGCTCTTTACCTGCCACAGGATTTCCTGTGTTTTCCACTCAATTCTGCTCCTCCCTTCGTGGTCTCGACACGAGGGTACTCGGTTTTGCAATCAGCTGGAATTTGGGACCAGAACCTATCCTGCCACGTGGCATTTATGGGGATTAAAATGCGTTTATTCACAGAATATCAGGAATGAATTGATTAAACTGAATTGTACACCGTGAGACCTCGGTATGGGTAAAAGGAAGGGTAAATAAATCTGAAATGCTGATCCTTTCCAGGGGACAGTTACAAACCCACAGGCCTCAAAACAAAAAATCCAACACGCTGCACAACATGGTTTTGTGTGGAAAGTGGGATTTTATCCCTTTCCCTGGATTTTACAGACACCCAGATGAGTAAAATCAGCATTTCCATGGCCACAACGCCCGTGCTGAACACACCAACCCTGCTGAAATTCCATTCCAATAGAAGGGGAAAAACGCCCTAAAAATTCCCATTTAATTCTTTTTCCCCTCTTCCAGAGCCCAGGAAAGTCTCCAGAGCCTTTCAGGAAATACCTTTGGGGAAGAAATTAAACAAGGCTTTCAAAAGGAAATAAAGCCTAAGAGCTGCCAAAATATTTGGTGTTTATTCCTTTTGCATCATAGCTGATAAATATTTGCAATATTTGCAGGAGCATTTTGAGGGAAAACACCCACAGTAGTGGCTGTTCCTGCTCGTTCACATCAAATAATTCATTTTCTTGCAGGTTTGCTCCCCTTCCTCTTGGTCATTTTAAACCCTAACAGGACTTTTGGAGCAGTAAAAGCACAAAACCCAGCAGTCACGGGGTTCAAACTAAAACAAAAAATGGGTTATAGGGCTTTTTTTTTTTTTTAATGAGGTATCATTCGGCCTCTAATTAAAGTGGCTGAGGCAAAAATTGTGCAAAATGAGGATAAATGTGAAGAAGCTGAGTTGAGTTCTTACCAAAACTCGATGGCTCTGGTGTAGGACACTATGGCACAGCCCAGGGCTCCTTGGGAAAATTCAGCATTTCCTTTCTGTTTCATGGCTTCGCTCTTCTGCGAGACCAAGAACAAACAATTCAGCAATTAAATGGGTTAAGCTCATTTAATTCCACAGGGCAAAGGGAATTATTTCGCGTGGCAGAGGGAATTATTTCACGTGGTAACGGGAATTATTTCGTGTGGTAACGGGAATTATTTCACGGGGTTAACGGGAATTATTTCACGGGGTTAACGGGAATTATTTCGTGTGGTAACAGGAATTATTTCACATGGTTAACGGGAATTATTTCATGTGGTGAAGGGAATTATTTCGTGTGGCAAAGGGAATTATTTTGTGTGGTGAAGGGAATTATTTTGTGTGGCAATGGGAATTATTTCGCGTGGCAACGGGAATTATTTCGCATGGTAAAGGGAATTATTTTGCGAGGCAACGGGAATTATTTCACGTGGCAATGGGAATTATTTCGTGTGGTAAAGGGAATTATTTCACATGGCAACGGGAATTATTTCGCGTGGCAACGGGAATTATTGCGTGTGGTAACGTGGCAACGGGAATTATTTCACGTGGTAACGGGAATTATTTCACGTGGTAACGGGAATTATTTATGCCAGCACAATGAAACGCTCGAGCTTTTGAAACGTTTCTCTTTAATCAGTTGGGGATTTTTACAATCCCTGATCATCAGAACCCACCCAAAACCAACCCAAACCCATTCTGAGAGCTTCCCTCACCTTCCTGGAGCTCTCACAGGTCTCAGCTTTCAATTCTTCCACCAAATCACAATTTTCCAGTGCCACTCTGGTGATGGAACGTTTCCCTGCAGACAAAATTCCGGAAAACCCCGTGGGTGAGGGAATTTCTCAGAGCCACCAAGGGTTTATCCCCTGCCACTAAAAACCCCGCTCTGCTCCTGCCTGCCAGCAAAACCTGCCACCCAGCTGAGGGAACTGCAACAAATCCGGCACCAGGAGCGTTCAAAACCAATTATTTATCACTGGAGAAGCCCAGGATGAAAAGAATAACGAGAATTATTTCACAATTTCCAACGGCAAAGTGAATTTTTCCTCATTTCTGGCCCCTTCAGGGGTGTCCATACTCACACTCGGCAAAAACAATTGCAAGTTTGACCCGGCCACAGTCCCCGAGCTCCTCCAGGCCCTGCAGAATCTTGACACCCCCCACACATCTGACCCAATCCAGGGCCTCTGCGAGGTGAAAGACACCCTGTTTCAAACGGGAAAAACGAAACAGAACATCAGGGAAAGGTCATTAAGATACAAAGCAAGGTGTTAACAGAACAAACAGCAGGGCTGGAGCCCTCGCTCTCGGAATCTCTTCGGGGTTTAGCTGATTTTTCAACAGGCAACAGCAAATAAAAGACAAATATCTGGAGATCTCCAGCACAGCACAGGCACAAAGCCAAACCAGACTTGCAACAGGAGGCAGGGGAAGCGTTCGAATGCTGGGATTTGATTGAGAAACGTCTTTGCGATGACCGAAGTGATTAAAAGAAGAATATAAACTCCCTAAAATTTGGTTTAGAAACGTCTGAAAGTATTAAAAAAGTAATAGAAACCTCCCTAAACGTTGATTTAGAAACTTCTGAAATTATTAAAAAAATAATATAAATCCTCTAAGATTCGGTCCAGAAACTTCTGAAATTATTTAAAAAATAATATAAATCCCCCAAAATTTGGTGTAGAAACTTCTGAAATTATTAAAAAAATAATATAAATCCTCTAAGATTTGGTCCAGAAACTTCTGAAATTATTTAAAAACCAAGATAAATCCTCTAAAATTTGGTTTAGAAACTTCTGAAATTATTAAAAAAAAATACAAACCCCTTAAAATTTGGTTTAGAAACTTCTGAAATTATTAAAAAAATTATATAAACCCCCTAAGATTTGGT
>VZTD01003874.1:380931-414855 GCA_013397725.1 Rhagologus leucostigma
GGGAGGGGGAGGGGGCGATGCGGCCCAGCACGCAGGGGTACAGGGGGGTCCCCCAGAGGAACTTGCCAGGAAATCTCTGATTTCGTATCCCGTTCTCCGCCCTCCCCGCGCAGTTAAAGGGAAGAGCCGAGGATGGTGGAAAACTCTCCGGCCCCGTTGCCAGAAAGGGCGATATACGGATTTGCGCTTTTTTTAGGATCCTGGTTTGGCTTCAGTGAGTATCCCGCAACGGAATCCATCACCCCCAAGTGTTGCTTTGCTGCATTCTCATTTTACTCAGTTTTTTGACTTGAATCACATCCATTCTCACATTCCCTAAGCACCGTAGGTTGTAGTGTTACCTTCCCCGCCAAAATACTGAAAAAAAATAAACCCGATCTGGTCAACAGCAATGGAAATTTTTTTGGGTTTTATCAGGTTTTCTCTGCTGGTGTGGTGAGTTCTTCATTTCACTGGGGATCCGTCTCAGGACCAAGGTTTGAGAGGGTAGAAAGCACCTTTTCAGCACAAAAAAAAGGTGCTGTAAATATCCTCCAGTCGAGCAATAAAGCAGGATCCCGCTGGGAGTCTGCCACCCTCGCGCAGCGAGAAATGAGGGGGAGTTGGGTTCAGTTGCCGTCCCAGGAAGCTGCTGTGGTTCTGTCTCTTGTGTCACTTTGTTTGGGTGCTGACCGCAAGTTCCCCTCGAGTTAAACCTTCCTCTCAGTTTGTTGTTGTGGGGCAAGATTTGTGGGTATTGGTTCTGTTGACGTGCAAATGATGAACTTGGCAGGGAGCAGGAAGAATTTTCAGTAATTTTTTAGAACAGCCCACCCAAACACTGCAATTCCACCTGGTTTTCTTCCAATTAAATGAGCCCTGAGAAAATTGCGATCATTTTCTGCTTTAATATTATCTCCGTTCAGATCCCTTTGGCCTCTTTTCACTGAGGTGTTTGGGGGGGTTTTTGGGGGGGATTTTTTGTTGTTGTTGTTGTTGTTCTGCAGCTCAGCTGGGAATAAATTCTTGTGTGTCTCCGTAGGAAAACAGAAATTAACTGTTAAAGCAAACAGAAAGCTGACCCCGTGTAACCAGGTACTGGGCAGGTTTTGTATCTGAGAGGCACAACCTGCAGTCTTTTGGGAGAGGTATTTTGGTTTAAAGAGTGTAAAAGCAAAATTGAGGAAGTGTAAAACAGCATCAGTGACTTTTTGATTCTCTTGTGCAGTTTTGTACCTTATCTGGGCTTATATTCCTGAGACTTGGCTGTTCTCCTTGGGACTGACGTACTGGCCTCAAAAGTAAGTTCAGCCAATTAAACTCTTTAATTTGAATATGTTTAACAGACCATTAATTATTTTTAAATAATAAATTTTTTTTTTTTTTTTTTTTTAAATAGTGGCCTTGCATAAAATCCGTTTCTCCCTCGTGGTAAAGGGCTGCAATGTTTGTGAAGCATTTTTTTACGTAGCTGTGGTGAAAATGTTTCATTGAGTCGTGGAATAAATAATATTGGAATGTTTTACGATAAATGTGGCATTTTGCTGATGGAAAGACAGTAAACTTTAGGCCATAATTAAAAAATAAACACCTTCTTTAAGGAATTGATCTGATGGTTTATCAGGAACTCCCGTGGAGTCATTCATCCCGGGAGAGTCCAGGATCCATGGTCAAGAGGTGTTGTTTCTTTTCCTCTTGGAGAAATTCAGCACAGCTACAAAACCAGCGTTAAAACCGATTTATCATTAAGCAGTTGTTGTTCTGATATGTAAAATGTGTCCATTTTTCCCCAGATACTGGGCAGTTGCTTTGCCAGTTTACCTCCTGGTTGCTGTGGGGATTGGTTATATTTTGCTTTTTGGGATTAACATGATGAGCACAGCTCCACTCAACTCCACTCACACCATCACAGGTAACTGTACTGCTTATTTAAGATTTTGATCCTTCACTGATAATTCTGGGAATCTATACAGAACATAAACCAAATTTTAAGCCTTTAAATATTTGAGGTTTTGGAAATATTGAAAGACAGCAGGGTGGGGTTTTCGGCATCCTTTAGAGCAGGTGAATTTATAGTGGTGCATTAAATAACATTTCTGAGGAGAAAAGGATCTGGAAGCCATGAAACGTCCTCCTTATCTTTTGTAGATAACTACGCAAAAAAGCAGCAGCCCAAGAAATTCCAAGAGGAGGCAATTCCAGCATTGAGGGATATTCCCATCAGTGAAGTCAACAGGATGTTCTTCCTCCCTGAGAACGGGATCTGCAACAGCAGAGAGTTGTTATGAAAATCTGTTTGAACAAAAGTTTAATAAAAGTGTTACAGAAGGACAGTTAAAACCTCTCCCAAGCTAAAAAAAAAACCCAACTCTTCCAGCTTTTTTTTTTTAACCCCTGAATTTCTAATTAAATTTATATGACCACATTTTATTATCATGCACCTTTAATAAAGTGCATAATAATAAAGTCTATTAATATAATAATAAATTATATTAATAATAAAAATAAAAATATATTAAATAATAATTATTATGCACCTGCATTGCTGTGAGAATTATACCCCAATAATTCATCTGGTCATTCTTGTGGGTTTAAAAGTGTTCTGCTGCTTTCTGCTTGGAATTCCCCTCTGAGAGGGCAAAAAAGCAGCTTTTGGACAGAGTTTAATTCTATTTCTCTGTGAATTCAGGGAGAGAAAATGTGTTTTGCCAGTCAAACACTTGATGATCTGGTTTTTTTTATTATTAATTGTGTTTGCATTGTAAATACACTGTTTTCCTTTGTGAATATTAATAAAAACGTGGCCAATTTTTCCACGTTCACCATTTTCCTGTGGTTCTGGGAGATTTCTCCTGGGTTAAGGTGTGTAATGCTCCCTTTTCCTTCACACGATTCTTTGTTCAGCAAAATACGTTGGTCCCTCACCACTCCAAATTATCAGATTTACTGAATTCCCGAGATACCAAGAATAATAAAGGTGGGTTGTGAAGATTTGCTGAAACAAGTCTGGAAATCACTTTTTTAAACTATTTTTAAGAATACTGGAAACTGAGTTCCAAGAAATAGCTGGAAATGCAGGAACTGACAGCTCCATGTTGTTACAGCCCAAAGTTAAGCGGTTCAGATGTTTTCTAAACAGTGAATTTTATTTTTTTTTTTTTTATTTCCTTCTTTCCAAGTGCCACAAACTCAGTTATCTGCAGGACTCAGGTATATTATTTAGGTTGATTATAAAGCTCAGTGAATAGAACTTCATTATTTATTAGGCCTGTAACCAACTTCAGCAGAGAATTTTATTTAGAAAGTCATTATTTCATTAAAATATAATAATTTTTTGAGAATTTGTGTGAGAAATCTTAGACCAATTCTTTAGAAATCCATCGAAATGATCATCGCTTGCTCTGGAAAGTTTTAAGACCTGGTAGTAATCACTTTGGTGTGGATATAAATCTGTTGTTGGTTGGGTTTTCTGCCTGAATTTGAAGGAAACATCTCCATGCTCCAGGTAGGGTTAAAACCCCTCCTTAATGAAGGGAAAAATGCTTTCCAACATTTCACTCTGAAACGCTGGACTGTGGGTGCATTGGCGTGTGGGGCCATTGCATAAAAATGAGTTTGTGTCTAAATTGGAACAACATCGGTTTGTGTGGTAGTTTTAGACTTATTAATGAAGTTTTGGGGTTAATTTGCTGTTGTTTCTCACCCCCGCCACCATCCTGTCCTTTTATTTGTTTTAATTTTCACATTTCAGCAGCCACACCCATAAAATCAGGATTTGATGCCCAGCAGACACGGAGATGTGTTTGCTCTTTTGTCACTTCCCTAATCACGTTACAGACACTGAAGTATTGACTGTAATCCTTTTTTCTTCCTGTGTCTTTTCCACCCCTTCTGCTTCCTGAGAGAGCAATTTCGTTTGCAGTTCGGACTTCACGAGTGAAGGCCACGTTCCCGGGATCATTTGATGTAAGGATTAATTCAGTCCCTTGTTAAGGATGCCCAAATCCCTTCAGGATCAAGGAAAGCTACTGGAAAATGCCCTCCAGCCCTGAGAGCACACAAATTAAAGGGCTGTAAACCTTGGGCAAAGATTGGATCAGTGATGAATCTGCCATTCCATTTCTCTGCAGACCCCACAATTATGGGAAAACCAACAGTGAGGAGGCCAAGGGGGGCTGTTTGTTTAAGGGAAACTTGCAGGCATGAAACTCAATCTTTGCTTTTCTGTCATTCCCGCTTCAAAGGCATCGTGGTGACCTTTTCTTCAACTTGGGCACGTTTGACACTTTAGAAATTACCTCTGTAAGCACAAGAAAACCAGGTAATGTGGGGTTCAGGGGCTAAAATGTGTGTTGTGAGGAAGTTGGGGATCCACAGTGACTGTGATTAAGGAGAGGATACACAACTCTGCAAAGAGGAGAGGAGATTTTGTTTGTAGATGTCTATAAATTTTGCCTCAGGTATTCAGGGAAAAAAAAAATCCCCCTCATGATTGAACGGTGGTGCCTCTCTTTACAAAACATACCTGGATATCAGGTGTCCATTCTTCTCAGAGACTGAGGGGAAACTGAATAAATAAAAGGCAAAAACCTAAATCTGCCCTCATTTTCACCTTTCTGACTTACTGGTGTAGCACAACCTGGAGAGTTCAATCAACTGCTGGAATAAACCCAGAGATGAAGCTTCAGTTTTGCTTTTAAATGCACCTTCTTGGATTCTCCCGCAGTTTTTATCCTGTTGGAGATGGATGGGATTTTCCACATCTTGCTGTGATGATCACCTGGATCCCCCCAGGTGGGATTGGAAGGAATTTGTGAATGTGTCACGATAAAATAACGGAGGTGCCTGGATTCCAATGGAATGGGGCCGTGCCAAAGGCAAGAACGGAGCTGTGGCTGCCAAATTTGTGTCTTTCTCTTCTTTCCATCTTAGCTGGAAAGGGAAGGATGGTAAAAATATGGATTATGAAGATGCTCCAAGGGCTGGAGCAGCTCTGCTGGGAGGAAAGGCTGCAAGAGCTGGGATTGTTCAGCCTGGAGAGGAGAAGCTCTGGGGTGAGCTCAGTGTGGCCTTGCAGGGCCTGAAGGAGCCACAGGAAACATGGAGAGAGACAATTCCCAAGGGCTGCAGGGACAGGACCCAGGGAATGGCTTCCCAGTGCCAGAGGGCAGGGCTGGATGGGATATTGGGCAGGAATTGTTCCCTGGGAGGGTGGGCAGGCCCTGGCACAGGGTGCCCAGAGCAGCTGTGGCTGCCCCTGGATCCCTGGCAGTGCCCAAGGCCAGGCTGGACACTGGGGCTTGGAGCAGCCTGGGACAGTGGAAGGTGTCCCTGCCCATGGCAGGAGGTTGGAATGGGATGATCTTCAAGGTTCCTTCCAACCCAAACCATTCTGGGATTCTCCTGGAGTTAAGGATATACTTTTGCTGTTACCCAAAGCATTGGCCAGACCATTCCAAAATTATTTGGAGCATGAGGAATGCCGTCAGCTTGACTGGATCGTCTAAACCAACCACTGTGGCTGGGCAGGGGGAGAATATGAGCAAGGACAACCCGAGCCCCTCCAATACAAAATAGAAAGCTGTAATATTCAATGTTTATCCTGGGACACATCTGTGCTAGGGGGTCTATAAACATTAAAAATGCAGCAAGTTTCTGCGAACTTCAGTTTCATCTGTGGGTGGAAATGACAGAATGTTTCTGCCTTAAAAACAAAATATTGGACTGATTTTGTGTAAATGTATTTTGTTCATAATGCACCTTTTTCGTGGGCACTTGAGCCTGAGTTGCTAAAATGTTTAATTCAGAGTCCTGCTTGCTGAGTCCTGTTGAATTTCCAGTCAGCTTTCACCCAGCTGGGATGAATGGGGGGTTTTGTATCCCTCTACTCAGGAACTGAACCGTATTCTGAGGAGAAAGTTTTGGAAGGATTTAGTTTTGTTCTGCCAGTTCCCTTCCAGAGGGGTTGCCAAAGTCAATTTTGTGGGTACTCTGTGCTATGGGTGAACTTAAATCTCAGCCTTCTGCTAAAAGCAGCTGAGAGATGAAGCCAGTGCAGAATAAATAACATTAAATAGGAAATATTTCAATGAATTGGGTGGATTTTTGTCTCTAAAACCCATAAAGCTGCTGCTGGGGATATTGCCTTTGCTCAGTTCTGCTGCTGTTGTCATTCTCCCTGTATAAATGTAGTTTAGGGGGAAAAAAAATTCCTGTTGGGGTTCTTTTTCTCTTAACCCAAATTAATCCTGCACCTTATTTAGGAAAAACACATTTCTGTGGCATGCAGGGATATGCTTCCCTTGGATATTTGTATCCTTCAGAGCTTGTCCTAAAAGCTCTTGGAAGCAGAATTCAAGGCTGTTGTATGAACATCACCTTTAATTATGATTTTTCATTCAACAGAAATCTGAAATTGCAGAGCTTCTGTGGGGACCTGTCCAGCATCCCTGTACCAGGGAACAAGAAGTTGCTTTTTGCTGCCTTCATTTTAGAGAATGGAAAATGAAAGCAGCATTTACTGGAAGTGTTGCAGCTGTTGAATTCCCAAGGGAAGGTTTCTGTGGCACAGAGACCTGAGCCAACAATTTCAGCTGTTTCCAGCCTTGCCTTTGAAGTGCTAAACTCAGAATAAACTCATTTTTGGGATGCTTTGTTACCTTTTTCCTGTAAATGATGGATGATTCTAAGGTCACTGAAAACTCTGCAGGGTCGGATTGCAGACGAGGTTACAAATCAGAAGTGGAAACTGAAAGTTCCCTGCAGCTGAACCCAGAGATGCTGCCTCAGTTCACTTTGGGGCTTCTCTTAATTATTAACAAGCTGGGAAGGGATCTCAGTGCAATTTTTGTTGTGTAATGTGTCACCACGGACCAGTTAAATCATCTTGGATGCTTTTCTGTTTGCTTTCGCTCCAGACTAAATCATGAGGAAGCTGGAACATAAATCATTTTAGGATATCTTGTGAAATACTTTAAAATTACCTGGTTTTTAGTGGCAGATGTTTGGAAGTGGAGATGTGCAGATGATGAACGGGCGAAACGTAAAAGCTGAAATGTAAAAGCTGAATTTTCCTTTGTCGCTCTGGGGTTTAAATTTCAACTAATTCTTGTCCTTCCCTATGTGACAGGATGTTGTCTCCTCGTGTAAATTTAATTAAGGGATCCTCTTTTGAGTTTGCAAGTGGAGATCTTCAAAAAAATCCCTCATTCTAATATGCTCATTCATTTGGAATCCTAATTTTCCAGACTTTGTTTGCCAGTTCACGACGGAGAGGAGGAGCTGCCACACACTTGAAGGGGTTCTGAAACCTGTCTGACCTTATCTCACAGCCACCAGTGGTGCAGGAAAGGTCAAGAATCTGGAATTCTGCATTTGCTTTGTCTCCGGGGAAACCGTGGCAGTTTTAGGTGGAGTTAAGGCACATTAAACATAATTTTAAGCATAGTGGGGCTAAATGGTTAATGCTTGAGGTAATTAAAAGCTGCTGGTAGCAAGGCAAGTGCTGAGAAACTCTCTGAGCATACAAAATATTGTGGGGAAGGCAGAACAGGAGCCACATAATGCAAGTTTTAATGTGTCATTACATTAAATCATGGTTTTAAATCGAGGCTGGATTTTTTTCTGGCTGGCGAAAGATTACAGGGGCAAAAATCTGATAACAAGAGAATGGCAGAACCCCAGAAAATATCACAACTGTGTGGGCTGTACTGGAAATGGAGGAGGCCAGCTGGGCATTCAGCATTTCTAGCAGAGAAAACGTGTCCCATGGAGCCAATAAGCAACAGTCTCTGCATTTTAAATAATTCCTTGCTCAATTTCAGTGTGTTCCAAAGCCTCTGGGTTATTTTGGGGCTGTACATTATATTATTCAGCCTCATAATCAATCCAATTTTCACTTTATCAGGAGTGCAGTGTTTAAAATAATGAGTGACTCAGTCCAATGCTCTTAATGTTCTTTATCTGCATTACTTAAATCGACCTGATTTAAATCTTACAATCTTTTGTTCAGCTTTGGGGTTTTATTTGACAGTCTCTAAAAACACGAAAGGATTTCCTCCCATTTTCCAGTGCATTGACTCATTCTCCTTGGAAGGAGAATTATAAATAGTTTTCTTTCGAGCTTTGCTGTGTTTCTCTGTTTGGTCAGATGTTTGTCCATCCATTCCTGCCACTTCTTTTTTTATCTCTTGATTTTTTTAATGTGGATTCTGTGTTTGTCAGGGCTGTACCTCATTAGGCTGAGCTCACTTCCTCTTCCTCAGACTCAGCATCATCATTGTAGAAGTGAATTGTGGCTTGTACAGGAAAACTTGCCAGGACCTTCTCTCCGATGTTATCAAGAAACTTGTGGGATTTGGATTTGGGCAAATAAAGCCTGAGAAGAAAACAAATTTTAGGAGAAAAAGTAAAACAATGCAACACTTGTCCATCCAATCTAGCTTGAATATTATTATTTATTAATTAATTAATTAATTCTGGAATTAACATTTGCATACCAGGGTTAGATTGGGGTTGGTGGCCTGAGGGACAGAGGTTGGTTTTAGAGGATTTTGTGTCTCCAGGTGGAGGAGGAGGAAGTGTAGACTGATTTATTTATTTCCAAATCCACATTGTTTTGTATTAAAACCATAAATGGCCCCTCGTGGTTTCACCTTGATCCATTTCCAGTGGAATCTGACAGTAATAAAGGCCACACAGAATTTAAGATGCCACAGCTTTTATAACAAATGCTCCTTAATAAGAGGGACATTCCACTGATTTTCCTCCTCTAAATGAAAACCTCAATTAGAAGTTTCCTAATTAAAGAATCCAAACGTAGGTCAAAACCCTTTTCAGTCCCCCAAGCTTCAAAAGCTTTTCCTGGAGTTCAACTTTAATCAAGAGCAAATTAAAGCAACCTCAGATCTGTACCAGGTCCCACTCCATGAGCAGCTGTTCCCATGAATTATTTGGGCTTTGTGAGCGTGTTATCATAGCAAAAAAATGTAAATATAAATCAGATGAGGCAAAAAATCTGGGTTTTTAGGATTACTTCCTCCTATTTTCATGTTGTTTCAGGCTCTGTTCAGCCTGGGCATCTTTCCTGAGGGATAAAAATCTGTGCAGTTTGGTGAGTAATTAAACTGGTACTAAAATGAGATTCTCCAGGGACAAACTGATCCTTCTCCTGAGAAGGAAGGAGTTTCATCTTGGAAAGTGTCACTTTTCCTCTGTCAGGTGACAGGATTTAACTCACCTCACTGGATGTTGGAACCCCAGGGCTCCTTTTGATCTACAGTTTCTCAGTTGACCATCCAATTCAGACTGGAAAGAGACACATTTATTCATTAGAATGGGCCCAAAATGAAGATTTCACTTATTTTCTTCAGGTAACTGTAAAATTCCACAGTGATGTTGCTTCGTTTGCTTTTTCCTCTAAGTGGAATTCTTCAAATCATCCCTGTGAGTCTGTTCTCTCACGAGAATAAAACATCAGGACCTTTGTTGATTGTGCCTCAGTCTCTATTTTTGTTCTTTGAGCCTTCCCACCCAAGCAAGTAAAACTAAAAACCACAGTGCATGTCAAAGCCAGTAAGATTTACTTTAAAATTCAATGTACTGTTGATTTCCTCGGTGGTTTCCTTATAGCAACATCCCTCCCAAAAAGCCCAATAAATAAAATTATGCACCTGAAAGCATGTTTTTAAATTTAATCCCAAAGTCATTTTCACATAAACTTCCCCTTATATACGAAATATCCCATCCAGACTAGGCCTGGAGATTTCAAATTGAATTGAATTCAAATGGAATTGAAAAATATCCTTTTTTTATTAATTAAACAAATGTAAAGGGCTGTTAAAATGAGGGTTGTGTGGCGTAAGCAGCTGTTTCTGCAGCTCTTGATAATAATAATAATATTATGTTAATAATACATTAATAAGAACTGGGAATAATTCTATATCTGACACAAAATTAGAGCTACTCTCAACCATTACCATGTACAGAACACTAATTTAAACCACGTTTTCCAACCCTAAAGAAATGCTTGGAAGAACAAATGAAGAGCTGACCAAGTCTCACTTCCCATGTTCCATTCCTGGTTTCCCACAAGGATTATTTTCCCCGGAATTTGCTCTCACCATTTGTTGGTTCTCCGTGGCCTCCTCATCCCTTGCTGCGAGCATCCAGGGCCTCCACAAAGCAGGGCTGCTGGAAGATTAGGATATAACACAATCATGGAATATCCTGAGCTGGGAGGGACCACCAGGCTCATCGAATGCAACTCCTGGCCCTGCACAGACACCCCAACAATCCCCCCATGTGCTTGAGAGCATTTTCATTTGGTGAATCTGATTTTTATGGCAATATTTGGCTTCTCTTGCCCATTTTTCACCAAAGGCTCCTTTCCCTTTAGGATTTCACAGCTCCAAGTGAACTCGAGATGGTTTAAATAACACTGAAATCTTTTTATTTATGCAGAAACCCCCCCAAACTACCTCTCCCTCCCTCTCTGACAGATTCCCTGTGCTCACTGAGTGCCTGGTTAATTATTGAGGCAGCAACTCCAGCATTAATCCAAGGAGGACAAGCTGATCCAATTAGCCCAAGGGAGCAGATGGAGTGGTGGGTGCCTTTTGTTTGGTTGGGGTCACCACGACTCTGGATGCTCTTTCCACCAGTTTTTTCCATCTCTGTTGTTGTAAAACAGACCCAGCTGGAGAAATGGAAAAGTGCTTTCCAAATAAACATAAAAATAATAACAATAAGGTTATCACAAGCTTAATTTTAGTTGTGAAATACTGACTGAAAAGGACAAAGTTTCAGCAAAACAAAATAAAACAGCGAGGAACATTTTCACAAATATATTTTGCCCTTCGCTCCTGAAGTTGACAAATACATTTCGTTTTCTAGTCAATGGAATAATTCCATACTCACAGTTGGAGATTCCCAAGCTGGAAAAGCCTCCCCGTTCCTGCCTTACCTGCCCAGGTGCTCCCCTGGCCGGGGCAGGAGCTGCCGGGAATCCCGGGAACGGCTCCCGGCTGCTCCCTCCATGGATTTGGATGCTCTAAAACCTGGGCCAGGCTCTGAGCCCCTCCTCTGTGTGAACTCCCAAAGGACCTCACCTAAAACAAACACGGTAAAAGCAGGGAAATGTCCTTAAGGAGATTTTTTTTTTTTGAGGAGCAAAAGGAGTTCAAAGGTAGGACGGGCTCTCACCTTGGAGGCTGTTCCAGGGAGAGCAATCCCAGGGAAACAGAGGCTTTTTGTTAGGTTTGGTTAGCAAATCCCATGGGATAGAACACATCTCCATCCAATTTATCTTTCTGTTGCTGTTTTCCAGAACGTGAATTTACAGAACTGTCGGAGTTATTACAGAATCAGGATTTGCTCTTTATTAAACGCACCCTGTAAATGCACTTCTGGCATGGCTTGGGAAAACTCATCCACATGCTGTCCTAAAAAAAGTGTAACAGAAATGCAAAGAGAATTTTAAATCTAATATAATTTTTTTTAATGACTGAAGTATTTTTTGTGTCCTGGCTTCTAAAGAGAAAATAATACCGAAAATAGTGAAAGTCAGAGGATTTAAATCAAGACAAGCCCAGTGACTTCCTCAAGACTGTAGGGATGGTCCTTTGATTTGATTGCAATTTGGTGGAAGGAGGAGAAAGGATTAATTTGTCTATCAAAGAATAAGGGTTGTGAGTTCCACCAATTCGTGGAATCTTTTATTTGAAAGTATGCAGCAAAGAATTATGGAATCATGGAATGGTTTGGGCTGGAAGGGACCTTAAAAGCCATTTTGTTCCACCACTTCCACTGTCCCAGGCTGCTCCAAGCCCCAGTGTCCAGCCTGGCCTTGGGCACTGCCAGGGATCCAGGGGCAACCACAGCTGCTCTGGGCACCCTGTGCCAGGGCCTGCCCACCCTCCCAGGGAAGGATTTCTCCCCAGTAAATGCTTTTTTCTTCCTATAGACATTTTAAACCTACAGCAAATTACTAGAAACCAGCTTGGTTTCTAACACAAACTTTCTTCCCAGAGGGGGAAAATAATTTTATTTACTGACCACAGAGTTCCCACTGATTATTTAGTGTGAATTGGGCAGCTTCAGTCTAAATCTGCTTCCTCTCATATTTAAATACCTTGTGACAAATCTGTTTAAATACCTTCACAATCTGAAGTTGTAAATAAATAAATAGTACCCTATTACAAATAAAAAAATACGTGCACAGTCTCAATCCCTTTGAACATTTCTGTACCAAAATCAGTACAATTACTAGAATGAAGAACATGGTGAACTATATTAAAAAAACAAAATATTTGTTAAATAACAGCGCAGGTCCTGAGGAAAAATGGCAAACTTCTTAAGTGACCTGAAGTGTAATTAAATATCTTGCTAAATTACAGTCTGACACACGCATATTTAATTTCAGCAGCTTGGTTTTATTTAGTCCTGATTTAACTTGAGCGTTGAAAAGGAGGTTTGTACGGCAGAAGTGATATCTGTGATCTTGCAATCAGATCTGTGAGGATAATTGATTTATTCCCCTGCCAACATGGAGATTAGTGCAGGACTAAAGCCTGAACTGCTGACATCCAACCCTCCAGAAGATGCAAAGTTATTCTCAATTAAACCTTTTGATAAAGAGATTTAATTGAGAATACACTGCAAGACCAAGTTTATTACAAAAATATTGAAAATATAACTGTGGCAATGAAGCTGCAGTGTAATCAAATATAATTACATGTGGAAAAAATGTCAATATTACATTATAGTACTAATCCATCAAACCACACAACTTTCACTGGCATTTGCATGGATATCATTAAGTAGAGTCAGGTTCCTTTTTGCAGCACACTTAATTTTAATGTAAGGTGCTTCGTTTTGATGTTTGGCGAGGAACACAGAATCAGAAAAATCTTTCCAAAAGTCAGGGGATTTTTTTCAGATCTCTGACATTACCTGAGAATAACTTTGACAGATTCAGCTTCAACAGAGAGATGAGCCCTGTGCTAATCATTTTGTGTTAATTGAACGGGGTTTTTCTCTTTGTGAGAAATGGGTTTTGTGCAGTTTTCTCATGAAGACAACTGTGCATTTGCAAGAATAAAGGGTGCTCAATATAAATTGGTATATTCAGAGAAACAGAACACCTCTACAGCATTTATACTTTTAAATATATTTCTCCTCACAGAGAAATCCTTGGAAAAGCTTCCAAGGAGCAGAGGGAGAAGGAAGCAGAGCTGGTCACAAAGCCCAGAAAGGCCAGTCTCAAAATATTCCTTTAAAGTCAAAAAGAGAAGCTCATCTACTTTGAGGTTTCAGTACAGCTGGGATGTTTGAGGGCTGATATTACCGCCTGTTTTTTCCAAGGCTTCCTTCCACCCTCCCGTAAAGAAGAACTGATTGACATGGTTATTCCATTGTAGAAAACCTATTTTAGTAAATTCCCCGGTGCACGCAAGGCCTTGGTTTAATAATAAAAATAATAACAACAACAGAATGTTTTCCCATCTAAAATTCTTAACTTTTTAGTCATGATTAAGTCTAAGTTACACTATGATAGAAGCTAGAAAACCTACAGCAACTTTACAGCTCTAAATGAATTCTGACCCAACAAATGCAGGAGCTTGTCTTGAAACAGGGACTGGTTTTGCCTGTTCTGCATGGTGAGGTTTTGATTCAGTTTTCTCATTTACTCATAAACTTTTCCAGGGTAGGGGAACCTCAAAAATCAAAAAAAAAAAGATCATTGTGGAGCTGACTGCGTTTGATGCCAGCACAGGATTTTAAGCAAAGCACGTTCCTCTCTGTGGAAAGGTTACACAAACAGCTGTGCTTTGTGCAGGCTCTGAGGGTCAGCAGTGCACGTGCTGTTGAACTAACCCGGTGAAAGTGAATTCCAGACTTGAGAGCTTTCTTTGGAGATCGTATCCTTTGCTTGTTTTCTTTCCTTTGATGTGCCCAGGCAAGTATTTGGACTTCCTGCACAAGATAAAGTCACACAAAAGAGCAGTGTAAGGTGTCAGGTGAGGATCACTGGGGATTTGTTCCCCTCTCTGTAGGGCAGCAGCACAAGGCTGGTGTTTCTTAAGCTTGAGATGAAGGAGAATTACTTAAAATATTTGTCCTTCCAACTGAAATTGTGATCTGTTTGTGCCATGCACTGTGGCAGAAGGAGATGTTCGAGGCCAGGTTGGACAATCACAGAATCACAGAACCATCAGGGTGGGCAGAGCCCTTCAGGATCACCCAGTGCCACCCCAGCAGCACCAGCAGCACCCCAAACCCTGTCCCCAAGGGCCACATCCAGACTCCTCCTGAACACTCCCACAGACAGTGACTGCACCACCTCCCTGGGCAGCTCATTCCAAGGCCTCACCACTCTTCCAGGGAGAAAAACTTCCCCTGGACATGCTCTGGCACAACTTAAAATCATTTCCTCTCCTCCTTTCACTTGAAATGTGAGAGCAGAACCAATTTGTCCCTCGTTTATCTACAGAGCCAGCGTGCTGCTGCTGGAGATCCACTTAGGGATAAAATTGTTATTTTAGAATACCTATTTCACTAAATTTCCAAGTGCAGGACAAGGCCTTGAGTTCAGAATAATAAAAAAAACAGGACATGGCTTCATGTCCTGTTCAGGAAACAACTGTCACATATCAGTCAGTGTTGGTGTTGGCTTCTTTCTTGTAGCCTTGCATTTTGCATCTTTTTTTTATCTTCTCTTTTCACTCTCACACTAAATATCTGCTAGGATCAGACTGATCCACATCCTTTTCCCAGAGCTCAGTGTTGTGTTACTTTCCCTATAAAATATAGAAAGTATTTGATAACTTTTGTGCATAGACATACTGGAGCAGTAAAGGATAACTTGCTACCTGCTGTATATTCTGAAGGAGCAATTTCTGTTTGCAGCACACACGGCACGTGCAAATCCTACAGTTTTACACCCTGTCAGGCTGTTCTTCCCTCTGATGTCAGCGTTCAGCCCATTCTCATTTGGTGAATCCAATGAATTGGCTGAAATTAAGTGCTTTGCATTTGTGGCTTTGGTGGCTACAGGAATGGGGCTTAGAGTCAGGTGTCCTGTCCTCGTTCTGTGCTGGAAGGGATACTGATTCTCTAGGATATCACCAACCCTGGAATAAGGTCAGGTCACAGTGTGGAGACATTTCTGAGGAAGACAGGATCCTTTCTTGTTAAGTGTTAGCTTTGGAGAGGAGAAGCTGCAGGATCTATCCTGGGCTGCATCACAACAGGAGTGAGCAGCAGGTGAGGGGGGGACTCTCCTCCTGTGCTCTGCTCAGGTGAGACCCCACCTGCAGAGCTGCCCCAGCCCTGGGGCCCAGCACAGGGAGGACGTGGAGCTGCTGGAGAGAGGCCAGAGGAGGCACCAGGATGAGCAGAGGGATGGAGCAGCTGTGCTGGGAGGAAAGGCTGCGAGAGCTGGGATTGTTCAGCCTGGAGACGAGAAGGCTCTGGGGAGACCTTAAGAGTCCCTTCAACGTCTAAGGGGACTCTAAGAGAGCTGGAGAGGGACTTTTGACAAGGGCCTGGAGGGACAGGACACAGGGAATGGCTTCCCACTGCCAGAGGGCAGGGCTGGATGGGATATTGGGCAGGAATTGTTCCNAGAGCACGGCTACAACTAACCCGTTGCAAAGAGACAACGCCCCGAGCCATTTTTAACGATTTTGAGCGAACTTTATGCCTTTTTACACGTTCTCACCGCAAAACTGCGCACTCCCCTCTGCGCTCGGTCGTGAGGCGGCGCCGCCGCGTTCCCCTCACCCCGGCTGTGAGCGCTGAGGGGAGGGGGAGAAGGGACGGTGCAAAAGGGGCGGGGCGCCGCGCGCGCCAGGCCCCGCCAGCCAATCAGCGCTGTGAGCGGCGCCCGCCCCGACTGACGCACGGCGCTGCGATTGGTCGGGGCGGCCGGGGGGGCGGGGCCGCGCGCCCGCCATGCTGATCACGCTGTGCTACCTGTACCTGTGGGCGCGCTGGGGGCCGCGCTCGGCCGCGCTCGTCCGCAGCACCGTGCGGAGGCTGCACCGCTCCCGCTGCTCCTTCACCTTCTGCGCCCGCCAGCCCCACCCCGAGGAGCGCGTCTGCCTCCGCATCGGCGGAAAGGTGTTCTGCACCGGCGAGGCGCAGGTAGAGCCGCGGGGATGCGCGGGGATGCGCTGGTTGCCGCGGTAACGGGGATGCGCATCCCCGCCCCGCGGAGCTCCGGGGATGGGGGATGGGGCTGCGGTTTGTTTTCAGGGATTGGTGGCGGGTAAGGATTTGGGATTGGGAAAAATAACGCGTGCAGGGAGTTCCCCCGCGCAGTCACAGGCAAGGGGAAGGAGGACGGGAGACCCAGGTGGTTGCTTTGGTAGGAAATGTTAGTTCAGGTCTGGTTACGTCTCCTCGCTGCTTGCTTGCTAGAGCTTGTTGGAGTAGGAAATGGGCTGAGGGATGCTATAACGTGCTACATATGTGTATTTGTATGTGTATATATATGTGTATATGTATGAAGTGCAGCTTTGCAGGGACAGCAGTGGTTATAGGAAAGCTTGGCTGGGAGAGCTTGATGGAATTTCATAGAATCGCAGAATGGTTTGGGTTGGAAGGGGCCTTGAAGATCATCCAGTTCCAACCTCCTGCCGTGGGCACAGAGCCCCGTCCAGCCTGGCCTTGGACACTTCCAGCAGCCACAGCTTCTCTGGGCAGCTTGTGCCAGGGTCTCCCCACCATCACAGGGAAGAGGTTTGCAGGGAAGATTTTCTTCCCAATATCCATCTAAACCTGCTCACTTTCAGTTTAAGGCCGTTCTGCCTTGTTCCGTCACCCCATGTCCCTGGGAAAAGCCTCTTTCCATTTTAGCGACATACTTTAGGCTTCAGTCTAAAAATATATGCTGTGTTTGTGCCTTCAAGATTCGTGTCAGGAGTTTAAAACATTGCTGGATCTGTCCTGAAATGTGAACTGAGCCTTTGGTTACAGAGAGCTGTGGTCTCCTCCCCGTACAAAACGTTGTTCTAAGTGAGGAAAACGAGGTGAAAAATGAAAATCACAGTTTTTTACAAATGAGCAGGGGTTGGGGGGAGGCTGTGGCAGCCCATGACAGTGGAAAAACCCTGTGCCTGAACCAGTTCCACTTGGCAGTGCTGGAAGCAAAACTGAAAGTAAGCTTGCTTGACTTTCAGGATTAGAAGTGGAATTGCCCTGGCACTGCCCCCAGGTAGTCTGAATTATTTAAATGAATGTTGGGTTTGTCTAAATTTGCCACTAGATGCCAGAAGTGGTGTGGGTAAGGCTCTTCTCGATCTCTGCTTTTTGTTGATGTTGATGTGTGTGTTGGTGGGAATTATTTCAGTTGTTCCAGGCATTGCTGGAAAGGGATTTATGGAGCGTGTCAGTGGCTGAGTGCTGTTTAGGAAGCAGAGAAGCTTTTCCTAAGTTCAGTGGGTAAAGAGAACATTTGCAGTGAGGGAAAACAAGATTAGAAATGCTGATGGAGTTGGTTCTATTTAAAACTGGGGTTTTTTGCTATTTAATGAACAGATCATTTCACACTTGAGAGCGATGGTGGCAATCTCAGAATCTTTCAGAGCCAAGTTAAATTCTTGATAACTTAATTCACATTCCAGTAAAGCTCTTGAAAACAAAACAAAGCTGTGTTTAGAGGGGTTGTGCCTGAGTTGCCCTGGATTATTGTTTTGCGAAGAGGATTTCCACTGATTTCTGCTGATCTTTGCTCCACTGCTGCTCGTTTCTGAAACAGCTTCTCCTCAGTCCTTGCACAGCAAGCGCATTTTTTTCTGCCTGCAGCGCGATTCATGCAGACTGATTTTATAATCTGCTCCGTTTATTGGTGTTTAGTGGGAGCTGGGAAGCCCTCTGGGGAACTGCAGCTTGGCAGGAAGTTTGGCATAGGCTCAGGGCTGTTATTCAATATGTTTTTGTCTCTTTCAAATATGCGGTGACAGCGTTTGACTCTGAGAATCCCTGGGGCAGGTCAGGTTGTGCCGCACCTCGGTGTGAGGGCTCTGTCCCCGCATCACTGGGGAGCTCTTTACATCAGCTGTGAAGAGGTAAAAGGTTCATTAAGATATTTTTTTTTTTAGCTTTTGGGCAGCCAGCAAAGCTCCTTTGCTGTCTCACTACCTTGGGCTGTGATCAGTAACTTAAGATACCAGCAAGTCATAAATCATAACCTGTAAAAGGCGCTTTTTTTCGTTTGATCTTTGGCCAAATCGGATGTTTAAGGTGCTTTAAAGCTTCCTGAGTTCAGTTCGCTTTCCTGTGGGAGAAATTGGTGTTTGCTTGTGCAGCTTCTGTGCTCACTAGGGGTGGTTGGATCAGTGAACTGCCCCCAGAGCCTCAATATTCTGTGGTTTCATTTGAGGTGTGCAGTGATGAACACGGTTAGTGTTAGAATTTAGTGCCAGAGGGGAATTCTTTTCTGCTTCTCCATGGAATTACTGAAGGTGTGTGTTTGTAGTATGGCAGCAGCAAAATAGTTATTTGTAATGTTTGCCATTTTAGAAATATGACAGGCAAATTAGGTGCAATGCAAAATCTACATAAAAATTAAAAATTGATGGAGTATTTTATGAGAACAGATGACTGAGAAGCCGTGAGGTGTCTCAAACGTGTTTGTTGGTCTGCTGATTCCAGGTTTCGAGCTTAATTTGCTCCTTGGTGAGGACAAGAGAGGGAATCTTCCGTAATTTAATGAAGAAAATATTTATCCAACGTACTGCTGAGTGGCGGATAGACTAACTTACAGAAAAATTGATTCTGAATGAGTTATTCCTTTATATTTTGCGGGTTTTATAATGAATGAGGAATTCTGATGGAAATGCATCAGGATTCAATATTCAGTGTGAACGGGAGAGGAGGATCAGCTGAGTGAGGGATGCTGCCAGTGGTAAATGTCCCACAAGAGTCACAGTGCCAGTGGCTCGGTGGTTCTGTGTCCCACTCACTCTTCCTGTAGAACTGAAAGCCGGAGTTTGAGTTGGCTTAAAAACGTGGGTTGTCACTTTTAGTTTTACTTTCAGTGTTCCTTTGTAGTGGTTCAGAACTTTATCCCTTTTTTTGCCTCACGGGGACTGTGAAATAGTCATCACCCTCCCTGTAAGGCTGGAGGGTCAGATTTGAGTTTAAGCTGGCCGTAATTTAAAAAGGAATTCTTAAATCAGCTGCTTCCTACACAGGCTTATTTTCCTTTCCCGTTTCTTGCAGTTCCTTGATGACTTAAACAGGTGGAGTGTGCTTCTCGTTTCTCCTTTTATTTGCCCTGAGAAGCTGCTCACAGCAGAACACATAGCTTTTGTGACAGAAAGCATTTCTGCTCAGACAGAGAACGTGCAGAAAGGACCTGACTCTTCAAAGGAGGTGAGCAGCTCTCTTTGTTTCACGCGCAGAAAGGAGTGCAGATGGGTTGTAATGCTGTTGGGAATAAAAAGGGAATTGCTTCATTCAAATCACTATTAATAATTAAGCTCTGTTTTATGTTTCAAACAGACCCGGGGACATTTTGTTGAGACTTTTCAGTAGCGTTTTTCTCTGCCTGTGGGTGGGAATTGCTCCCCCTGCTCTGGAACCAGGCTGGGAGAAGTTGGGATTGTTCAGCCTGGGGAAGAGAAGGCTCTGGGGAGAGCTCAGAGCTCCTTCCAGGGCCTAAAGGGGCTCCAGGAGAGCAACTTGGGACAAGGGCTGGAGGGACAGGACACAGGGAATGGCTTCCCACTGCCAGAGGGCAGGGCTGGATGGGATATTGGGAAGGAATTGTTCCCTGGGAGGGTGGGGAGGGGCTGGGATGGAATTCCCAAAGCAGCTGTGGCTGCCCCTAGATCCCTGGCAGTGCCCAAGGCCAGGTTGGACACTGGGGCTTGGAGCATAGTAGAAGGTGGCCCTTGTGGAAAATCCTTCTCCTGCTTTTTTAAAGTCCCCTTTAGGCACTGGAAGGCTGTGGGAGAGGAGAGATGGATCTCATTGCCTCCAGGAGAGAGGAGATGTGCGTGTCAGGATGTGTCTGTAATAAAACGTCTGGGCTGTCTGCTGGGATTCCAGAGCTCTCCCATGAATCAGGCTCTGCCCCAAGCCTGGATCACCCCTGGGGCCATGGATAAGGTGCTGTCCTGAGTGCCCCTAAAGGGCTGTCTGTCACCCTTGTTTCCTGGAATCGGGTTTCAAGCTCCTTCTTGGAGTTCCAGGGGATCCCATGCACAGGTGCTCGTGGCCTGTCTGCTTCCCTTGGATGAGGATCCAGTGTTTTCCGGGTCGCTCGTTCCGGGAGATGATCCAGCAATCCTCTGTGGAGTGAACATGGGGAGCAGAGGGGTGGTAAACAGATTTATCTGAGGCAGGGACAGGAGGACAGGCTGGGAATGGGCTCAGCTCCAGATCTGGGGCTGCAATCAGACTTTTGAGTGCCTTCACCCCCTGCCAATCCCAGAACAGAGCGTGGATTTGGAGCATGTTAGCCAGGAATGATGTCCAGAAGTGCTGCATCAGGGAAAATCCTTGGCTCCATGGAGCCCTGAGTGTGAGGGCTGGAGGCACCCAGAGCTTGGTGGGACCTTTTCTGCTCGAATCTTCTGAGCCTGCTTCCACTGGGCACAGGTTTCCTTGGAGCAAAGCTGCCTTAGCTGGTTTGGAAATGGTTTTATTGCCTTTGGTGGAATCCATGCAGGTGGGCCCTGCTTCTGAGATAAATGAGCTGTGCCCTCCCTCTTGTCTCAGAGTGCACCTGGGCAGTGCTGGCCCAGCTCAGATGGAAGATTTTTATTTTCTTTTTATTTTTTGTGGCAGAAAGAGCCACGAAAACGTCTGCATTGAAGCTCTGATTGTCTGTTCTTTTGGGTTTGCTTTTTTTTTAAAATCTTTTTGGGTTTGCTTTCGTTTTCTTTAGGATGGAAAATTTTGCATTCTTATGTGGACATTAGTAATTAATTTGATTTACACAGTTCGAAAGTGATAGTCCAAACAAAAAAATCAAAACTGAAGAGGAAAAGGACTGCTGGTTTATTTTGTTTACTGTTTTTCTGTGTGAAGTGACCTTAATTTTGGTACCTCTGGCTGTCACCATAGCCAGGGGCTGTGGGAACACATTGCTCCTGGGAGAATTCCTGGCTAGAAAAGCCATTTTTTGTAGGACTATCAATGATCTGTGACTGGTGAAAATGAGGTGGAATCAGGAAACAAGAGTAGGAATAATTTCTTATCTCTCGCTAAGAGCTGGCCTTTCATCCTTTATTCAGAATTTTGATTTCCAATCGTAGCAGGAAAGCTGGAAAATACTCCCTGAGGGTTTTTCCTCTGCTCTGGAGCAAATGGGTTGTTGCCTGAGCAGGATTGCAGGGTCATAGGTTTTGGCAAGAGCTTTACTTCGTGAGGCACTTCTATGTGTTCACTTTATTTGCACTGTGCAGCAAAACTGCATTTTATATCTGAAACTTTACTTGGCGCCACGAAAAAAGCTCAAGAGCATCAATAGATCTTCCTGAGAGTTTCCAGGTGTGGGTGTTACCTGCTCGTGCCTGTTCTCTGGATAAGAAAGGATATTTTAAATACTCTGTAAGTCTCTCACCCTCCACCACAGGCAGTCGTATTGAACCTGGGATGTGCTCTGGTGTCACAGAGCTGGAGTTTAACCCAGAAGTTAAACCATGCAGCTGATCTTGTGCTAAAAACCCACACACTGCTCCCCTTTTCCTTTCTGAAAAAGAATTTTTTCACTAAGAGTTAGCACAGGTCATGTATCAGAAGATGCCCAGGAAGGTTTCTTGTTAGATATCCAAAGGCCATAAATATAAATCTAGATTGAGACTCCACCTGCAGAGCTGCCCCAGCCCTGGGGCCCAGCACGGGAGGACGTGGAGCTGCTGGAGAGAGGCCAGAGGAGGCACCAGGATGAGCAGAGGGATGGAGCAGCTCTGCTGGGAGGAAAGGCTGCGAGAGCTGGGATTGTTCAGCCTGGAGAGGAGAAGCTCTGGGGTGAGCTCAGTGTGGCCTTGCAGGGCCTGAAGGAGCCACAGGAAANAGTGGAAGGTGTCCCTGCCCATGGCAGGAGGTTGGAATGGGATGATCTTCAAGGTTCCTTCCAACCCAAACCTTTCTGGGATTCTGTGGCTGAATGGTCTCGTTTGGGTTGTGCTAATCAGAAACTGCCTTTGAGAATGGCTTAGAAAGGAGACAGAACCATCAGGGTTGTTTGTTCTTTCTTCTTGTTCCCTTGGGAAACAGCATAAAATCCAAAGTTGGAGCCAGATTCTTTTGGATGTTGTGTAAACCATTTAATTGCAGTAAATAAAATGGTAAATTTAGCTGGTAGTCTAATTATGAACGAGTAGAATAACTGACAGCTCACCCTCATTTTGTGTATTCAAAATAAGTTTTTCCTTACTTTAATCAGTGTTTTACATCTGGTGTGTGGTGATAACAAGGTGAACCTTGTGGAAATGGTGTCAAAGTGCTGCAGCTGCAATTCTCCGTGGGAATTGCACTTTGTCTCCCAGTTTTTGGAACATACTCCATGGCAAAGGCTGATTTTGTTTTTAGGCCATGAAGGCAGGTGCTGCTCTAAAAAATGCCTTCATGGGAGAACAACTGGTTTGTGTATCCAATTGTGTCTCCTACTTGTGCAATGTTTCTTTCCTGGAGGAAGGAATTTTTGATGTAGATAAACAGCTTGAACCCTCAGGGTTTAGTTAATGCTTCTGGTAATTTTTATTAAACCCTTGTAGTTTACTTTTGTTCTTTTTATCAGCATTCTTGCTTGGAATTTGTGCTGAAGGAAATAAATCCAAGTCGATTTTTTCTTCCAGAATGTGGCAATGCTCTGCTGCCGTTTTGTCGCTTGAAACTTTTAGAGCCTTGGTCTTTGGGAATGGTTCCTTTGTACTCCCAATTTGCTCCCGACGCTTGGTGTGGATGTTGTTCTCTTCCATCAGGGCTCGATCTTTGCTGCCTAAGGCAACCCTTCCTCAGTAAATTCTTTGGGTTATATCCAATTCTCCTGCAGTTCCTCTTGCAAACTCGCAGTATTGTTGATATTTGGCAATTTTTCCATAACCTTTTCCAACTGAAAGCCATCCATATGCTCTGTTCTAGATTGTGAAGTGGTCAGACTTTTGTTCACCCTTGGCCTATAAACCTGGTGAACCTTTTAAGTTAATTGCTGAAGCAAGTGTAGATAATTTCAGTAGCCTTGGAATAGCCTTCCTGGAAGACAGGCTGCAGATGGATAACGGGATGGTGCCACACAGGATTGTTTGTAAGTATCCTCCTGATCGTTTTTTAACAGCACAACGTGTTTGGTTGATGGTTATCTTAGGACTTTGTGCAAAGTCTTTGTACCTACCTGAAAAATTTGCATTTATTTTGACAGAGTTTCCTTCCTGTTGGGATTCCAGGCAGTTCATCCCTCTGTAGCTCTGCTTTAATTTCATAGGATCGTGGAATGGTTCGGGTTGGAAGGAACCTTAAAAATCACCCATTCCTACCCCAGGGACCCCTTCCATTATCCCAGGGTGCTCCAAACCAGAAGTTAGAAATATTTTCTCTAAGTCTTGTCTGTTGGATTAACAAATCTATTTAAAAAAACACCAAAAAATCACCAAAACTGGAGGTTTTTAGGCAAATGTTCTAATTTTCGGTTCATAATTGAAATTGAAGTGTATTCAAAGCTGAACATGGATTGAGAACAGTTTGGGGTGGGGTTTTTTTTGGGTTTTGTGAGGGTTTTATTTGCTGGGGTTTTTTAATGTAGATCACAGCGCACTGGCAGAAATTAAGGAATGACGAAATCCACAATGTTTAGCTGCAGTGCAAGGGGGTAGGGATATTCTCCCAGAAGAATCTGATGGGAAATTCTGTCTCTTGGTGCTGTTCTGCACAAATATTCCCCCCAGGAAGGGGTGGAAGCTGAGAGTGCCCCAGTCACTCGCTTTTTAAAATGTTTTCTGCCTCCTTTTGCTTCCAGTGCTGTGTGGAAGCTGCTCCAGGACAGGCTGGGGGAGGCTCTAGATGGAAGAACATAGGTTGGAAGCTGTGAAATTCTCTTGGGATATCAAAAAAATCCTGTTTCAAGTTTCTGCTCCAAAGGGGATGAATTTCATGAGGAGAGGGATTGAACTT
Source organism: Rhagologus leucostigma (assembly GCA_013397725.1). Taxonomy (NCBI): domain Eukaryota; kingdom Metazoa; phylum Chordata; class Aves; order Passeriformes; genus Rhagologus; species Rhagologus leucostigma. The sequence goes on from VZTD01003874.1 coordinate 405,037, forward strand.
GGATCTGATGTGTCGTAACAAAATGTTGTTAATCAGTTTTCTCCCCGAGTTAGAAGCCTAATAAATGTATTTGGTTTTGTGTGAGTGGAGAAGGATTCAGTACAATTTTTCAGACTTTGCCTTGAAGTATTTTCATGGCTCAGCAGCTGAAGAAACTCTCCCTTGTGAAGGGTATTTTTGCTCTCCTCTGAGGTGGCTCTGCACAGTTCATGCTGACAATAATCATCTTTGCTCTTCTCTTCTCACTTGTATTTGCTACAAATTATCTTCTCACTTCTATCATTTTCAGGGAAGAAGGGGAATTTTTACCAGTTCTTCTTCTTTTCTTGTTTTCCCTTGGATTCGTAGCTCCCAAATCTTGCTGTGGGTGGGTCTCTCTCCCTTTCTGCGGACTGAAATCAGTTCAAATATCTCTTGATTCCCTTTTCTTGTGCCAAACCTTTACCTGCAGCCTTCAGCAGTGCAAGAGACATGGTTCAAGATCCCAATCTTACCCAATACCATCACTTTATTAGCTTATTTCAAAATAGTTTATTTCAAAACAGCAGCAAGTGATTTTAAACCCTGCCCTCATTAAAAAAGCAGCATTTTTCCAGAGGTACTTCCTTTGCTTCGTTTCGTCTTTAGATTTGTGTTATGAGTGCAAATTCATGTTGTTTTTGGGGGGGGAAATTGGATTTGTTGTGTCAAAGAAGTGGAATTCTTGCTGTTACAGAGTATTTGTACTGAAATTAAATTAAATTCTGCTGTGTTAGTGATATTTATCATGGTTCTTTTAATATCATTACTCTAACCCTTGTTTTTGTGTCCTTTACCTTTTCCAGCCGTGCATTTACAGGAATCTGCCCTGAAGGAGTTGGCCCAGGAGGCACCGTCCGTGAAAGAGCAAAGCGCAGACATGGATGCAGTAACTCCTGCCGGGAAATCAGGATCAGGACGAGGTGAGGAGGAGAAATCCAAGCTGGAGGAAGGAAGGGAGCGTGGGGATGAAGCCACCAGCCTGTGTGACAAGGAGCCAGGAGCTGGGGAACATCACCACTTGCACCTTTCCAGCTGCCGCGAGTGTCTGCAGCTTGAAAACAGCACCATCGAATCCGTGAAATTCGCCTCTGCAGAAAACATCCCACAGCTTCCCGATGATTGCAGCAGCAAAACGGAGGAGAAGGAGGATGAATGTCTGGAGAAAGGGATAAAGAGGCTAAACCTTGCTGGAAAACCCCCGAATATATTGATTTACCTGGGCTCTGAGACTGCCAAAGGGAGGTTTGAGCAGGTGAAATCAGTCCTCAGGGAATGCATCGATGCTGAGAGCTACACCATCTACCAGCTGCACCAGGAGCGAGTGCTCAAAGATCCCTGGGTTGAGAACTGCCTGCTGCTGGTCATTGCCACGGAGGAGCCCATTCCTGAGGGGAGCCACAAGCAGTTTATGAAATTTTTGTCTAAAGGGGGGAAGATTCTTGGGTTTTCTTCGTCCTTCGCGTTTGGGGGCGTGCAGATCAAGCACAAAAACAAACTGAGGAAGGCTGTGCATGAGTTGGTGGTCTCTAAAAAGGACAGCACTGAGGTGAAGTTGAACCTGCTGGTCAGTGGCTGTGTTTTTGAGGAAGGGATGAAGGAAGATCCCAGCAGAGTGAAGACGCTGAGTCGGTTAAATAATGCTGATAAAGACATGGTTATTGTGCATCTGACTTATGGGAGCAGTGGAGGAGAAGCCATCCTTTCCCAGGTACTGTGAGCAGGGAAGAATTCATCTCCTCATTGCTGCATGGTCTGCAATCCTAAAAGAGTTCCCTTGTTCCCATTGCATGGTTTTGGGGATTCCTGTCAAGGGGGGGTGTGGAATCCCAGAATGGTTTGGGTTGGGAGGGACATTAAAGCTCATCCCATTCCAACCCTGATGCCTTCCACTGTCCCAGGCTGCTCCAAGCCCCAGTGTCCAGCCTGGCCTTGGGCACTGCCAGGGATCCAGGGGCAGCCACAGCTGCTCTGGGCACCCTGTGCCGGGGTCTGGGCACCCTGTGCCAGGGCCTCCCCACCCCCTGAGGTGTAAATGGATGTCCTGGATGCACAAGGAATCCAAATGCAGCATGGATTTCAGTTGGTGTTAAAGAATGGGAATGTCACTGCTGTTCCGTGTCCTTGTTGTCACCACGGTGCCAGGCACGTGTGGGCCAGGCAAGATCAGAGAGGATGGTAAAACAAAGAACAGGTTTGTGTGGGAAGCAGGGATTTTCCTCATCAATCCATGGGAATATCTCCAAGGGGTGCCAGAGGATGGTGCCAGACTTCCCAGTGGTGCCCAGTGGCAGCACAAGGAGCAGTGGCCGTGAACTAAACCACAAGAAGTTCCCCCTCAGCATGAGGAAGAATTTCTTTCCATGGAGGATGGCAGAGCCCTGGAACAGCTGCTCGAGAAGGTTGTGGATTCTCCCTCTCTGGAGACATCCCAAACCCACCGCGATGTGCTCCTGTGTCACTGCTCCAGGTGACCTTGCCTGGGCAGGGAATTGGACGGGATCATCTCCAGGGGTGCCTTCCAACCCCAGTTATTTTGGGATTGTGTCATTTTGCAGAGCAGAGCTTTCCCTTTCTGCCTGCTGGAAGTGGTGCAGGGATACATCTTGAGCAGATTTTGGGAGATGGGAAATACATCCCACAAAATCCTTACAAAAACATGAATTGTGGCAAAGCAAGAAGTGTAAAATAAACCTCGCTGGGAACTTGATTTTTTGTTTCCTGAGGTCCTTATTCAGGCTTTAAAGTTTTAAATGTTTGACATTCTGCACCTATCAAATAGCTCAGAGCACCTGGGGGATGGAATCGGGGGAGTCTAGGATGAGCCAAAATCATTAATTCCAGTTAAAAATAATATCCCAGGAAATAAGTGGCTCTCCAGTGTTACAGTGTTGTGATCTCTGGTAAAAAAACCACCAAAGCAGCCAAACAAACCCCTCAAAAAATCAAACAGCAGATAAATTAAAGTGTTCATAATACTTTTTTCATAGTTTTACTCTCTGGATAATGGGTGAGGAAGCTTCCATGGGAAGGTCAACGTTGGTCACTGATTATTTAAATTATTTAAATATTCCCAGCTAAAGTTTGGAGTGGTGGAAAGGTGACTTTTAAGCTGTTTCTAATAGTTTTTGATTTAGAAAATTAATCTGCCAAACACATTGAGAAAAGCAGAGCAAGATTGATTTTCCAGCGGTTAAGCAGATGAAGTTAAGGAAATTAACAGCCAGATGAAGAAACTTTCTGAAAAGTTCTCTTTTTACCAATATTTTGGGTCGGGAGCTCTCTCAGGAGCCCAGAGCACTGAAATGTAACTGCTCGGGGATCAGGCATCAAGGATCTTGTAGCAGCTATGGAGCTCAGAAGTATTCAGGGGGTTCTTAGAAGTGTTTTTCTCTCTTATCAGCTTAAATCTGCTGGATTTTTGGAAACTCTGTTCGACAAAGTAGGATGTTTAGAGCTTTTTTTGTAGGCAGCTCTGCCACCCCTGTGCTGGCTGCTGCTGCTAGAAAATGGATTAAACACTGTTCCTGCAAGTTCTGCTTTGCTGCACCCCTTAAATTGATCCTGTAAAACTTAATACTCCAGAGGGTTTCCCCAGAAAAAAACAAGGCGTTAGAGCACAGCTTCAAAAATCAGATTAAAAGGATTAGTGTGACATTTTGTAATTCTAAATGACTTCCAGCCTGGGTTTGAAAAGCCTTTATTGTTTTCAGGGGACAGGCACTGACATCAGCCATTAAATATTCTGGCAGATTTGTTTCCCCTTTTTTTTGTGCTCTCCTGGTGGGTGGGTGTGTCCTGCCTCGTTTTTAATGTTTTTTTGACAATCATGGAATGGTTTGGGTTGGAAAGGATCTTAAAATCATCCCATTCCACCCCTGCCATGGGCAGGGACACCTTCCACTATCCCAGGCTGCTCCAGCCCGGCCTTGGACACTGCCAGGGATGAGGCAGCCACATTCATTCATATCCCTGAATTTCAATAAAAATACGTAAAACACAAAGAACATAATTAAATTATGCGAAATGGAAGAAATGAGCAAAAATAAGAGCTTTATTTAATAGCATTAAATGAATCTGCAGAGAGTCCAAGGGCTTTGAAAAATCTTGTAACACAAAACAAAAACCGGAAAAAAAAGAGCCAAAAAGGAGGTCTGTGAAGGATTTTTTTTTTCTTTTGCATTTAATTTTAACTTTTAAGCATCTGCTTCAGCCTTGAGGAGTGATTTTCTACCAGGTGAGAAAGTAACTTTTTTAGACAGAAGCATTTCTTTATCTGCACTGGTTTCAGCTTAATTCATGTCACTTGCCTGAGTTCTCCGTATCTTGTACAACTTCTAATAAAGCCCTCTCAATTTTAATGTTATTTTAATTTTAATGTAATTTAAACGTAATTTCAATATTAATGTAATTTCAATTTTAATGTCATTTTAATTTTAATGGAGTTCTGCTCTTGTACAAGCCAGAATATGACCAACCTTGCTGTTGGTTCTGGCAGACCTGAAAAGCAGAAGGTTAAATTTAAGTTGGTAAATGCAAGTTTGGTCAACTCCTCCAGGAGAAGCTCGTTAAGAAGGGAAATTCTGGGTAGGTTTCAGAGGAAATTGTGGTGTATTGGCAGCTGTGATTCCTGAATTGGAAACTGATTTTTTTTTTCTTTTAATATCCTGCCAGGCCCACTTAGAACTGGACAGCAACTCCATGGATGTGCAAACTGAAGAGGATTTTAATTTGCTCAAGATGAGCAATTCCAAGAGATACGAAGTTCTCAAGGAGATCCTGACGTCCCTTGGGCTGAGCTGTGAACTGAGTGAAATTCCTGTGCTAACACCCATTTACCTGCTCTCTCCAGATGAGGTAAGGCTCCTGGGATTTACCCTGCCAGGGAAATTCAGTGTTCTCTTAAACCCACCTTGCTTCTTGTCCGGTATTTTCATTTGGAGAGTTTTCAACAGATATTCCAGGTAAGCAAAAAGTTTAATTTTTCATCCATCACTGTTTTGTTCCCTGCTAAAAGGAGTTCTGAATTTCACCACAGGGAAGTCGTGCGGGGTTAATTTTACTCTATTTCTGTATTTGCTCTATTTCTGTTAAGAACTTCTTAATGCTGTTCTTTTTTAAGGCTGTAGCGAGCTGCAGAAAGAACTGCTTTAAAAAACAGGATTTATTTTTCTTTTGAATCGAGATAAAAAATTCTGCACAGGCTGGCAACGAAAGAGGAGATGGAAATTGTGAGGAGCAGAGTGGAGCAGATAGGGAAGGGTCTAGGATTGCACAGGGAAAACTCTGATTCCTGAGGGTGTTGTAATATTTCCTGGGAATATTTGTAATTCAACAGTCAGCTCTCAGTGCTGGGCTCCTCCATTCGAGACACTGCTCTGAAGAATTGTGAGGGGTATTTAAAGCAGTGATTTAAACTTGTTTTGTCTTAAAACATGGCTTCAAAATCGTGTGTGAATTGATTCTCTATTTGTGTGGCAGTGTGGAAACAAAACTAAAACCCATTTAACCTTTTTCACTAACATTAAATGCGCCTCAGACACAAGACTTGTTTATTGAGCTCTTCCTATTTTTGTTCTCCTCTTTCACTATTTTTCTTCGTGGTGGTTTCTATCCAATGCCCTTGGACTTTTCAAACGTGCCATGAATTAAAATTCAGCTAATTTCTATCCAAACTTGCCCTCTAGTGGCGTATTCCAGGGTTGCAGACCATCAAGTAAAGATATTTTAACTGTAAATCCTTTAGTTAAAGTTTATACCACAATTAGTTTTTAAAAATTTTACTCACAAATTCTATTAATAAATTATTTTATTACTAGACTTAATTATTTTTAATGTGGTTTAATGTGATTTCAGTTGTTTTATTTACATATTTTAATGGTGGGTTTGCTGTGTGTAGTCATTGTTTCAATGCCTTTCCCTTTAGCCATGATATAATTCCAGAATCTTGTGTAAAAGGAAGTTGCAACTTGTGTGTGACAACTACAGTTCCAAATGAAGCATAAAAATTAAAATTAAAAAATAAACATTAAAATAAATAATGAATGTGTAACAGTTTAGCTTTCTCACAAATGATTTATTTTTCTCCATCCATCATGTTCTCCGTAGGTCTCCTTGCTTTCCCAGACAGCCAGGAGATACCAAAAATGTGAATTACTTGAGGAAGTCCTTGATTTTATTAACAGCAAGTGATTTTGGGATGATTTTCTTAGACTACCCTGTAATAAAAATGCCATAATGAGTCAATTAATGATCAAAGAAGCTCAAAGTCCTGTTAACAGATCCAAAAATAATGACAAAGACTTTTGTTGTTCCTAAGACTTGGCAGCTCAGGAATGATTCCTCACCCCAAATGGGAGTTCCCATCGTGTTTAAAAACTGCTGGTACCCCTCACCTGCTCAGATTTTCCTCATTTATTTTAGGTACCCCAAGCTCCTTTTGCTTATGAGGAAGAAATAATAATTGGTTTTGCTCTGCATTTTCTACTCCATTAAGAAAAAGTAAAGCTGAGGGGGTTTTTTTTGGTCATTTTAAAATTCTTTCCATTTTAAGTGCCGCTTTGGTGAGTTTGTTCTTCAGTTTACAGCAGAGCTGTCCCCTGTTCTCTGGGCTTTCCTTGGTGCCTCTTCCACCTTTTATCACTTCAGAACTTTGACCAGACCTATTTTCTGCTACCTTGTGGGCATCAAATAAAATTCTCAGCTTTATTCTGTGAACAAATACCTTCTCCTGATTTTTCTTTTGCTTAAATTCCTGGACAATCTGTTTTTTTCTGCATCATTGTTGAGGTGCTGTTAATAATCCCATCAAACCTATGCTGCTGATTGATATAAACCTGATTATTAAGAATTTCAGATCTTCCTCTGTGGGTCTTGGTTGGTGCTTTTGCAGTGGAATTTCAAGCTATTCCTGAGGGGTGGATTGGAAATTATTTTCTTTTCCTCCTCAGGATTCACATTTTGAAGTTTTAATTTCCAGTTCATGGACCTTAAAAACCGCAGTCTCGCTGCATGGATTAAAAAAAAGCCAACAGAACGTGAGCAGAACTGGAATTCCTATGTTTTAAATCCATATAAAAGCTGTGCTATCTGAATAGTGGATGGTCATGTCCATCTTTAAGAGGTTTAAACCTTAGCAGGGGGAATTTTGCTACAGCAACAGCAAAGGCGGGTTGAATGAAGAACAATTGAAATGCTGGTCGAAAGTTTAGTTAATTCTACACAAATTGATGCTAAATGTAATTTTAGAGGCCAGTATTGATACCTAAACACAGCACCTTTGTCTTTTCTTCTTGCCTTGCTGGGCTGCAGAGCAGTAGAGCGAATTGTGAGGGGAAATTCCGTGTCCCTGTGGGGAGGGGGGACTCAAGTGTCCAAACCTCTGATGCTGTCGTCTGGCACCCACATGTTCAGTGGCAGCTCCAAGCATAGAGATCTGATTTTTTCTGCAGCTTTGCCCCTAAACTCTCAAATATTCGCTCTCTCATCCACCTCCAAGGATAATTTTTCAAACGTAAATGCCGGGATTGTGTTTTATTGCCGGGAGTTTCGGCATAACATCTCCCCGGTTTCAAACTGAGGATTTACTCCTTGAGGAATGAGATTTGTCCCAGTGGTGATTATTCCCATTCGGAGTTGTCACACCCACACATTTGCTCATCTGAAGCATCTTAAAACTAGAGTAGAAACTCCTCAGGCTCACAATTCTTTGTGCGTTCGAGTAACTCAGTAGCTGGGGCAGAAGCAGCTCAGCCAGACCAGATTTCCATGTCTTGATTCTGGGGTGGCATCGTCTGCTTTAAAATTCCAGCTCCATTATGTCAGCCAAGAAAATATGGAGTTACTTTATCCTGAATAAATCTTCCTTTGAGGATGGGAAATTTGAACTCTCAGCTAACACTATAATGAACCCTGATTTCAGGGTACATTTTGTTTCTGAAATGTTTCCATGCATATTCATGGGTGTTGTAGGGCTTGAGATTCAACTTCAGGAAAACTTTAGGGTTTTTTTTTTTTTTAACTTTCCAGTGCTAAAATCAGGGGTGGTTACACTGAAACTCCAAAGTTTTTTGTTGCTGTCCAAGTTTTTGGTTTACAAGTGAACCAAAAATGTGTAATCTACAAAACAGGAGATTTGCTTGTTTTATCCCTCAGAGCATGAGGATCATCCCTGCCTTACAAACAGTCGAACAGAAAACAGGAGTTCTTTGGAATTAATTATTCCAGAAGGGAAATTGCTCTTTTCTCTGGCTCAGAAGTAACAGAAGAGCTGAGAAAAATGTTAAATGAACAACAGACCATGTGAGAGACCTGAATTAATCACTAATAAGTCATTTGTGTCTAATATTTTTTACTTTTTTAATGTATTATATGTATTATTTGAAGTGAGAAAAAACCTTTGTGCTTGAAAGTTTTTCCCAGTTTGTCTCTTGGCTAGAAATGAAAACATCTCTTAAAGAAAAATTGCTTCAAGGAAAAAAAAATGAGATAAAGCAATGTGAATGCATCTGTACCAGTAAAAATGTGTATTTGCTGGAGCACCTTACGGGTTTTGGGAACTGGATTTAATGTATCTGTAGAACGTTACCCAAGGACTGATAACAGTGCTGTCAACTGAAAATATTTCTAATTTAACTCTTTGGATTTAGGGCTTTTTTCCATAATAAACTCGAAGGTTTTAATTGGGTTACAAGACTTTGAGTTGCCTGTGTGTGCAGGGAGGGTGGGTTTGCATTTGCTTGGTTTGTGTTCTTCCCTCTCCCCTCCTCAAATTCACTTTTGGTGCTTTATAACAACAACTTGCAAACCCAGAAGGGTCACAGAAACCAAAAAGCAAACTGGTTTCAGTGTTGTCGTTCATGGGAAGTGTCAATGTCTGGATTCTGATAATAATTCCTGCTGTTTGCTGGTGCTGGAGTGTGTGGTTCTGAAGGGAATTGTTCTCCAAGAATGTGGTTTTTGACAGTCTGTGCCTCGTTTGTTTCCTCTTTTGGTTTCATTAGCACTCAGGATAGTGAAATTATGTAGGGATTGTGTCCAAATTCAACAGTTCAGAGCTGTTCTGGTCTGGTTTTTGTATCTCAGTGATACTTCCTCTTGTACGTCAGTGAACATTTGTAACACTTGTCACACGATCACACGGTGGAATAAATTCTGTATATTTTAGCACCTTTTTCTTCTTTCTCCCCAGTCTTCCATTACTCTGTACGCTTTTATTAGTGTAGTTTTCTCAGAAAACTGCTGGTTCCTTAGTAAAATTTGTAAACTTCTGGGTTCCAGCTATTTGGTAGAGGTAAAAGTCTAAAAGAAGCTGAGTTTTTGGAGCAGATTTTGTAACAGTCCAGGGCAGGATGCTTTTCACAGGTAGTTCTGTGCCAAGGCAGCCTGGCAGTCCTGCTTGCAGTGAAGAATGAGAGTCACAGAATCACAGAATCCAGGTGGGCAGAGCCCTTCAGAATCACCCAGTCCCACCCCAGCAGCACCAGCATCACCCCAAACCCTGTCCCCAAGGGCCACATCCAGACTCCTCCTGAACACTCCCACAGACAGTGACTGCACCACCTCCCTGGGCAGCTCATTCCAAGGCCTCACCACTCTGTGAGGGAAAAATTGTTCCCAATCTCCAACCTGCCCCTCCCCTGGTGCAATTTGAGGCCATTTCCTCTCCTCCTTTCCCTTGGGACACGGCAGCAGAGCCCGACCCCCCCTCACTGCCCCTCCTGTCAGGGAGTTGTGGGGAGCAATGAGGTCCCCCCTGAGCCTCCTCTGCTCCAGGCTGAGCCCCTTTCCCAGCTCCCTCAG
>VZTD01003874.1:414942-425088 GCA_013397725.1 Rhagologus leucostigma
CTCTCCTCATCAGACTTGTGTTCCAGCCCCTTCCCAGCTCCATTCCCTTCTCTGGACACGCTCCAGCCCCTCAGTGCCCTGTATGACGTTGTCCTTTTCATGGCTCTCTTCAGATGCGAAGAGCTTGCTTGGATCACTGAGGGACATTAAATTGACAAATTGCCTTGAAAAACTGTTTTGTTCTGAAACAAAAAACCCTTTCTGCCTGTGTCCAGAGGAGGAGAAAGGAGCTGGGAAGAGTCTGGAAAACCTGTCCTGTGAGGAGCAGCTGAGGCAGCTGGGAAAGGGGCTCAGCCTGGAGCAGAGGAGGCTCAGGGGGGACCTCATTGCTCCCCACAACTCCCTGCCAGGAGGGGCAGGGAGGGGGGGTCGGGCTCTGCTGCCGTGTCCCAAGGGAAAGGAGGAGAGGAAATGGCCTCAAATTGCACCAGGGGAGGGGCAGGTTGGAGCTTGGAAACAATTTTTCCCTCACAGAGTGGTGAGGCCTTGGAATGAGCTGCCCAGGGAGGTGGTGCAGTCGCTGTCTGTGGGAGTGTTCAGGAGGAGTCTGGATGTGGCCCTTGGGGACAGGGTTTGGGGTGATGCTGGTGGGGCTGGGGTGGGACTGGATGACTCTAAAGGTCTCTTCCAAGCCTTGATGATTCCATGACATCAGGAATAGCAATAGTGACTGTAGGTTGCAGGCACAGGGAAGATGATGATGAGGACTGTTGCAGTTCAACCATGAGACACAGGCACAAGAGACATTTCCTGGCTCTCTGTTCAGAGGCAACTTTTTTAAAGCAGCCTTGTAGTGTAACATGGCTGTGAAACTATGAAAGGCTTTTTACTGATTTCTGAGCCAAAAATTCAGGTGGTCAGTTGAGAGATTATTTATCCTGGTGGGAAACAGGATTTGAGTGACAAATGAACTTTGTTCTTGCTGCCTCCTGTAAATATGGCTTTAAGGTGAAGGAGGGCAGGGTTAGGTGGGATATTGGGAAGGAATTGTTCCCTGGGAGGGTGGGCAGGCCCTGGCACAGGGTGCCCAGAGCAGCTGTGGCTGCCCCTGGATCCCTGGCAGTGCCCAAGGCCAGGTTGGACACTGGGGCTTGGAGCAGCCTGGGACAGTGGGAGGTGTCCCTGCCCATGGCAGGGGTGGCACTGGATGATTTTTAAGGTCCCTTCCAACCCAAACCATTCTGGGCTTCTCTTATTATTAAAAGGCTGGATAATCTCTTTAATTTGTTAACTCCTGAACAAATTAACTTCAGCCTTTTTCCTGGAGCTGTTTTTTAAAGAAACCCTGCGATGCTGCAGGTATTTCCAGTGCATTAACCAGTGACTCCAGTACTGCCCAGTGTCCCTGCCCAGCTAAACCATGTTAGTGTTGGCACGATATTAAAATCACCAGGAATCTCTGTTGCTCCCAAAGCTGGATGCAGTTGAGGCTTTTCCTACAGCTCCTGTGCTGAGGGGAAGGTGTTTGCCACCAGGGGACACTTCTGAGCTGAATTTCGAGGGGAAAACCAAGGAAGGGATGGAAAGCATTTTTTGCAGAGTGTGTGTGTATATAGATTTGCATTAAAATACCTTTGCATGTTTGCAGCAACCACCCTGTATAATATTTCCTCCCTTTTAAAACAGCCATTTGAAATTCCACAGGAATCGATGGCATGTAGTGTCAGAATACAGCAAAACATTTCCAATTAGGAAATCTTGATGGCAGATGAAGGGAACTCAAAATGTGGAGCCAAGTAATTCCAGGTGGTGGTTAAAGATACCTTTTCCTTTTTTGCTGTTTATCTTCAGGGAATATTTACCATGTATTTAGGGGAGAGGGAAAGGGAAATCTGGCAAACATTCCCTCTATTTTACACTCCTCTACTTCAAATTTTGTTTTCCTTCTTGCAGGATGGCAGCAAACACGCTGTTCCTGTTAAGCAAGCATGAAGCACTTTTGTAGGCACATAATAATTAACAGCATTCTTACTTTGCATTCTGGTTTGTAAACAACTTTTGGGCCATGTATTGATTCAATAAATGTTTTTGACGATCATTTAGAAAATGCAGGAAGCTTTGAGGAGTGAAAGAAAATATGTTGTTTATGGCAATCTCCATAAAAAGGGTCTTTATGCTGCTGTGAGAACTAAAAGTTAATGCCTTTTGTACTGAGTAGCATTTAATCTTTCTGTGGAGCTTACTCTGATATGAAATTATGATGTGCTGGCATCTGACCAAAGTGCCACTCATGGAATTGGATTCTCTCATGTTTCAAGGCTGGCTTCGAGTCAGTGTGCATGATACTTCACAACCACTTTCTTCACCAGGCGTGTTCCTTCTGTACTGGAGAGAATGGAAAATTTCATTATCCCCCCAGCATGGCTTATGTAATATATATTTAAAACATTTGTGATCTCGGGCTGCTGCTGACTTCTCACTCTTGAGATGACAGAGAGCGGCACCAGGGCTGAGCATTTCTTGACTACAGGTTACTCAGCAGAGTGGTGAGGCTGAGTTTTCTCAGTTTCAGTTTTATCTCGGAGTTTGTAGTGCCGATCTAAATTTAAAAAGTCAAACCCGCGGTGGCAGATTGAGCCAGATTGAGGTGTCACGTTCTGCCTTGGTGTGAAGGCCGTGGTTAAAGTGGCTGGGTGTGGATTTGGTTTCAGCACTCCTGATAAAGCCTTTGGAGTCAGGGCTGGCTGGGGCAGATGGGGGTTTGGAGAGCAGGAATCCCAGACTTGTGACAAACACTGCGGATCCGCGGCCGTTTGGCACCGCTGCGCCCGCTCTGACCTCACTGGTAAAGATCTGACAAAAGTGGAGGATTTCCAACCATAAAAAACCCCTCAAGATTCCCTGACTGTCCACGGGGCCTGCAGCTAATTTATGGAAGTGAGACTGGGAAAAATGAGAGCAGGCTTGGCATCAGCTGGAGCCCGGCGAGGTCCTCTCGAGTTACCATTGCTCAGAAATGACGCCTCCTTCCCACAATGGGAAATTGTTGTAGTGGTTGTCTGACAATTTCATTAGGGCTCCTCTTGTAGCCTCACTTCTAAACAAATTATGGCCACAACATAGATTTCATTAATACGTATATTTTAATTAAGCGGACGAGTTGAATAAATACATAGATAAATAAATATATATAACCAAGAGGAAATAGAAGCGTCTTCTTAGATTGCTCTTTGAAAAAGATAAAACTGCAAACTTCAGCTGCTTTTGAAACATTCAGGTCTTCTGAATTTGTGTCTTACTCCTTCGACAATTTAGTTATGCAGTAATGTAATCAGAGAAATAACTGTCCACCACACAAAGGTTATTGTTTAAGTTTATCAAGCTGGATTTATGCTGTAGAATTAAGATGGGAATTTAATTGGAGTTACTGATTTAAAAGACACTGTGGTGGTCTCAGAGTTTGTCACTGGACAGAGACTCCAAAAAAACATTATCAGGTGTGACTTGTGCCAGCAGTAGATGGGGAAGGGACTGCCTTAGGGAATCTGTCGTGTTTATCCTTTGACAGTTCATTTCCAGCCATGATTTCTGACATGTTGAGGAAATCATGAAATTCCAGGTGCAGGGGGAGTGGAATTTGGCATGTGCCTATCTGGCTGACACGATGCAGTTCTTAGAGGGAAAAGCTGATTAAAGAACAGCTGTTAGGTTAAATCAGAAAGTTTGCTGTAGTTTCTACTGCGACTGTCCTGTGAAAGCTCTTTTTTAGGGGTTGCAGTGGGTGTTCCCGACGAGCAGAACGTGTTCCAGTTTAATAAAGCACTGTGCTCACTTGGCACTCGGACTGGTGACATGAGTGACAAAGGATTTACGGGAATATCGAGGCAAGGTTTTCTCAGAAGGAAAAAAAACCAAACCAGAATACATCTTGTGCTGTCTGTTTTCATGGTACGTGTATTTTTCTTCTACCAGGAAAAGCATCCTGTGTAAAGGTCCATCGGGGCAACCTGTGTTTTACAGTTAGATCATCCTGAGCTGTTCTTCACAGGATGACGTGATTTCATTTCAAGAATTTCAGCTGGTCACAGTTTTATCTCTGCCAGCATTTCCTAGAGGATCCGCAGCAGTGACGAAGTGTGGTCCTGCATCTGTGTAATGCCTTCATTCTATATACAGACTTGTGTATGTGTATAGGTGTGTTAATGTCTTTAAAAGAGAAGTCGTTATTTGAATCTGTGTATAATTTTATTGCATGAGCCATATTGGCCACCTCAAGTTTCAGGAATTATCTTCTTTCTTTACCCATTTCTTCCTAAATACACAAGATAATAAAAAATGAGTCGAGTGCCAGAGGCCCAGAGGAGACCAGAGAAGAGCTCCAGCCCTGAGAAAAGTTGGGATGAGAGTTATCCATGGAGTGTGTAAATCAGAGCATGCTCCTTGACTGATGAGGATAAGAACTTTTTTTTTTTTTTTGGGAGAGAAAAAATGCAGGAGGAAGAGCTGGTGGATCTGGTTTGGTAGCAGATGAAAAAGCAGAGGCTGTGTGGGAGGAGGAGAGAGGGGAATGGGGCAACAGCTGAAGAGCAGAGGTAAGGAGCAAGACTTGAACGCAGAGAAAAGAACTGTATTATTGCATTTGCTAGCATTCCCTCCAGCTGCTAGTTGTTATAGACATATCTAATAATTTTAGCTATAAAAATTGTGCTACTTTGGACTGATGGTTTTAAATGTGGGACATTTAAAATGTGGGACAACGCTGAATTTTTACAGCTTGTTTTATTGAGAATCACTTCCCTGATCTAGTGCGTGTTGTTTCTCAAGTCTGTACTAAATTGTGCTGCTGAATTTATCGAAGAAATGTTTTAAGAACTACTTCAGAAAACATTTCAAAATACACTTCTTGATTTATAAAAACGAATAAATATACATTTAAAATAATAGTAAAAGCCAAGCCTTAGCAGGATCAGTATCAAGGAGATTTTAACACCGAAAAGAATCTTTTCTTCAGTTTGAGAGCATTAATTGTAATAAATTTATGATTTTTGCACGTGGTGGGAACTGAAATTGAGAGTTTAGATCATTTAGAAACCAAAGTCTTTCGAAATGGGTTCACAGATTGCTGAGTCTCGAAACATTTGCTGGACAAACAACCCACATGTAAACTTTTAGTCAGCTTCTGGCCCTTCAATATAGACTTACTTACAGAATTCCATCAGAGAATCTAAATAAAAATGAGGCCATTTTCATTTGCTGAGGGAAGGGAAGAGTAATGATTATGGATATAATGTGGATTACTGAGCAATACAATTATGGCTCCTTTTTTTGTGATAGTTTTTTGATGTTACGCTTGCAACAAAGAATTATTCACAATTTCTTTTGTGATTTACCATTCATCTGATGAATAGGTCCTAACTTAAGTGGAAAAGGTTACATTGGTCTCATTATTAAAACAATTTAAAGGCAGAGCAGCATTCAGTTGGAGAAGGTGTCTGAGTTTGAAGAGCTGTGCCTGGATGCTCCCAGCCTATGGAATAAAGTCAAGTTTTCAGGGAACTGAAAAACATTTTAAGATCCTCAGGAGTTTGAAGAACTGTTTTGTGGGAGCATGTCTCAGCATTTCCACAGAGTCAGAATGGATGAAAATTAATTCCAGGAGGTATTTCTGAAATTCTTTTGCAAGATGAGGAAAAATAATTGTGTTTTGATGCACGATTGTCAAGATCTAAATAAAAAATTGCATCTGGCATGTTTTGACTTTAGAACTTATTACATGAAGTGAGCAATTACCCGTGCATTTTTCTGGTCTGGAAGACATTTCTTTTTTCCAAGATGGAATTGTCGATATTAGGACTGGTGAACGTACCACAGCTCCTTGTCAGGAACAGCAGCTGCAGAGAGAACTTTTATCTGGTTACTTTTCCATTTTTTAACTGTGTTTTAGGTGTTGGTATCAGTACAGTTATTTGCTGATGGAAAAGAAAATACAGTAGCTGAAAGGTCATGGTAATTCTTATTTTTTCCTTCCTTGGAGAGAGGGGCACTTTCCCAAAGTTACCATAAGCACTATGAGCTGCAAATTAATATCAATATTTGAATTTCCAAGGTTTTGTTACAAATACCTGGAGACATTTAAAGCTGTACTTCTGTCTGTAGAATATTTCTGTCATTATTTTAAACGTAGTTGGGAACTTTTTGCAATTGCAGGAAGTTTTTCCTTCTGCCTGTTTTAGCCGTAGGCAACATGTGGGAGGGGAAATGTTGGGTTTGGTGGTTCAGTCCACCAAATTTCTGAACACACAGAAAAGATAAAGATTTGCTTTTGGTATCTCTGCAGCACTTTTGGGGGTGGAAGTGGACTTTTCTCTAAATATTTTCAAGCTTTTTTCTATCCTACACAATCCACTTTAATTAGCGGCCCAGGATTAGCAAATGAGACATTTTTGAACTGCAGTAAGCTTTAATATAATTATTGCTGCCCTTATTGCTCCATAGAAAAAAATTTCTCCATCTGTTCCAAGGACATTTCTTCCTCTTGGAAGCGTTTGATGATTTGCTGGTAGAATTTAACTTTCACAGCCACTGTCACAATCCTGATTTTTTTTTTTCACTAGTTTGACAAACTGAAAGCAGATCTCAAACTTTAAACTCAAAATTAAATAATAATTGTTTTGCTCTCAGTCTCCTGTTTCCCCAGCAATTATGTTCAAGAAACAGACCCAAACTGTCGTTATTTAACCAAGGATGAATTAATCACTAAATGTCGTGTATTGATACAGATTTTGTGTGGTTTGAGTGCATTAGTTTGTGTGCAGCTACCTGGAAGTGCATTTTAAACTCCTTTTTTTGCATTTTAGTACTGATTGAAGTAATCCCTGAAACTTTTTCTTTCAGGAGAATTTATTTTTAGAAGTTACCCCTTCAGTTTGGGACTATTAATTATAACGTAATAACTTTTGACAAAGTTGGTTCATATTTAATCAGTTAAAAGTTCATCTTTGGAGTGGATATGTGGTAGAATTAAAAATTTTTGATCCTTTCGTGATACTAAAAAGAAAAATAGCCAAGGTCAGGACAGTCTTGGAAAAGCAAGAACTGAAACAAAATCACTTCTGAAGTCGAGAGAGCCTGGACAGCACGAAGTGAATCCTTGCCTGGATTAATACTAAATTTTAGTGGGAAAAATCATCTTTTTCAGGTGTGCATTTCAGATGAGTCTTAAAAAACTAAAGTGAGAGATGTTTGCCAGCACTGTGGTTTGATTTTAGTCGGTTTGAGTTCTCTGTGGGCTGTGTTCTGCGTGGAGTGTTGCACTTTGGATTAGCTCCTGTTTCACAGTGGTGGAGCACAAATATGTGCAGGGGCAGAGACAGGTGGTTATCCTCAGAAACGAGTCGGGAGAATCCAAAATCCTTCGGGCTAAAGAATGTGCCATTGTCAGAAATGCTCCTCCCTGCCTGTGTTTGGGTCTGCAGAACAATTCTCATGCACTGCCTCAGCCTTGGGTCTCTCCTTGTCTGATTCTTTGAGTGCCTCTTTTCCCGAAGTCGCTCCCAAAATCCTGAATTTCAGTCCTGAGCTTTGACTTGGATGTGGAAACCCAAACGTGCCCTTGTGGAGTAGGAGCTCGTGGTGTGTTCGACTTGAGGAAAACCCCGGGTTTGTTCCATAAAATTTGGCCTTATTTCTGTGAGGGTCAACTAAGTTTTATGTCCAGCTTTAAAGGAGAAATTAAATTTGGGACATTTCTTTCCCCATTTCTCCCTGACCATTGCAGAAATACTTTCATCTCCCTACGGAGGCTCTGGAGCTCATTCTTGGATCCTTAGATCCAAGGTGCAGCGTGGGATTGGATCTCCATCTTCCTGGGTTTCTTCTGAGGGAAAAATTTTACTCCTCCTGCTCTAAACAAGGTTCAATCCCAGCAGGAGAAAGTGTTAAATCTGAAAGGGCTGAAAAAGGAGAAAATAATTACAAGGGGTTACAAACCACGCAGCTGGGATAGCTGTAAATGGAATTTGTATAATCCACTCTTGCCGCTTGAGTGTTGTGTGAATACTGTGTTTAAGTACTGTATCTTCAACCATGTTTTGTAAGCAAAATGTATTAATTTCTGATAAACTGGACATTAGTGAGGCTTCTTTCAGGGTTCTCTATCTGGTATCTAAATTTTACATTGCTGTGCGTGTATACGATGAATTTTTGAAGCATGAAGCTTCTTTGATACTCTGCTAAATAAAAAGCGGGTTTACTTTTTTTAACTTTTTTTTTTTTTAATTTCTTTTTTTTTACTTAAAAAAAAATAATCCCATGCTGTCATGTTAATATTTTTAAAATATCTTTGATTAGCAAAGAGATCTTAAATGAAAGTTAGTGTTAGCTTAATACTGGGTTTTGTCTTTGCAGTAGGTGTTGTACAAATAACAGACCAAGCGTATTCTTGCTATTATAGCGTATAATTTCCGAGGAATTCTTCCTTTCCAAGATGTTCCTTTTGTAATTTGTAAACCACTCTGTCAACCCGAATGTGTTTTAGAAAGGAATATAAAATCCGTGGTCCGTGTTGAACATCAGCCGTGCAGCTTCAAGGGACTGGGCTGTGTTATAATCCCCGAGTCGTGGTCCATGTGAAAACGTGTTGTGGTTTCACCTTAATATTTCACAGACGTTTCTTTAGCTCCAAAACCCCTCCAGTGTGACAGAGCGGGGAGGTTTTTTTCCTCAGAAGAGGCAAAAATGAGGTCCAGCTGAAAGCTGGTCATTGGAGTTTAAAGCGTGCTTGCAGTGCTAAGAGGAGAATCTTTGGCTCCTGTGCTGCTGTTTCATATTCATGAACACTAAATTCATTCACATTTGATGTGTGTAACCCTGCTGAAAGGCAAAACAAACCTGATGGAAAACCCTCAGCTAAGAATTCTGCATTATCAGCGCGAAGAAAAAATATTTTCTTAGGTTTTATTTACTTAACTCATTCTACTGCTAATTCCAAGATTCTCAACAAACAATTTTGTTGTTAGTTTAAAAAAAAAAAAACCAGGTTTGGTACCAAATAAAAATAGTATTATGTGATAGCTGTTTAAGAGAGCCAGTTTTAGCTGCTGAATATATTGCATCTAATTTATTGCCCTATTAGCTGAGAACAAAATTCTTCTGTATTTTTTTCCTAGTCTATACAGAATACTTTCAAGAGTAATTTAATATATATGTGTACAGCATTTAAGGTTAGATTTATATCTTAGTTCTTCCAAACATGACTTTGATTATATAATTTAAAAAAAAAAATCAACCCACCTTAATATGCATAATGCTTAGATTTTAATGCAAAAGTGGAATGTCTTTTCCTTTCTGCCTGCTTTCCCTAGGCTTATTTTTAGCCCAGTTGCACATAAGCTCAATTTACTGTACACTTCTCCTTCAGAAAAATAACAATTTTGTTACAAAGTAGGTGTCGCGAAGAATTAAACGCCCGACCCGTAATTCCTCACACCTTTTTCTGGTAGGATAAATCACCACCTCGCGGGCCTCTGATTTATCAGCCTTTTTGTGAAGTGTTACGTGGTGATGTTGTGTCAAAGGTGGACCTTGTTCCTCTGGGTCCTTTCCCCTCCAAGGCAGATTTATGGGCTGGGGCAGCAAACGTGTCCCAATTACGGGGCTGTTGTGGGACCAGTTCCCCTCGCGGAGCTGCTCATGCACTCTCTAATTTCTGAGATTCAAAGCTGCAGGCTGGTAAATGAGATTTTCTCCTGTGATTTTTAGTATCTTTCGCTTTCAACTAAAATTTTATTATTTGCTGGTAGTGAGCCTAAACTTGGTTTTTTGTGTACCGCTTGTGTACCGCCGACGGTGCGTTTGTAATAAATTAGAGAAGTCCTCATTTTATTGTTGTGTGTGGATATGGAGCTGACTTAGCGCTAGTAAAACATTTTAGAATATTTAACACAACTCCGTTTTGCTCTGTTGGAGCACAAGACACAGGCTGAACTGTAAATTCCGTCTACAGCAGAAACCTCGAGTAGGCCTCAAAATCGGCGCGAGCCGCGAGAAAAGGAGCGCAGTGTTATAAAACCCTGCTCCATCAAATTAAGGAGTTTTTGTTTAAGTAGACTGTTGGCCTTTCAGAAGGAATATGCTTCCCTTCCCAATGTCATGGGCTTTTTCTCCACGTGCATGGACGGCCCCAGGATTTTTTTTTTTTGCCTTTTT
>VZTD01003874.1:425118-444932 GCA_013397725.1 Rhagologus leucostigma
TTTTTTTTTTTTTTTACAGCTACGCTTTCAGTTCTGGATGACGTTTAGCCTTTGACCCAGGCACTTTCTTACAATAAACAGTTTGTTGATGAGAGCAGCTGCTGGGAAGATTGTTTCCAGACTGTTCTGCCGCAGCTGAGGAAGGAAAGGAAGCAAAATCTGGGATGCACCTTACGGCCTCCTCCTCCTCGTTCCTCCCCTCGGCTCTGGTTTGTGCTGAGCAAACCTCCAGCACCTATTCCCATCCTGCTTGTGCCTTCTGGCATCCCACTTCCCACGAGCAGCACTCTGCTAAAGCCAGGAGAGATGCAGATGTAACAAACTTGATGGGAAGACCATAATTAATTTCTTTCTGTATTATTTTTAACCTATTGACTCTCATTTTTCATTATTTTCTCTGCGAAAAGTAACATCCTGACTTATTTTTCATTACCGGTGAATCCTGACCTGGGCCCTGCTGCCTGTTTCCCAGGATGGGCCGCTGCCCGTTGGATAAATGAGTTTTCTGCCTACACACGGTGCTTTTTAAAGCTAAATTTAATTTTGGACTCAGATTTAGGCGGGGATTTATGAGCAGTTGCTGGACGTGTAGTCCGGGAATGGGTTGAAATCTAAGATGCTTCGTGTTCAAAGCAATGGGGCTGCAATAAAAAGGATAAGGATACCTTGCAGCACTTTGTTAAAAATCTTGCCCTTTTTTGGATGAAGTATTCCACGTATCAGTTGGGAAAATGGATCCACTCCTATCCGTGGCTGTTTCTGCTGGGATGATGCACTGTGTTTATGTAATGCAATACTTGTTTTTAAAAACACACTGAAGAGTGGAGACAAAAATAAGGCACTTGACTAAGACTCTGGAATGATCTTTCAGAAATGATGAGCTTTTTCTGCCTCTCTTCCGAAAGCACATCACAGACTAAAGTAACCCAAACCACTGGAGACTCCTAAAAACCGGGTTGGTTGGGAATTCAAAAAGTTGCCAGCCCTGCCATCTTTCTGAATGTTCTTCTGTGCTTTGTGCAGTCAGAATCTCCTGGTTTGCACCGTGTCTCAGTTTAGGAAATATAAAAATATTATTAATAAACTGAAACAGATTTCCAGGCCGTGCAGAATCCTGGGAATGCACAGCAAGTACCAGCCAAGTAACTCCAGTTCATGAGAACATGAAATGAAAATGTGCCTCGGTTGTAGGACAATAAAATCTTTATGAAGTTCTTCAGGCCATGGGGAAAGGAGGGAGTGGAGAAGTGGGGATTTCTCTCCTTCCTAAGGTTTTTACCCTGAGAACTAAAACACCACTGGTGAAAATAATGGCCTGAAATTAATTGTGAACAGTTACTATTAAAAGAGTTTCCTAAATGCTGCCTAAAAACTGGATTAATTTGAGTACTTCTTGTATTTCCAAACAGATTTTTAAAGTGGTGTAGATAGGTTTTGTGTTTAAATGTTCTGTTTCTTCCCTTTGTTTCAGTTGTTATAAAATCCATCTCCAAGCTTGCACTTCCTTGAGTCTGGAAGGGCAACATTGAGGACTGCAGGCGTAGATGTGCAGTTTGGGAATGTTATTAAATATTAATGAAATTATTATTATTATTATTATTGTTATTATTGTTGTTGTTATTATCATCATCATCATCATCATCATCATCATTATATTATGAGATCTAATACCTGTTCTTCATCCTCTCCACTTTTTCTGTGATCACCAAGAGATGATCTCGTTTCTCTATCACATTTTTGTGGTTCAGTTCTTTTTTCTCTCGTTTTTCAGTCTTTTCCTAAAGGACGAGTCATTGCACTTTGCTTTTAAGGGAAAACGATGCATTTTAATGAAAGATTGAGGTAGTAAACTTAACAGATAGTATTTTACAAAGCCTCATTAAAAGCTAATATAGATGTGTTAGGGTTTGAAATGAATAAAGATGGTAGATATCACCATGTTTCCTGCCTATTATTGTATTTACAGTAATTAAACATATATAATAAATATATAATATATTCTATATGTTATGTATTATATATTATATTATTATATATTCTATGGTTTTTAGATTTTATTTTTGGAGATGTTAAATATTGTTTCTGTTGGATCCAAGAGATGCTATGGAAGCTCTCCAGTGGTTAAGTTAAATGTAACACCCTGAAGCCTGTCTGGATGTGTCTGTGTGTGTGAATTTTTATATTTCAACTCAAAAGACCAACTCTTCATTAAAAAATGTCCTTTTCTATCAGTGCTAATAGAGAATCCATGGGGATGAAATAGATACATTTGAGATCCTACTTGAATTGTATAATACTCCCTTGGGAACAGGCAAATCGGAAAAAAAAAGCAGATTTTAGTCATGTTGAAGGTGTGATGTCTGGTTTTGCTCCAGACAGGCTCCTCTAAAACTTTGGTGCTTTATTCCTGGCTAATCTTCACTTGCTTGCAGTTTACAAACATAAATATTATATATATAAAAATAAATAAGAGATTGAATCACTCTATCAGCCGATAATTACATGAGTCAGTGCATCAACTGCAGACTTCTCAAAAATAGAAATAGTTTGTTGGAAATCATTAGATTTTATACAAAGGAAGGAAAAAAGTTTTTAAATCATGTTCTTTGTCTCCAGAAAGTGAGTATTTGGCCTCACTTCACAAGCACAGCTAAAGTACACTATTTTAAACCCAATATTGAGCCTTCAGGTAGGGCATCAGTGGTTAAAATCATCTCCTTTTCCCTCACAGGAGAGGAGGGAGCTGATGGAAAATGTTTGCTTTATGGCATTGTATTTTTAGCTTTCATTTCGTTTCGCCTCCATGTTTTTAATAGGAACCAAATGAATTTAGGCTGTGAGTGAATTTTGTCTTAACAAAGAATTCCATTGATAGAGAGTTTCAGGCCCATCGCTGGAGTTTGGTAGGGAAGAGTAGCTCCCAGATCTGCCTGGTGAGAGATATTGGCATTTATCTGTGTACGTGAACGTACAGATAAAAATAAAAAAACACATCCAAATCCTATCTATATAAACAGATTGTAAGAATAAAGCCGTGGGTTTGGGTTTATTTTCAGCCATTCTAACTGTGAGTTTATGTGCTCGGTGCAGAACTCTCATTGTTTGACAGAGCCCAGGTGCAAATAAAATCTTCTCCATCAGGAGCTGTAATTTTGTGTTATTTTATACTACGACAGAGAAGGGTCCGTATGCAGCTGGTTTTTGTCTCCCTCTTTCCTCCTTGTTGTTCAATCTCAACCTCTAAGTGAGCGTTAGGGAAAAGTGAAACTTAATGATTATGAAATTAAAAAGAATTTTGAACAGCAAAAGCGAACTTCTGTTACCGAGCAGTTTCTGCACACACCTGACCGAACTCTTAAAATCGTGCAAAGCAGATGTGAAATCATAAATAAAATACAGCTTTTGCTCTTCCTCCTTTGTGTTGCAATTCCCACAAGGAGCAGTTTGCTGGTGAGTGGAGGAGCTGAGGGTCTGTAGCGTGCAGTAGCTTAACTTTGTATTTCTGGGGATTCTGGGAATTAGTGTCCTCTCCATCTCCCTTCTTACTCAGAACTTTTCATTCAGTGCCACTCTCAGTCTGACAATCCGAATTCTCAGTGTCTCCCTGGGTACCAGATCAGTGCTTGGAAATTCCCAATCTCTCCTTGCTTCTCTTTGAAGGATTTAAATTGAGCTTTGGAGTGTGGAGAATTTATTAGTGGGAGGTGTTGTGTAGCTCTGTTGGTGCAGTGGTTTTCTGCTTTTGGTGACTGGTTTTTTTTAATAATGCATTGAAATTGCAGTTTTTACCATTTAAAATATGGGTAGAACCATTTTCTCCTTAAAATATTAAACTTGTAAAAGAATATTTTAACTCTGAAAAGCTGAGTAGGTTTTTTGTCACCGAGTCGTTTGGTTGGGATGTCAAATTTAATTCTTACTTTGAGAAAGAAGGGAATATCTTTGCCTTTGGGAATGTACATGTGAAAAGTGGGATTGGAAGAAAAACACCACAGTTTTATAGGAAATAATGGCCTTAAGATGAAAAAGGACAGCATTAAATTAGATGTTAGGAAGAAATTCTTGGCTGTGAGGGTGGGGAGGCCCTGGCACAGGGTGCCCAGAGCAGCTGTGGCTGCCCCTGGATCCCTGGCAGTGCCCAAGGCCAGGTTGGACACTGGGGCTTGGAGCAGCCTGGGACAGTGGAAGGTGTCCCTGCCCATGGCAGGAGGTGGGAATGGATGATCCTTAAAATCCCTTCCAACCCAAACCGTTCTGGGATTCTACAGCTGTATGAAATTTAATTTGGCTTGGCTTCATTTCTCCTGCCCAAACCTGATGAATAACAATTTCAGGATTTATTTGTGCCGCCCTCTGACGAGTTTAGTTATTAAATTCACAAAGTATGTCGCTGGTAGGTTGGGAAATCCACGTTTTCCACGACTGTGTGTGTGAGTAGCTGCAGATCCTGTCAGAGCCTGAACACGGAACAGCTGCAGCTTCCGGGATTCCACAATCCATTAAAGCTTGGAGCAGCATCTTCCAGGATTTCCATAAGGGCCAGGGAAAGGCGTGTCCAGCAGTTTGGGTGTTCCCTGCCCTCCTGTTGGATGCCTGGGCTGCTCCCAGAGGTGTCCAGGAGGTTCCTGAGCCAACACTTCTCGTGTCAGTGGCCACCAGAGGCTGCTGCAGAACGGCGGATGCTGCTGGAATAGGAGAGGCTGGGAATTCCAGCTGGATCCTCGGGTTAAACCACACAGTTCTGACACAATTATATTCCTTTTCAATGGACTGGAAGCACAAATTAACCCTGACTTCGTACATAAGTTTATTTCATTATACAGTAATGTTATTTTTGCTGTGCCAGTATAATTGTGGGGCCCACAAGGCACTGGTTCAGCATCCCTGTTCCTGGAACTTTGTGTGAAGGAAGTTCTTACAGTAAAAATTAATTTTTCTACTGTGACCAGCACTTGAAGCTTTGTTAAACCCTTATTTTCCTAGGAATTTGTAAAAATTCCCGTGCTTGATGATGTGTTTATGTTTTTGATCAGCTCAATAAGCACATGGACATTA
Source organism: Rhagologus leucostigma (assembly GCA_013397725.1). Lineage (NCBI taxonomy): Eukaryota > Metazoa > Chordata > Aves > Passeriformes > Rhagologus > Rhagologus leucostigma. Next base: position 430,174 of record VZTD01003874.1, read on the forward strand.
GGGGGGGAAATGAGCTTGAGAATTATACACATGTAACAATCCTTAAATGGTTCAGTGTGTGTTGGAAGCAATGAAATCAAGAAGTTTGCCTAAAATCTGTGGGGGAAAATCACTTGAAATAATACACTCAGGAGGGTAAAAGGCTGGAATTGTGTGGCGTATTTACGATAACGGAACATCACACAGAAATAGGTGCTATTTTGTTCTTTTCAGAAAATATTCTGTGGCAAAAACACACCAGAATTTCTGACACAGCCTCAAGCACTTTCATGATTTATTTATTTACGATGTCATCATGCTTTAATCACCTTTAGTTTGTAACTTAGTTTCTGTAAGACTGTAAACCCATCCTTAGGTGAGTTAAAATTACGTTTCTGTGTGAAGGACTCGCACACCCAGTGCTGCTGAGTGAATTTCTGTGTTCGGAAGGCAATAGGAAAACACTTTCTGATTAAGCAGAGTTTTTCCATGTTCTCCCTGACAGAAATGAAAGCTGTAATTTTTCTAAATATCAGTTACAGCCAATCAGTTACTGTGGGTATGTAAAACAAGTAGGATAATGTGTAAGGAATTTATTTAGTCTGTCAGAGCTCTGGTGTTACACTGAGTGAAGGTGCAAGTCAAAGAATTGCTCACAAAACCTTTAATCATCATCACATCATCATTTATGATGCATAGCAAAAAATAAAAAGGAGGGGAGAGGAAATATTTAAAGCATATTTTGTCCACAAAGTTAGGCAGAAAATACTCAGAGGGAGCTTTAGAAAAGCAAGAAGTGAGAAGTAATTTCTCTGTAACTAATTTAGCTGCTGAGCCTCTCTTAGGTTGTTCTGGGGCTTAGAAGCGAGTGCTTGATGGAATTTGGGAAAAGTTACTCCTTCCTTTATGTCCTGCTCTGCCACTGGTGCTGCAGCCCCTCTGCTGACACTCAGCACAGGCAGCAACGTCGGTGAAATTTGAGAAAATGCCATTTCTGGGGGTGGAAAACCCAGAGGAAGGTGTTAGGAATAGGAGCACTTCTCTCATTCCTTCTTCAGGTAGAAGAGTGGGATGTGGAAAAGAGGAGTCATTCTTTGGATAGGATGCCTTGGGTGGCTACCTAGGAACAGAGACCAGACAGGAGTAAGGGAATAAAGGCAGGGATTTATTTGAGAGGCCTTCAAAGGAGCATCCTGGGGAGCCAGAGGCTACTTCCAAAATGCACCCCAGGATGGACGGCGAGTGACGAGTTCTTCTCACTTTTAGAGGTTTGGTTCATTTCATGTATTTCATAGCAGCATAAATTCGCCAATTAAAACCTCAGCTAATGGTGTAATTTCTTCAATTTCTCCACCTCTCTAAGGGCCCTAATTTACGCCTTTGGGCTTAGGACAGTCTGAGTGCCCTTGAATAACAAGCTCGGAGAGGCTTTGTTGTGTCTGTCTGGCCTAGGAGAGCAACCAACGAGCTGCAAGAGACTGCAGAGTTACACACTGGGCAACACGGGATTTGAAAAACGTAAAAGTGAAAACCTAAGGCATCAGATAGATAACTATTTATGGGAAGTTTGCTCTTCATTTGTGGTTTGTGGGTTTTGAAGAGTTGGGCTGGAGCTCGGAGACATCTTGTTCAAGGGCAGGAGAGCTTAGTCCTGCCTTCAGCACTCGTGTAGGAAATGTATTCCAGTTCCCAGATACAGCAGTGATGGGAAGGAGGGGCGTGTGCTTGGTTAGAACCTTTTTGTTTAAAAATCAGATCTCTTCTTCTTGGAAATTTGGGGGCAAAAATCACAAGTGCCTTATTTCCAGTCGGACTGAAACCACAATTTTCTGTGGTTTCATTTATCACATAAAAGACAGCTTCAACTCATCTCAGCTTCATTTGCAGCATGCAATTTATGCTGCACACTGAGCAGAAAGTCCCAGAATCTGTGTTTGTGGCTGTTCCTAAAGACATGGCAAACATTTCATATCAAACCTCTCAAAGCAGAATTAGTTATCTCCAGAAAGAGTGATGTGTAACATTCAGGGTGTCAGCACATGGGTACTAAGAGTAGTAAATCATCCCTTAGCTGAAGGCATGAGCCATTTTAGCAGATATTCCACTGAGAAATCAGTAAATGTTTTTCTTAGCTGCTGGTTCAGCCTCTAAATCGAGTCTTAGTGATGGACTAAAGGGCTTCTTCCAGCAGAGGATCTCAGCACGTTGAGAAACCCACATGATGCAGATGAATGTGTGCACTCCATGCTTCAGGATGTAGGAGGACCACTGAAAACCCTGCTGCAGGGAAAAATGAAGTTTAATTAACCTGTAAATGAGCATGGTCTCAACTCTAGGAGGGCAGTGCCAAGTAGTCAGGCCAGGCTGGACCAGGACAAGCAGCAGAATTTATTTTTTAAAGAGGAAACGGAGTTAATTTTCCTGTTTTGAAGTAGATGATTCCTTGAATAAAAATGTTTTTGGAAGAATGTTTGTGTGTTTTCACATGGGGTGATCTGTATTTCTTATTTTATTGCCCTTGCCTGCAGGAAATCCATCTTGCTTTCCTGAAGTGGCTGGAGGGGAACGTGAGTGCTGAGGGATTGAGGGCATCCAGCAAGGTGTCTCTGAAATTTGTTTCATCCTGTGAGTCCAAAGTGGAGGTGACTCCGTCCCTGATGCCGGTGGTCACGGAGATGGAAAGCTTCTCCTCAGAACATTTCAGCCTGAAGACCTATCAGGAGAATCTTCAAACCAAGAAGCTGGGAAAGATCCTTCTTTTCGCTGAGGTGACCACGACAACCATGAATCTTCTGGATGGGTAAGAGGGGGATCCAGGGTGTCCTGGATTAACTTTCTGATTGGGAATGCATAATTATGGGAACGCACAGTGTTCTGAAAGAAACTGGACACGGAACAGAGAACTTTGTGTTCACAGGGTATTAATTGATAATATATAAAATACTGAGCCATAAAGAGTGGGAAAAGCTGAGTGGGACAACGTTTTGCTTGGTAGTGGAGTTTAATCTTTATTCCTCTGAACATCACCGTAAGGAAATTTAATTTAATAAATGTTAATATTTAGGAGATACAATACATTTTCTAGTGCAAGTTATTTTCTAAGCCTATTACTTGAGAAGAGTGATGCCAAGCAGATTGTGCCCCTAATATAAACATTCCTATTTTCTCTCATTTCTTTTGCTGAATATTTCACTAAAATACTCTTTAGTGCTTGGTTTGGGTTTTAAAAACATGGATTAAGGTTCTGGTAGAGGTTCTTTCACCATCACACAGATGACCCTTGTGAATGAGCTGTGGGATACCTTAGAGAAGGCTGTTCCTGAGAGTTTGAATGGGATTAAGTGATAGGAAAATCACAGTTCCTAAATCTCCGCTTGGAGTCTGTGTACAGAGGCTGCACTGTTGTGTTTAGTGGAAGTCTGATGGAAAAAACTGTCTCTGGGAAGTTGTTGCTCTTCAGGACAGAAACTCTAAACCTTGTTCTACCTGCAGCTGTAAATTCTTGTGGCAGCTGCTTTTGAATATCGGGGTTAATTTATCTGCAGAAAATGCAGATGAATTTTACAGGTGAAAAACAATCTCAGGAATTTCGTTTGGGATTTTTTTCTTTAATCGAGATTAAATTGTCTGGGGTGTTATTGTCACTGATGAGTTAACCAACAATAATGGCTTCAGTTCCCAGCCTGAGAGCCTACGTTGCAATTTATGGACAAACACAAATTTCAATTCCAAACGATTCTCTGTATGTACAAACGTGCACTCATAAAAAAAATGTTGCTGTCTAATTTTGCCAGTCCTCTCCCCCAGATTTCCATCCTGCAGCTGATTTTGCAGTGGCTTTTGGAGAGATAGAGACTTGCTAGTTGGATAAGAGGCCACAAAGAGTTATTTTATAGAAATACAGTTATTTGTAGCATTTGCTTCTTCATTTTTGGTACTCAAAGCATGTTCAGCCTGCAGGGTTGAAAGGACTGGGAAGAAATTGGTGGTAATTTAATAGGTGAAGAGATTTCCTCCCTCACAGTTGGCTTTGGTTGTGGTTCTCAGTAACTTCGTTCCAGCATCTCGATAAGACGAAGTGTTTAATTCTGAGTTTTGTGATTGGATTTGGATCAAGCTAAATAGAATCTGACCGATTTATGAGTGATTAATTATCAAGAAGGCAGGGTTGCTAAGAGGAGTGGTCTTGTTTTTTCAGTGACTGTAGAACCTTTACTCTCGTATGTTTAAAGGTTACTTTTTTGTATGAAGTAATCCAAATACAATGAAGTGCTTACAGATGTAGGTCTTCAGAATTTCCACCATCATGATGAGGTTTAAATAGTTGGGTTTCAGGTGAGTTGTAAACTACAAGTCCTGGCTTTACGTAGCTTATGCTGGAAAGGTGGTCCTGTGCAGATTAGAATTTGAATTAAAATTATTAATTTATTAATAATCTATTTTAGATTAAGTTTATCTTACAAAAAGACCTTTGTTTTATTAAAATGTTTGTCTTAAGTATTATGGTTGATGCTGTAAGTACTCTGTTGTCGTGGATAATAGGATAATGTAACCCTTGTGATTTGCAGTTCAGTAAAGAACCTTGAGATTTAAATGATAACATTCCGTGAATCTCTAGAAACTGATGCAAAAATTAGGTAATTTTTATGGAGGGACAAAGTTGTCAGGTTTTTAAGCTGCTTCCAAAGGAACCAACATAAATTTGTTAGAATACGTGTGTGGTGCTTGTGTCTAATTGCCAGTTCTGAATGAAAGGAAGACGTGTCTCAGGAAAAATAATTTCCTTTGCTTGAAAAAAAAATAGTTACTTTATTCATCCTTCAGGATTCCCAGAAAAACATTGCAACACTTTCTTTGTGTAATCAGGCATTGCATGAGGGACTCTTCCAAATTTTACCAAGTTTTGATGGTTAAAAATAGGACACAGGCACTTCAAGAACTTATTGGATGGGATTTGTTGTAAAGTAAATTGTTTAATTAGTAGATGGTCAAAGAATTCAGCATTTAACTTTTGTGACTTCACATTTTCTCGTACCTCCGCCGCCAGCTGGATGCCAAACTTTTGTCTCCCTTTTCCACTTCCCCCAAACTTCCATACCCCCCAAAAATGAAGAGATGGAAGGGGGAAAAGGGGGCTGGAATTAATTTAATGGCTGAGCAACCTCACAGTAGAGAAACAGCCGGAGCCTAATAGGGGCCTTTGTCTGCATTTCCACCCTGGCTGGGAACGTGCCAGTCAAAAGTCAGGCAGGAGGAACAGGTGGGAACTATTAGACCTGTCATAAAGTTTGAAAAATTGATTCTGGAGGCTGAGGGAATAGATTGGACTTGACACTGTTGTCCTACAGATTCTAAGCGAAAGTTGTGTCGTTTAATTTGGGATCCCTTGATTGTTCATTAGCTTTCCAGATGGCAGGGCCTGGTGGTTGGAGCATTTGGTGCTCAATGTACTGTCCCTGGCCTGCATGTGTGTGTCCTGAGGTCACAGCAAAGTGGGAATTCACCTGTAGGTGCCCAAAATTAAATGGCATCGGCCTAATTGTCAGATAAAAATCCGTTAAAATGTCGTATGTTGTTTTAAATGATCAATATTCCTTCTGTGATTTCACGTTAAAAGTCCTTTCAGGCTATTTTTTAAAGCATTCCAATTTTTACTTCTCAAACTGAGATTTCAAATCCTTCCCCAAGCATTAGAACCTTGCTTTATTCTCTAGAAGGAAATTCTTTCTGTGAGTTTCAGAAACCCTTTCTTCCCTGGTGTTAATCCTGATGCCACCTGACCAGGTTAACCCTGCCAGAAGCAGTTCCACTTTCTGTGTCTCCTCAGAGCATCCCTGGGAGGGCAGGTTTTAAAGTGAAACCATTGGTTTTTTGAGGCTGCATCTGGTGTAGGGATACAAGTGTTACATTATAGAGACACGCTTATTACACTCATAAGACTTGAGATTAACAAAGAAATATTTCTATTTCTAATATTTCTTCTTACCCTAACTGGCTTGGTTACACGAGCATTTCATTAAAATTAAATTAATTAGATATAAATTTCAGTTTTATGCTTTATCTTAGATCCTGTTTCAATATTTTAGTTGGCAGAAAATTTGATTTACACATGACTAAGCCAGCATGGGATATATTCTGTATGAAATGCCATTGTGGGTCCCTTTTCCCCAATATTTAAGAAGCACAAAGTGCCATTGTTAGGGAAAGTTTGACACGAAAGTGGTGAATTTTAGTGGAAGTGAAATGTGGGCTGAGGTTCCTTTTATAACTGCTGAATAGGATATTTAAATAAAATGTCAATTGAGAATAAACAATTTCCAAACAGCTAAAAGCTTTGCAGAAGAAACTGTTTTCCTTTGTTGGTGCCCTTTTACTTTTCTAGATTCATATTGTTGAATGTTGAAAAATTGAGCTACAGCTCTAATTTTGGGAATGAAGACTAATTTTATTTGAAAACTCTTGGTTTAGTTGTATTGAGATACGGATGGTGCTGATGCAGGTCTGTGTTAAGGAAAAACTGTGTGTAATTGAAGGAGATGGGAATGGCACTTCAGGGGCAAACAAGCTGAGACTGACAAACTGTGTTATGGACTGGGGGAGTTTTAATTTGGTTTTCAAGTCCTTGTGATGTTTTACTCTGGGTTTAGTTATTCCTTGCACCTCGGTGATCCCCCTTATTCCCCACTGAGACTGTATTTTTTAAAAGTTGAATTAAGATCAGGGGAATTGTGGGGAATGGGTTGAAACATCACATGAAGGTAGAAACTTGGCATTTAGTGGAGGCTTTGCAAAATATGTCACAAAGTCACCGTGCTGCTTCTCATTCCATCAGCAGCTGGATCCACCATTCTTCTGTGAGGGTGGGGAGGCCCTGGCACAGGTTTTCCAGGGAAACTGTGGCTGCTCCATCCCTGGAAGTGTCCAAGGCCGGGCTGGACGGGGCTTGGAGCCCCCTGGGACAGTGGAAGGTGCCCCTGCCCATGGCAGAGGGTGGAACTGGATGAGCTTTAAGGCCCCTTCCCAGCCAAACCATTCCATGATTCCATGATAATCTTTGTATTTTAACATGGTGAGACTCTCCTGTACATTATCAGTCTGCTAAAAATTACTATTTTATCACCAGCATTAACAGTTTGTATAAATTAACCCACTACACCCTCCTTCCTCAGGAATTTTGGTTGGGGAGCTGGGGAATACCATGGCATGCAGGAAGGATTCTTCCTTGCAGGAAAGGTGCTTTTCTCTCAGGAAATAGGAAATTTAAATAGGAAATTTAAAAACCATGTGCTCTTCCATAGGTTAGGTGCATTTAAACACTGTGCATATTCTATACTCAATCTTTTCTGCAGCTACATAACCCAGAAATATTTTGTCAGTTTGGATATCGGGGTCACGATGGTTCATACTGCCTTACAAACTCAAATCCCATGATTTTGTTAAACTGTAGGATGAGATAGGAATGCTTTGCTTGATGACTGTCATACTTAAAATCCAAAGTTAGATACCAAGAGCAGTAAACCTGCTCTTTACATTCCTAGATATAGGCATATATATCTATATGTATGTCATATTCCTTCATTATTTACATCACTTTTATTACTAACTTTTAAACTTCCGTTTCTTAATTTATGTATTTATATGGTTGAAAGACTTTTTATCCTCAAAACAAAAAATGTTGGTGCGTTAAATAGCTGCTTCTGTGCTTTTCTTCCGTAAGGGTGTTTATTTATATTCAGTACTTTGTGCCTTCCTTTGGTGCTGAAGATCAGCTCAAATAACAGGGTAAAGTTTGTTTCCCTTAAATCAAATCAAATTAAGTTCAACAGTAGGTTTTTTTGCTAATTTCGTTTTAAATGTATAATATTTCATACTTTATTCTGCCATTCATTCACGAGTAGTGATTTGCACCAGCCAGTGCTGGAGAAAGCTCAGCCTGATAACAAAAGATCGCGCAGGAATTCTTGTGACACAGCCATGAGTCTGTTCCCTCCCTCGCCTGTAAAAAGGGAGGAATTCGGAAGTTTTTGGCACTGATTTGGTCCTGTGCCATTCCCAGACTCCTCCCTGCCATACCATTTTCCATGACACGCTTGCTGAAAGATTTCTCTCTTGGGATTTGTCGTCTCCTTTGCGTCGATTTTCCCTGATTTTCTTTCCACCTGTTGTGCACCATTCCTGAGAGCACCGAACAATCAGGTCCCTATTTTCCTGTCACGCACCTTGTGTGCCTGATTTTCCATGGAATTGAAGGCAAAATGTGCCCTTCTTTCTTTTTTTATTGTGTAAAATTAGTGAATTTTCTTCCTGTTAACAGAGTGGGCCCCCCGCTTGCAGTGCAGAGGGAGGTTTGGCATTCCCAATGGGAATTAAGTCATAAAAAAAAGATACCCGTTTTGCAGAGCAATTAACCCGTGTTGAACTCTGATAGGAGATTGGATTTCCCTGCTGCTGGAAGTTCCTGAACAATCCCCATTATCACAGGGACACAAACACAGCCTTGAAGCACCCTTAAGTCTGAGGGAAGTCATTCCTTAAATCTGGGAGGAATGGTTCCTTAAATCTAAGGGGAATCTTTCCTTAAATCTGAGGGGAATCTTTCCTTAAATCTGAGGGGAAGGACTCATTTCTTAAGTCTGAGGGGAAGGAATCGTTCCTTAAATCTGGAGAGACTCCTTCCTTAAATCTGAGGGCAATCTCTCCTTGAATCTGAGGGGAATTGTTCCTTAAATCTGAGGGGAATCTTTCCTTAAATCTGAGGGGAATTGTTTCTTTAATCTGAGGGGAATCTTTCCTTAAATCTGAGGGGAATTGTTTCTTTAATCTGAGGGGAATCATTCCTTAAATCTGAGGGGAAGGACTCATTTCTTAAATCTGAGGGGAAGGAATCATTCCTTAAATCTGGAGAGACTCATGCCTTAAATCTAAGGGGAATCGCTCCTTAAATCTGAGGGGAATAATTCCTTAAATCTGAGGGGATTCATTCCTTAAATCTGAGGGGAATCATTTCTTAAATCTGAGGGGAATCTTTTCTTAAATCTGAGGGGAATCATCCCTTAAGGCTGAGGGGATCATTCCTTAAATCTGAAGGGATCATTCCTTAAATCTGAGGGTAATTGTTCCTTAAATCTGAGGGGAGAGAATCTTTCCTTCAATCTGAGGGGAATCGTTCCTTTAATCTGAGGGGAATCATTCCTTAAATCTGAGGGGAATTGTTCCTTTAATCTGAGGAGAATTGTTCCTTTAATCTGAGGGGAATCATTCCTTAAATCTGAGGGGAATTGTTCCTTTAATCTGAGGGGAATGAGTCCTTAAATCTGAGGGGAAGGAATCGTTCCTTAAATCTGGGGGGACTCATTCCTTAAATCTGAGGGGAATTGTTCCTTTAATCTGAGGAGAATCATTCCTTAAATCTGAGGGGAATTGTTCCTTTAATCTGAGGAGAATTGTTCCTTTAATCTGAGGGGAATCATTCCTTAAATCTGAGGAAAATGGTTCCTTAAATCTGAGGGGAATCATTTCTTAAATCTCAGGGGACTCATGCCTTAAATCTGAGGGCAATTGTTCCTTAAATCTGAGAGGAAACCCTGGAAGGCTGCACAGTTAAAAAAGAGTGAAGGAACGGTCGTGGCAGGGTTTCAGTCACATTTTGCTGGTTTGTTTTACACGGTGCTGTTTTCATGCCCACACTTTAAATAACAGGAATTTGGTAATGAAGTGCAAAAATTGAACGCTGAAGTTTCAAATCATTGCAGCTTCTTGAAGAGGAGGATTAACTTGAAGCATATGATACATGTAACAGAATACAATATGCCATAACAAATATGATATCTTGTTATATGTAATAGTAAATGCAATGTACTATGTGTATATTATTGCTATTGGTGTCCTAATTCCATGGCTGTCAATTTTGCTCTTGAATTGTAACTTTTATTTAGGAAAAGGAAATGTTGCCTAAGCTTAAACTGCCCAGAAGTACTTAGGGATTAATATTTGCACTTCACTGAGAAAGATATCCTTGTGTTCATCAGATAGCCAACTTACTGCCTGTTTGCATGAGCTCAGATCAGAATATAGTCTTAAATAAAGTCATATGCTTCTAAAAATAATTTTAAAACCTCAAAACGAGGCATAAATCAGTGTAGGACAGTGTATGGACTTAAAAAGGAGAGGTCATGGCATAGAAAACTAGGTATGTTATTAATCACAGAAACATGGAATGGTTTGGGTTGGAAGGGACCTTAAAAATCATCCAGTGCCACCCCTGCCATGGGCAGGGACACCTTCCACTGTCCCAGGCTGCTCCAAGCCCCAGTGTCCAGCCTGGCCTTGGGCACTGCCAGGGATCCAGGGGCAATCACAGCTGCTCTGGGCACCCTGTGCCAGGGCCTTCCTAATAATATGATCAGAAGAATCAACTTCCCCACTCCCTAATTAACCTCAAGGAGTAGCTTGGACCTTGGACAAATCCTGGATTTGCATTTTTCCCCCAAAGCTCTTCATTATAATTGTTACAAACATCAGACTAATAAAGGAATATATAGACAACGTTGCATTCAGATAAAACAGAATAATAGGTAGGCATCCAAGTGATTTGATAATGTGTTTGATTAACAGATTGCTGCCCACATGATGGACAAGGGGCTTTTGGAGAGGGACTTTTCACAAGGGATGGAGTGACAGGACAAGGGGGAATGGCTTCAGACTGAAAGAGAGCAGGGCTGGATGGGATACTGGGCAGGAATTGTTCCCTGGGAGGGTGGGCAGGCCCTGGCACAGGGTGCCCAGAGCAGCTGTGGCTGCCCCTGGATCCCTGGCAGTGCCCAAGGCCAGGTTGGACACTGGGGCTTGGAGCAGCCTGGGACAGTGGAAGGTGTCCCTGCCCGTGGCAGGGGTGGCACTGGGTGAGCTCTAAGGTCCCTTCCAACCCAAACCATTCTGGGCTTCTATGAAAGATCCAAAGGCTGAACTACAACCAAATGCAGTCGCACAAAGTCCGAATGATTCCTTGGAGATTTCAGGCTCTCATTGTGACTACACAGGGGAAAGAGAATCAGATTTGTTAGAAACTCAAAGTTAGATCGCAGCTTCCAGTTTCCATTTTGCACATCTCCATCTCTTTGCCCTTGTTAGATTAAAATACAAAAATAAAAGAAGAAAGAGAGGTTGGGTTTACTATGGAAGCAAAGTAGGAGTTGGGGAACTTAGAGCACCTCTGCCTGGGGAAGTTCACACAGCACCTGTTGTGGTTACCTGGTTGTTGTGTTCTTAATCTGGTGTGGATAAGAGTAAGGACACTGATTTTTGTTTATTCTTATGCTGCCAGTCAGAAGAGAGTGATTTAATTTCAAAATTAATTTCAATTGCTTGTTTCCAGAGCCAAAAACTCTGAAAGCTTGTGTATTTTCTAACTTAAGCAGTAAACTTAGAAAATCCCACAGAATCTGAATTCTTGCCCTAAATCCCACTGGCCTAATTTATTTTCACTTAAAGTCCTAGTTAAAATATTTTAAGAATCTGTTTGTATTCAAACGAGGGCTTGCATTTATCACACCTCATATCATTTAGCCTGAAATGTCACGGCCTGGAGAATGGTGTGTAAAAAAAAGTGAGGTTCCCCCAGTGCAGCTTTGTGACCCCCAGGATTGCTATAAAATCCTGTACCTCATGTTGCTCTCCAGAAATTTACTGGCATTGTTCTTGTTGCTGAACTGTTCCACGTAGATGAACGTCCAGAGTTTTTTTGTAAACTTGAACTGACACTATTTTTACACTGTTTTTGCTGATGATATTATCTTACCTCAAAAAAAAAAAACCCAAACCCCAAAAGTGTTTTACAGGATTCTTTGCAAACACAAAGCTTTCATGGCATGTTGCATTAAGGAGTTGTGGGATGCAGCTGTAAAGTGTCCCATGGACATTTTCAATTGGATTTGTGTTCACATGGATCATCAGGCTGCCCATCCACTGAGGAAGATGAAGAGGGATGACGAAGAGAAACCTGGAGGAGGAAGAAAAGTAGAGAGATGGAGCTGAAACCACAGAAAGGAGGAAATAAAATTTCAAGGAAAACCAATTTTTACTGATTATTCTTAAGCAAATACTCCGAGCTTAATGTAAAATAAGTGGGATGTAGGGAGATTGCAGTATTAATTGGGGAAAAATCGTTATCAAAGCTTTTATCAAACCAATTAATGATCAAAAGTCCAAAACTCCCCTGTTCGATTGGCAGATTGTCAACTGAAGGATCATTTGCTCAGTGTTTAGGTTGGATTTTTCTGAAGTTAAAGACTGGCCAGAATTCCAGTTGAGCACGTGGTGGCTCCATTCCTAATTGTTTTGTTTTAACTGGGAATTGGGGAATGTGAGAAAAGGGGAGCACCTTTATTTTGTTGACACTAAATAATAACTTTGCTTATGGTCATAACTGAGTCTGCAAACGATGATGTCCTGCTCTGCTGGTTTATTTTTAACCATCCTTTTAGTCTTTCCTATAGTCTTAGTAATCTTTAAATACCTAATCTGAATCTTCTTATATTTCATGCTTTTAAAAATACAGTTTACAACATACTACATTATACTTTTTGGATAAAAAAAAATTCACTGAATTGCATCTGTTAAGTGACAATAGAAAAGCTTCAGAGTTCAGATGATCTTGAAGGCCCTTTCCAACCCAAAGCATTCCAAGATTCTATGATTTTTTTGATTTATTAGCAGCAGATAATGTATAAACTCTGTATGGAGTGTGGTGCCAGATGTGAGAGATAAAAGGAATTGCTGGTGGCCACCTGCTTTAATGCACATTTCAGCTCTGCTGTGGTGGTTGATGTCATGAAGGATTCATGTGATGGAGAGTCATTTAAAGTCAGCAGACCATGGCAGGTTAGCAAGGAGTGATGCTTGAGGAATGTTTAAGTATCCATCTGTTGGAAAAACAGAACAGCCACCTTTTGCCAAGGGTTTGAAAAGCAGCTGTGAGTGGATATTTGGGGTTTTCTTGCGCTAGGGAAGCACCAACGAGCTTTGAGTGTGAAGGTGCTGGAAATTCAGGGCAGTGCTGTGACTGCCTGGTTTGCCTGTCTTGTTCTTATCTTAAGATTCTTTATTTTGTCTTCTTTCTGTCTTTATGTCAGCACTGTGCTCCCACTCAGTTTAGACTTAAAATCATAGAATTATAGAATTATAGAATGGTTTGGGTTAGAAGAGACCTTAAAGCTCATCCAGTTCCACCCCCTGCCATGGGCAGGGACACCTTCCACTATCCCAGGCTGCTCCAAGTCCTGCCCAGCCTGGCCTTGGACACTTCCAGAGATGGGACAAATTTACTCTATTTCTTAATTTCTATTCTAGACAAGGTTTGCAAATGAATGTTTAGCTTTTGGGGACAACAAAAAAGAAGATTTCTGCTTATATCATATTTATTTCAATTTCTATTCCCGGTATTTTCCTCGCACATTTCCAGTTTTTGCTGCTATCACAAATTTTTATTTCCTTTTTTTTTTCGGTTGTTTTTAGTTATTTGGGTTTTTTGTTGTTTGATTTCATGTTTGAGGTGGAGAAGGTGTAACTTCCTTTTGCTACAGTTTACTTAATTAGTGCCAGTTATTAAAACTAGAAATTGCAGAACTTGAGTCTTTCTTTAAAAAAAAATTAATTTCTTGTTAAAATAATTCTGATAGGTGCTGCCTGATAGGTAAAAACCAATAAATTAGAAGAAATCAATCTTATTTCAATTAGAAACTCAAATTTTGGTTTGGCATCTACTAGAAAAAAACTTTTTTTTTCATCTGTGGGTTGCAGAAACAGCAATTTATGGGGGTTTTTTTCCCCCTTGTGTTTTATGCAGAAATAGGAGTAGACAAGAAGAGGTACAGAAATGACTTTGTGGGGTGTCTGCAAGAAGAGCTGTAAAACATTGTGCACTTAGTGCTGATGGACTCACCAGAAATTCAACCCAGAACTGTGTGGAAAGCAGAGAGTGAAAGGAACAGAGAAACCATTCACTCTGAAGAGTTTTAGTCCAATTTTTGGGAGGAGGATGGAAGGAAAAGGGAAGAAAAATGGGAATTTTCTTATTTTACAGAGTCCAGGTTGGTCCCTGAGCAGATCCTGTTCCATTCAGGATGTCTGCAGGTCACCATCAGCTCCTTGCTGGAGGTGTGAGGCTCTTCCACACTCCTTTGTTTTTTATTCCAGCGTGGTACGGACAGGGAATGTCTGGCAGGAGTGTTTGGGAGTGCAGATAATTGGAATATTAGGATCCTACCAAATATCCTGTTATTTATCTAATGCACTGTTTTGGAGGTTTCAGCACTCAGTGGTCATCAGAACAGATAAAATTATTCATTGATGAATTATCTTTCACTAATGACTGGGGAGCAGCTGGATAGAAACCGTATCCCTTTCCCTGTGAGGAAAAAGGGAATATTCTCCAGTTGGCCGGGGCTGTAACAGGGAGTGTTGATGACAACAGAATTATATTGGTTTGGAGGGAAAATGGTAATTTTCTGTGAGGCCTGAGCTTAATAAACTGGCGTGCCAACAGCAGAGGTTAAGGAGGGTGAAAATGTTCTATTTTGATGCTTTGCCAAGCTAAGCAGTGAAATATTGTGAGCGTGAACCAAGTGAGATGGAATGTTTGGGATTTGGAACCCAAAATCCCAGCGAGGGAGTGACAGTTCCTAAGTGCTGGAGTGCAGCAGTAGATGAATGCCTTCCTCCCTTCCTCCCTTCCTCCCTCCCTCCCTTCCTCCCTTCCTCCCTCCCTCCCTTCCTCCCTTCCT
>VZTD01003874.1:445086-546675 GCA_013397725.1 Rhagologus leucostigma
TCCTTCCTTCCCTCCATTCCTCCTTCCATCCCTCCTTCCCTCTGAAGTGCTGAGGTGTTTATTTTAAAGCGTTTCTTGCCTCCAGCTCTTTGCCTGTTGTGTATCACATCTCTCATGCCAGATGTGCCACATGCAGATTCGCCATGGCTCATAAAGTGTGGTAACCCAAGATTTTCCAACATTTTGGATGTCAATTTTCCTTTTATTTAACTGTTCTCTTGACTCGCGTCAGGAAAGCTTTCTAGAAATAGAGTGTTTACAGCTTTTTTATTTAAATCCTCATTCTTCCAGTGTTTTAAACACACACTTCATCCAGTTCTTTACAAAAACACCTTCAAATGGTGTTGAAAAAAGAAATGTGAACACCGGCGTTGCATTCACTGGGTCCAGAACCAAGTTGTCTTCATTACTTGGCTGCATCTGCATTTATCTAATACCCAGCAAAACCTTCTTGGAAATAGGGGTATTTTTTTCACAGTGATGGTTACTATACAAGGAAAGCCTAAGCTAAATTTAGATTACAAAGGATTAGATCAGAGATGAGTAAAATACAAAAAAATAACACCAAGAGTCCAACTGTGCTCTGATTCCTTTCGCATTTTTCTTGTGCTGTGAGATGATTCAGATGAGTTTTTTATGCCTGTGTTTATCTGTACCCTGTGGTGGCATGGGAGACTTCACAGATTAATTTGGTTGGAGATAAAATTGGGGTGTTTTTTGTACCACAGTGCTCCAGGCTCCCTGCTGGGGGCTTCCCAGAGGAGATGCCAGGCAGTTTTGTGGAGCTGGGAATGCTCATCCATCCTGGCTGGCTGTCACATCCAGCACAGGGCTAGGGGACACAACTGAACTGCTCTCCAACAAACCAGGATGGTTTTTCCTTTTGTTTCAGAAAATCAGTAAACACCAGATTAAAAAAAAAATCAACTTTTAACTGTCTGTACAAACTTTGACCACGTAATTATCAAAAAAGCTTCATTAAGGTTGTGTATTATGAAATACCCTTTAATTTTATTTTTTTTAAATCACAGACTCATTGTTTTGTTTTCAGTCTGTCGTGCGCTCCAGTCTTTCTGAAGGCCCTTTTTTTTACTGTGTGCTATTAACATCACCCAGGGAACGTGCTGCGAGGCAGAAGTATTTGCCTGCTCTGTGTTTGCAGTTTTCTGTGTCCTAGTAAAGCTGAGGTGCTTCCTTCTGCTCTTCAGGTTTCCAAACGCATTCACCGTGCCTCCATCTCAGCTCAGCTCGGACCCACCTCATTCCGGGAGGGGTGGGAATCTGATCCCGAGGTGTGGTTTTCCCTGAGTAGGTGATTGCTGGAGTAGGTGCCATCGGTGCCTGGGTTTCCACACCGGAGCTCAGAGGGGTTCAGCTCTTCCCAGCACCGGTTCCGTTTACACTTAGGGGTTTTTTTCCTGGGTGAACGCGTTCTGGAGGGTGGGAACTCTGCTGGTGGTGTTAATGGGATGTGTGTGGTGTCTGCATTGCTGGCCGGGGATCTCAGCCGGGTTCGGTTTCAGAAAGCGGGAGCTGGTTTTGTGTCCCGCCTGCCTTCGCCGACGCCTGTTTTGGAGCCCCAGCTGTGGGGCAGATGCTCGCACTGAGGGTTTGTGTTTCAAGCAGAACCAAGAAATTCTCAGGGTGCCTCATTTGCTTCTGCTCCAGAGTTTTCTCCTTCAGATTCAGCCAATCCATAATCATGGGTGCGGAACTGTTGGTCTTTTGTAAGAACCTGCTGCCCGGAACCTGTTTCTTTAAATTTCCCCTTTTCTCTGGGCTGCTTCTCTTCTGCCAGACCACAATTGATGAGTACGATCCACAGTGGAAAAGAAAATCTCTTCGGCTTGTTCACCTCTATCAACTCCAGATTTTATCACTACCTGCAAGAAGTTCTGATAAATTTATGTTAATTTTGCTCTTCACTAGATCCGTGTCTTTTATTTTGATTATTCAGAGGTCCAGGCTGCTGTTTGTTGGTCTTACACAGCTTGTGTGAGTCCATGACAAATGATCTGGTCCCCTAAAACCAGCAAAGGTCCTTATCCTGTCCTTCCTTTGCATTTTTTGTTTCTGAAATTAAAATCCCCTTGCCTTACCCATTCCCTTTCCCCCCCCCTCATATCTAACTACAGATCATAGTTTAAAACCTTATTTTTTAAGCTGTTTTAGGTGGAGGTGGGCTTATCAATGAAGGCCAGAAATAGCGCTGGCCATGGAGTACTTGGTATAATATTTTCCCTGCAATATTCCTGCTGCTGCTTCAAGACTCATTTGCTTGAGTTGTCTTTGAATATTGACTCGCATCACTGTTTGTGGAGGGCTCTGTGTGGTTTTAAGGATACTGAAAAAGTAGAACTTGGTACAGGAGTGGGGCTTTCCTAATGTGGGAATTGAACAATCCTGCCTGAGTTTTCTTGAGTAATTCCTTCTTTCTTCTCCCCGTGCTTCGTAACTTTGCTTCCAGAGCAAAAATATTTCTTTTTATTTTGTAGATAATGTATTCTTGACAAATACACCTATCCAGAAGGGTTTAGAATGTGCTCAGGTACACTGGGGTATAGAAATGTATTTCTACTGGAGAGTTTTAAGAGCTTAAGCAGGTGAAGACTTCTGAAAGGAAGTATCTCCCTCTAGTCCTTTATGTGATAAAATTTAATCTTATGAGGTAGTTTTGTAGTGTTTTAAGGCAGCCCTTTCATACATTTATAGGGCTGAGTTGATAAAAATATTTGTACTCTGACTTCTTTATTTGACAAAATAAAAATGTGCTTTTTTCCTTGTCCTTTAGTTCCCATAACTCCCTGCATCATTGGTTCAACAAGGCTGATGAGAGGCAAAAATTGAACTTTTTGTGGGAGCTCTTTTTTGTTTTGTTGACAGAACATACATGAAGAAATTACCAAAATAACATTTCAGCACTTAGGAGGCTTTGAATGGTTAGGGCTTTTTTTCAGAAGTAGGTAAAAAATAACTAAAATTAATTTTGCTTCTTAGATCCTAAGGGAGCTCACATGAGTTGCCTTCTCCATGGGGGATTTTATGTTATTTGTTATAGGATGATGAATAAAAGCTGCAAAATAAGGACAAGAATAAATGTTTGGGGGAAAAAAATGTAATTTCTTGAATGGTATCATGCCACAGAGATAGGATAGAGGGAGAAAGCCATAGGTGCATCCTTTTATATTTGAATGTAAGGAACAGGGAGCATCTTTAAATTGTATTTATGTTGAGGTGCTGCACACGTACAACAGGAACTCTGTAAGGAACAGACGTGGATCCTGAGGAAAACAAAAGTTTACCTGAATGTCAAGGGAATAACTCTACGGAGGATGGTGAAAAATGGGTGACAGTGAGTTTTTCTTAGTAGGATCTGTACTTCCTAGACCCTTTAGCACTGTGGATTCTACAAAATAGCACAGAGTGGATTTTTAAATTTGTAATGTAGGAGATTTGGATGATTTGCACTTACGTGACTGCAAAAACATCGTGGTGCTGTTGATAGAAATGGAATATCTGTGTCCTGAGCAAGAAGAAAGCCTTGGAAGCTCAGCCAGGAATACAAATTGCAGCCTTTGACCCAGTCCCCTCCTAATTGGAGTGGGTTTTCTGGTAACGGGTTCTAATTGAATTCCACACGGGTGCCACACGCAGCTGCTGCTGCCGGAACTGCTTCTGCAGGCAGCAGTAAATGAAGCTTTCCTCAGGTATCCTGTGGGGTGCCTTTGGTCATTCCCAGTATCTTTAGACATTGTTAGATCTGGTTTCATCAGCTCTAAAATTTTGTTCGGGAATTATCCCCTAAATCCCTCAAGTCGGGCAGGACAACGCCATGGACATTCTCCTGAGGGAAAATGTGACAGGTCCTCCAGGAAACTCTGTGGGCATTGAGAAATGGTGCCTGAAATGTTCATTTTTTTTGCCATAATGCCCCCTGAAACAGCAAAATAGCAGCATTGCCTAGATTTAGGGATAGAGCCAGTGGCTACTGCACTTGTGGAGCTCCCACTTGGACTCATCCCTACACGTAGGAAACTGCTGGATAATAAAACAGAGCTCTCCAGAGTCCCACATTTCAGAGCCCACAGTTGCTGCCATTCCTCATGTTTGTGTTCCAGCCTCTGCCAAGCACTTCTGGCAGAGTTACGGAAGCGTGAAGTGCTTCAGCGGAGACCTTGGGAAAGAATTCCTGCAGGGAAACAATATTTCCTCGCTGTGGTTTGGGGTTGGATGGCTGTAACCCACTGTGCAAGTGCTGCTTCCTGAGGGTGGTTCCTTGGCTTGTTTTGGTAGGGATGCAACATTTCCTTCCCAGGCACTGCTGCCCCTGATAGACAGTTTAAAGGTCGATGCCTGGCAGCTCTTGTTTATTTAATACGACACGAACAGTGTCCTTTTTTAGGAGTGGATGTCACATGTGAGGGCCACCATTTTGAAGCACTTCCCAGTAAAAAAATTTCCAAGGGAACCACCGATCTAATTCTCTGGGAAAACACAGCTAACTGAGCAGAAAACGTTTTTAATGTCAGATACAGCCAGTGTGCTGCTTTTTCTGTGGATAAATACATAGAACTGATGGTGTTGAGTTGTGTCTGAGAAGAGAAAATGCTGAGAAATTCAGCTGCCCTGCCATAGAAGGAGGTCAGACATTTCAAAAGGCGCAAAGGACAGCTGGTGTGAAGAGTTAAAACTCTGTTTTCATCATCTTAAATGAACTGTGTTGCTCAGGGGAAGCTGATTCCTGTTTGGAAGATGTTGCTGACTCTTCCCCAGTGGAGATTCCTGGGCTGTATTTTCACTTCAGTTGTGTGAACAGTCACAGGTTGGACTGGATGACCCTGGAGCTCTTTTCCAGCCCCAGTGATGCTGTGATTCTGTCTTTGCACGAGCTTCTGAATCTCAGTACCTGGCTGGGAGTCCCCCGATGGTACAGAGACCTTCAGTGCCTTGCTTTTAGTCAGCCTCAGCAAGAGTAAAACTTTCAGCTGAGGTGAATTCAGTTTTCTTGTTCTCAGATGAGTTTGTCCAGGGAAATTTGAACTCGAACTTGAACACAAATTAAGGTGAGAGTGAAGGACTCTGTGCCCTGCAGGGACAGGAGAATGAAGGGGGAAAAGCCTGATTTTTTTTTTCCATCATTCACAAATGTCTGTGGTTTATCAAGCACTACAGTTTTAGCTGCCATTTGTTTCTCCCCTGTGAGATGGTGCAAAGTTTTGTATATTGGAGAAGAAAAGGTGTGGACTCCTCAGAGCAGCTTTCCAGTGTCTGAAGGGGCTGCAGGGAAGCTGGGGAGGGACAATTCATCAGGAACTGGAGTGATGGGACAAGGAGAAATGGCTTCCCAGTGCCAGAGGGCAGGGCTGGATGGGATATTGGGCAGGAATTGTTCCCTGGGAGGGTGGGCAGGCCCTGGCACAGGGTGCCCAGAGCAGCTGTGGCTGCCCCTGGATCCCTGGCAGTGCCCAAGGCCAGGCTGGACACTGGGGCTTGGAGCAGCCTGGGACAGTGGAAGGTGTCCCTGCCCGTGGCAGGGGTGGCACTGGGTGATCTTTAAGTCCTTTCCAACCATCCTGTGCTTCTAAATAACAGTAGAAATTTGCCTTACTTGCATTAGTTCCAGATAACTCCTCGTTGGGAAGTTTTATTCAAGAAGCTGCCACTCTTACAACCATGTAATTACCAGAGGAGCAGAGCTGTCGAGAGCTGTCGAGATGATTTCTTTTACTTGGATTGGAGCCATGCTGTTTTCAAATGGTAAAAATAACAGAAGTCAGTAGCATTTTCACTCCCTGTCTCAGTAAGCTGCATGAAACCTGGTGGCTGTGTGGGTGACAGCCCCGGACAACTTCATTTAAAAGTTCAGGCGTTTATTTCAAGAATTTGAAGCAGAGCAGATCTGTATTGTGGCTTTTTGATGAACGCTCTGTTTTAAAATCTGTTGGTTTAGTTCCTATTAGATGTGTGCTGATGCAAATGGTGCCTTGCTGAGAGGAGGGAAGGGGAAAAAAACATATATAACAACAAGAGAAGAGCAAATCGAAAGATTCCTCATCAAAAATGCCAACATGAGGAAATGCTTTATCTGCCTGGCCAAGGATATATTTCTGTCTCATCTTTAAGCACAGTTTTCCCCAAGTGGAACCTAACAGTACATTAATTCTAACATTAAATGTCCAATCACCCTTTCTCCTAACTGGGGGGTGAATGTGTGTGGGTCTGCAAAAACTTGGAGATTGAGAGAGGGGAGATAATCCCCAGATTTCCCTGGGTTAGGTCCTGCTTAAACTTTATAAATCCCACTTAGGAATGCAGTTTCAAACTGCACAAGATAATAGTGGAATAGCAGAGTCCAAAAGATGGAAGATTTTAACTCCAGAACGTGGTTGTGTGTCTGCAGTGGTGTTTATACAACGCTTGTGAAAACAAGAGGTCACATAAATATTTGACTTTTCAAAGACCTGCTGCAGTCTCTCTTAGAACTTCATGTTTTATGATCCAAATTCGTGTGCGATATCTTGTTTCAGGAGTGGTACTAGCTATGTAAATGGCCGAAATGTGGATTTGTCACATGAGTAGTCATGGTTCTCTCTTGTTTCTTCCTTGGTAAACCCAGCCTTGCCAGGAGACGAGGCCAGATTATTTTTGTGCTGTGGAAATGGTTCCAAAACAAACCCTCTCTGTAGTTACATTATCCTTCAATGTAAGGAACATGTTTGGCTTCCTTATTGCTGACATCTGCCAAATATTTCTTCACCAAGTGTTTAGTGTAATTTGCAGTGAGCTGGTGAATACTTAATGGTCTTTGTAGGACTTCATCTTTTATGTCTTCCTCGGCTGAAGCAAATCCTTTCATCATCAGTGTTACCTTTGTGCTGGGTTTTTTTTTCTGGGTGGATCCTTGCATTTCCCACACCTCGTTTCTTTGGGATTTCTGGGATTTGATTTGGAAGTAAATGCCTTTTTTTTAATTAAGTGGTACCGAGTACTATCCAAGGAATGTAAGTGGTGTAAGGAAGGGACACGTTTTTCTTTTAGCTCCTAATAAAATGTAAGGACTTTTCCTCCTCTGGCATCCTGATTTAAGCTGCATAAGTGAAGTTGAATCAGGGTTGAAATGGGAAATTTTAAAAGCTGGTGGAAGTGGTAATGATAGTTTTACTTCTCTCCTAAGTCCTTGTGTGTAGGTGCTCCTAGTTCTGTTTTCATGATGAAATATTACTCCTTTTCCCCTCTTCTCACTTCCTCAGGCAAGAAAAATATCCCAGATCAGTTCAGTAAAAGCAGGTTAGACCAATTAAATCAGTTTTGAGCCATAAATGGTGTGAATTCTGAGGGGAAGGTTGGGGATGGGGTAATTTATGTCACCCATCTTTTCTCCTTCTGGTACTGAATGGACCAGGAGTCTCTGGAATTGCCACAGCGGAGTTGTAGATTTTTAAAAACAAAGAATGGTGTTAATTCTATTACCTATTCAATCTCAATTAATGATATTCTGTTCAGGCGAGTTTAACTTGAAGCTAAAACCCACGTGAATCAAAAAAGTTTTGTTTAGAGATTATCCATGGTAATGTCCAGACTCCTCAGCCCTACAAAATGAAGCTGCCAACTTCCTTTACAAGAAATAAAGAAATCCACAGTCCAGTTAGACTCTTCTAATTGCTGGCTGAAGGAAAAATGGCTTGGAAAAAATGTCATAAAGACATTGAAAATATCCTTTCTAGTGCGAGAGAAGATGGATTGGGTGATAAGTTTTTAAAGCAGGCAATATTGGGCCAAGCTGGGCAAAGACAAGTCTTTATTGATGGGAATGTTTTCTGCAAGCTCTGATGTTTGCTTTCAGATTTAGCTGTTGTTTGGACAAGGAGGACTCATACGACTTTTTCAGATCTATGTGAACACAGCTTCAAGGTTGCAGAAATAAAGAACTTCTTACAAGTTTTACACTTTCATCTTCGTTATACTGAATTTATTTTTAATAATTTCAACTGGGTACTGCTCCTGATAGTAGAAGGTGCTGTTTAATGTTTATTTACTAAGATGGATTTTTTTTAAAATGTGCAGAAAAATTGCTCAAAGTAGAATCTTTTTCACATTCGGTGCAAGCCACAATATTCAGAAGCTTTAAATGCTGTCAAATCCTTAATTTTCTTGTAGTGAATTCTAACAAGTATTGATAGATTCTTAAATTAGTGATTCTTAAATTGCTCATAAATATTTTTTTTTCCAAAATCATTAATTTTGATTTTTAATAGATCAGCATTTGCCATCACATTTATGAACTTTACTGTAAGGATGAAGGCTGTGATTTTAATCCTGTGAATTTGTCTACATCACAGCATTTTTCTTTCTGCTTTTCATAACTACGTTCTGAATGTTAAAATCTTCCAGGCTTGTGTATTACAAAGAGTATCTCTCATGTATAACCAGTGTGGTTCCAGGTGGAAGATGGGTTCTTGGGAATGTAAAGGAAGTGATTTAGGAATCTTTTGAGCTGCGGGTTACTCACGGTTGGGCCCTTTGCACAGAGAGTCTGACTAATACAGATCTGATTTAATGCAGAGTCGGAAAATTATGGAGTGGTTTGGGTTTAAAAGGGACTTTAAAGCCCATCCAGTGCCACTCCTGGGACACCTTCCACTGTCCCAGGCTGCTCCAAGCCCCAGTGTCCCACCTGACCTTGGACACTGCCAGGGATGGAGCATCCACCCCATCCCCGGTAGGTTCAAGCTGTAACTCAGGACAGCAACTTCACTGCGTGTCCTCTAGAAGAACCAGTCTTGAAAACTCCAGCTCAGGTTGGTATTCCTGAATTCTGGAGTGCTAATTAAAATCTGCAGCAGAAGCATTGCAGGTCCTGAGCACTGTTGCTTGGTCCAGGGTCAGGGGATTTTGTCTGGAGCAGTTCATCAGAAGATTGTTA
The DNA here is from genome assembly GCA_013397725.1 of Rhagologus leucostigma. Lineage (NCBI taxonomy): Eukaryota > Metazoa > Chordata > Aves > Passeriformes > Rhagologus > Rhagologus leucostigma. The sequence goes on from VZTD01003874.1 coordinate 454,010, forward strand.
CTGGATTGTTCCAGTTTGAGGAAGGCTGATGAAGAGTGCTTTAAACTGAAAGAGGGCGGGGCTGGATGGGCTATTGGGCAGGAATTGTTCCCTGGGAGGGTGGGCAGGCCCTGGCACAGGGTGCCCAGAGCAGCTGTGGCTGCCCCTGGATCCCTGGCAGTGCCCAAGGCCAGGTTGGACACTGGGGCTTGGAGCAGCCTGGGGCAGTGGAAGCTGTCCCTGCCCATGGCACTGGATGATCTTTCAGGTCCCTTCCAACTCAAACCATTCCATGATTTCCAGTGTTTTAGACCTACTGAACATCTGCGTTTTGTTCTGACACTTGAAAGAATAATTTTCATCTCGTAACCATGCGTTGTAATCAAAACTCATTTTTCTTTGGTTCAACAACTGAAGATTACCTATCAAGATCCATAATTGGTGTTTAAAAGTAAAATCAATCATTTCTCTGTAATTGCCCAATTTATAACCTTTCCTTTACCTCATGGAACCATGGCAGTGTGCTGTAGGTAGAGAGGAAAAAGAGGAAGGAAAATGGGTTATTTGGTGAAGCACAGGGCATGCGATTGTTGTTTGTTGTTGTATGAAATCACAATCAAAATTGACACAAGTTGCTATTAAACTCCATTTCCTGTGTTAAAAAAAGTCAGTATTAGCTAAAAAGAAACCTGCAGCAGTAGATTTGCACATAGACCTTAATGAGCCCAATTGACCTTCTGTGCTGTATTTACAATTGCCTTAAAATTGTAAGCAGATGTTTGAAAAACTTTTGTTAATAGGTCCCTAACATCTGTTTCACCAGAGATATTGCCCACCAAAGCAGCTGTAATTAGTAGAGCACCTCGTGCAGGCATCTTTTTCTTATTGGTGCAGATGATCGTGTTTCTCCCTCGGGTATTAAAGTAAAATCTTATTGGCACTTTTGTTTTCATACGTTCTACAACATCTCTTTTGTGAGGAGGAAAGTTTTTCCACCGAATGTAAAGAGTTTTTTTTTTCCCTGTGAAGTCTTTAAGAAAAAAAAAATAAAGCTTTGCAGTAGTGATACATCACTGAATAATATGAAATACTGTGTGCAGCTGAAACTTTTGATGGGGTTTGTCCATTTGTGCTGCTCAGGTTCATGATAGAATGTGTGTTCCGAGTGGAAAAAACGGCAAAGTGAAAGGAAGAAAATCTCAAACCCTGCTGCTGCTGCGGGGAAAAAAGAAAAATCCAGTGTCACTTGCCCATTAAAGTTCTTTTATGGGACATAGTTTCCATTTGTGTGAGAACACAAAAACCTGTCTGCTTGCTGAGTTTACACAGCCCTGCTGACAGTGGGCAGGGAAGGGCTCAGCTCTGCCAGCTCGCAGAGCTTTATTCTTTTTAAATAAACTGCAATTTGGGAGTTATTCTTTGACTCCTGCTTTGTAAAATGGAATATGGAAAATGCAACTCGGGGCGGGGGAGGGCTGTGCAAAGCTGCCAGTGAAGTTTCCACTCGGTTTCCAAGCGGATTTCTTTGGAGATATGGCACTGACAGAGGAGTAGCCCCTTTTCCAAAGAGAGGAATCCTGTTGGGAATGTTCTGCTAGATCCCAGAGCAGCCTCTCCAGAGCACAGGAGCTTTCCGCAATCATCCCCCATCTCTGAAATGAACGCTGCCTTACGCATCAGTCGGAGTTTGTGCAAATAAATGGATTTTAGCCCCATCCTTTGGGGCTGATATGCCAATGCCATAGGTGCAGTGCTTCCAGAGGGTAAGGGAGGGAGGAATTTTAGGAAAAAGGGTTCTGATGGTGCTATAGTTAAACTGTGGAATATAACTTGAGGTGCAGGACTGAGTTATTACAGACATTTGCTACCTGAAATGTTGAATTAGTGCTCGGCCTGACGTTATCAAACTCTCCAGGGCACGAGTCTGACTCACATTTCACAGAATCATGGAATGGTTGGGGTGGGAAGGGATCTTAAAAATCATCCCATTCCACCCCCTGCCATGGGCAGGGACACCTTCCACTGTCCCAGGCTGCTCCAAGCCCCAGTGTCCAACCTGGCCTTGGGCACTGCCAGGGATCCAGGGGCAGCCACAGCTTCTCCGAGCGATTCCTACCAGATGTAGAAAAGAGTCTGGGATTGCCTTTTCCATCCAAGGAATATCCCAGGCTGCCATTAATGAGAGTCTTTCACTTTCCCCCTTGGGTTTCTGGATTGAAAAAAAGGAATTAAAGGAATTTTTTGCATCTTCCCTTCCCTCAAGTCTTTGTCCTGGTAACAAATTAAGATGAGACCACAAAAACTTGTGACTTAAGAATGTTTTAAGGTGTGTTGTTTTTCACAGAAGCTCATTTTCCACCAAAAAAAATTTCCTCAGTTCAGTTGCTGTGATGACTGTGCAGAGGTACCATTACTTCTTTAAAGAACTCGAATAATCTCTCAAGTCCCCTTTTCCTTCCAAGCACAAAACTCAAACCAGCTTATTTCCTGTTCTTTGTGTGCCCCTGAAATCATGTGGGTAGTAATGAAACAGATTGCCTCTGAAGATGCCAGAAAGAAATAGATTTGATTTATTGAGAGACATTTTTTATTATTTATATAAACCAATGTAAAAATAGAGAATATCATTATGAAAAGCAGCTGATAATAGAGGCACATTTTTTACTACTTTAAGTAATTTCCAGTGTCTCTCCTTCCTAATTAAAATATTTTTTCTAAGGAAGCAGTCAGGTTAGTACTCTCCAGGTAAATATGTGCAGTTCAGCTTTTAAAACAATTTTTTTCATTGTTTCAGTGGGAAAAGCCACGTTTTTTTTACTTGCCGAGTTTTTCTGGTTTGTACTGGGCTAATCTAAATTTAATCCAAATTGTCAAGTAAATCATGCTTACACCTCAAATAAGACTGGAGATATTTCTGTTGTGAAAACTCCAAGGATTTTTTTTTTAGGTCCAGATTCAGTGTGGTTTTGCGAAGTGCTGCTTCACTTTTAGGTGTAGCCTTTTCTCAGGGATAAATCCTCAGTAAATTCAGACTCACTCACAGGAATTCCTGGGAAACTGGTTTGCAGCTGATATTTTGCATTTGAGTGTATTTGGCACCTGTTGAATTCATAATGAAACTCATTTTAAATGTCAGTTTTCTGTGAAGATCATCAGGTTTTAAACCAGGGGACAACACACGGAAATATTCTTCGGAATTCCACAAAGATTTATCAAATGTTTCCTTGCTGGGTTTGCACAAAGCCATCGATAAATGGAAACTTGGGCTGTGCTAATGCCAAAGGGAAACATTCACGGAGTGAATTCCTCTCTGCTTTGACTTTTTTTTTCTTTTCTTTTCCTTGTTAAGGGAATATATTTCTGAACATTAAACTCATTTGATAAACACCATCAACAAGAGATCACACTCCGCGGATGAGCCAAATTCTAATTCAACAATTTCACATTTTTACTTAAACGTAAACCACCGTAGATGCCCTTCAGATCAAATATTCATCCGTTCACCTTCCCCTCCAATCATCCTGAAGGAGAATCTGATTTTTTTTATATTTAAGCTTTTATTTTGTAGATTACTGATAAGTAGTTTAAAATTATTGATGCTCCCAGGCACCTCTTTGTACAGATGAGGAACAGTGAGAACATCACTGTGAGATCATGTAGGTCACTAAAGATCCTGCCAGGGCCATCATATTTTATAGATTTATATAAATATATATAATATATGTTTTTACATAAAATATATGTATTATTTTATATAAAATACATATATTTGTATATTTTAATTTATATTTTTAAAATTTTATGTCTATGTATTTTATATATATATTTAAATATACTTTTTTTTCGTTTGCCTCTGGCTTCTCTGGGCCCTGAAGATGAATTTAACCTGTTTTTTACTTTAAGGTAAAAAACTACTGGATGCAGTTTTGAGAGTTCTAAAATTATTTAGGGTGTAAAAACTATTTTAATGTTCAAAAATAAGGTTGTTGCCAGAAAAATACCAGGAACAGGAACCTGTTAAGTTTGAAATAATATGGGACAGGGACAGATGGTTTTTTTTAGACGAGATTGTTTACAGGTTTCCTTTACAGTAACAGTGTTATTGATAATTTATATTTCCAATACCAAGTCTTAATGCTCAGCTCTGTGTGGCACCAAAAATTCCCCCAAAATCTTAAACTACACACCTAAAATTCATCATTTTATTTAGGATTTGATTTTATTTAGGATATTTTTTTTTTTTTGGCAATAAGGAACAGCCAAATGAGGTTAGGCCAGACTTAAAGCTATTCCTGTTCTTATTTGTGTGGTAAGAAAAATGTTGAGCACTGGGCATTCCATTTGATTCTGAGATATTGGATTCCCATTGGAATCGAGTTGCCTTTATAGATTTACAAATACGTCAAACCAGGTGACATCAACTAATAACATGAACTTTCTTTCCCTCCAGAGTCAAACATGAGCTTAAATATTCTTTTAAAAAGCTGGGAGATGGTGAAGTACATCAAGAAGCAATGTATTTGTGTTATGGCTTCAGACAGCTTGTGCTTTTTTAGGAGGTAATTAACTTTTTTTTTTAAATTTATATGCTGCTTTTTTAAGGGAAAAAAAAATGAAAAAAAGGAGATGTTTAGGAGGAATAAGCAGCAATTTTGAGTGTAGAGAGTAGAAAGTCTCCCCGAGTGTCTAGAATTTCCTGGTTTCATGTATGGGAAACAGTAGCATTCATTATATACCTTGACAAAATGTTCCTGATTGCAGCTGACTCGCAAATTTCCCCAAAATTACACTTCTGTGAGCAAACAGCTCTTGCAATGTGTAAAAATCCCCATCATTTCTCTAGTTCTGACCTCTGTTGATCTCACTGATGCTTAGTTATTCTCACATGTTCTGCTTTGGCTGGGAGGAAATGGGGGACGTAAAAATACTTTCTGTTCTGTCAGAGATTTGGGGAGATTCTGTTGCAGAGCGAGAGTCGAGGTAAGATTCAGTCCCAGTTTTTAGCAGAAATCGTTGAGAAAGCTGTAAAACTTCCAGCTCCTTGAACTGCAGTGAAAACCGAGTGTGCCAGCCGTGAGGATTTTCTGCACCTCTTTAAAAAATTAATGCCAAAATGTGGTTAAATATTTTTAAAGTTGCTTGGAAGAATGATCCACTTCCAAAACCCGATGGGGTTGACTCGGTGACTTCCCTGAGTACAGGTGGCTGCTGGAATACCCCCAGTTTTTGGAAAACTTCAGCTGTCTTTTAGGGGAACCTGTAAATTGAGTTATAGCTGGATGGATAAATATTTAGCAGTCTGAATATTGTGTTTATTTATGTCAGTTCCTGTTCAGCTTTGCTGTTCAAACTGGTTTCTTCTCATGAAGCGAATGCCAAAGGATCATTTTTCCATGTATTCCTGTTTTTCCCTGTGTTTGAGGATCTCAAATGTCATGACAGGGGGGGTTTTTGCTGGATTTTCATAGTGTGAGATCTGTTGTGTCTCAAGGCCTGTCACTTCCATGATTTGGGGCTTTGTAGAAATGATTGCATAGAAAAATCAAGTGGGGTTTTCTCCCAGAACAAAAGAATTTAAATATCGCTGCATTTCCGTGTGAAGTACATTGAGTTGTTCTAAATTTCCTTACACTAGTGCCATTCTTTTAACTGCCTTCATTAAGACCATCATTCCATAATTTTTGAAGTGGAACCATTTCAACTTTCACCACAAAACGTAGAAATTGCAGGTAAAAATGAAAATTTGCATCCTTTTAACTTAGCACAATGTTGTTACCTACAGCTAGGAAAAGAAAAGAAATTCATTCTTCATCTAATCTCCTTTTTTAAAAAAATTAAATGCAATATTTCACTCCTTGTTATTTCCAGGCTTCAATTATTGTTAACTAGCAGCACTTACTGACACAGTTTCAAGTCTCACATTCAACACCAAGGTTTGATCTGACCAGTTTTGCCCTATTTAAAGCTGTCAGTCAGGGCTAGGATTTATTTTTTTTAACCAATGGAGTTGTCTTGATACAATTCCTAGAATAAATAGACTTAAATAGGTCTGAGGATATATTTCCAGCAGTTTTTCCTATTTCCCTTTCCTGTCTAGCAGTACAGCTTGGTGGATGGACAAGCTCTTAGGGGAAAAAAAACCCCAAAATGCAAAATCATAAGAGGCTGTTGCCCTGTTCTATATTTTTTTATTTCCCTCAGTGTCAGTCCCGTTTCTGTGGTATCCAGGGAATTTTTGGATTTATTGTGAAACTGCTGAAGTTTTGGTATCCCTGTGGCAGCACAATTTGGAATGAGAGAATTTTCCATTGCTGTGACAGCTCTGAAATTTGTTTTTGTTGCTAAAAGCAGGATTTTCACCTTCTTCTATTTGTAAATTATGCTTATGGAATACTTTAGTAAACAGGATTTACTCAATTAATCAAATTTACAGATTATCTTATTGATCACAACTATTTCATGCTGGCGATCAATGCTAATGTACTTCAAATCTGTAATTGTTAATCCATTTCTGAATTAACATTGATGCTTGTTGCTATAATCCCTGCTCATTTGATTTTTTTTTTTTTTTTGTGGAGTGCTGAAAAATACTTTCTTATCTATTAAGGCGTTTAAGGGAAGAAAAGGACAAACCCAAACAATTAATTTTCTGTGTGTAATTGAGCATGTTCTTAGCTAAGGAATGTTCGACATAATAGTTTTTAAACTTAAATTAAGTTGTTTTGTATTATGTTTTATACAGAGAGATATAAAAGATATGGGAAAAGTAGTGAAATATTTATTATTTAGGGCTGAATTTATTCTTATTTTAATGAAGAAGATCAGTGTTGTCCTGATCACTGTAAGCCATTGCTGCAGCTATAATGGGAATTATTATCTCTGTCTGGATGTATTAAATGGACAAAATCAATCATTTTTGCAAAACTTATGGCAGAAACATGGGAAAGGTGATTTAGGAACACTTTTGAGCTGCCTTGTCCGTATAAACTAGAAACAGATTATGCAGGAGCTTCGAGCATGTTCCTGCTTTATCTGACAATTCAACACAATCTCATGCTCCCAATAGTTTTTCTGAGGGTAGGAAAATGAGCTTGGAGGGGATCAAAACTTAGACCAGCAACATCAGAAAACCCCAATGCTCTAAGATCTATTTGGATTTCTTTTTTTTTGTAATAAATAAACTCTCTGAGCAGTCATTTACATACAAACTTTTTAAAATGAAACTCTAAAAGGGGATTATTCAGATGGCAGAGTCAAGCACTTTGGTTAATAGATCCCACATATGCCATTTATTGCATACTTGTGTTTATTGCTTAAGGCACTAATTCCCTTAAGTGAAACACAGGATTTTTTAGAATTAAATAAAATAAATTATTTCTTTACCCACTTTTAATGTGTTAAGCAGAAATTTTCTCCAGCAGATGAACGTTCAAGATGCAGCAAATGTAGTCACTGGTATTGTTATTGCTAAAAGCTTACCCATAATTTAACTAACAGAGAGCAAATATCAGAGTAAAGGCAATTTTCACATGATTTCAGCATGGAAATGGAATTTCTGTGGGGTCAGGGAAACAAACAGCATCCTGTGCCAGCGTGTGGAGCTGGGGGCGCAGCTGCTTCATGGATTGGGAAGAGCCTTCCCCTCATTTCCAGAGGGACCCTGAGGGGCTTCAGCCCCTCTGCTCGGGAGCTGGGGGTGTTAAACCTGGGGAAGAGAGGGATCCAGGGAGATCTTGGAGCCACTTCCAAGGCCTAAAGGGGCTCCAAGAAGGTTGGAGAGGGATTTCTCTCATGGTCATGTAGTGACTCTTCGGGGTGACCTAATTTAGGCCTTGCAGGGCCTGAAGGAGCCACAGGAAACATGGAGAGAGACAATTCCCAAGGGCTGCAGGGACAGGACACAGGGAATGGCTTCCCAGTGCCAGAGGGCAGGGCTGGATGGGATATTGGGCAGGAATTGTTCCCTGGAAGGGTGGGCAGGCCCTGGCACAGAGTGCCCAGAGCAGCTGTGGCTGCCCCTGGATCCCTGGCAGTGCCCAAGGCCAGGCTGGACACTGGGGCTTGGAGCAGCCTGGGACAGTGGAAGGTGTCCCTGCCCATGGCAGGGGTGGAATGGGATGAGCTTTAAGGCCCTTCCAACCCAAACCATTCAATGATTCCATGAGTACAGCACAGTGAAGGTGTGTTGGAATGCACAGAGTCTCTTCCTGCCCCTCAGTGTATGAATTTCGCAGGATCCCAAGCGCTGGAGCCACTCACACACCTAAAACAATGCACATGCTTGGGTATTTCAGTGCTCGGGAGCAGTTTCAGCATGGTTTTATTATCATATAGCCAAGTGAATTTTGTAATTTTTTTCTGTCTGTTGTTCTTCAGCTCAAATCTAATATCAAAGTATTACATCTAAATTCTCCTTTTAAGGGCCACAGCAAACACAGCGTGGGTGGACCTGATTAGACTTTTATTCCAAGTAATTCAGAGACAGATGTTCAACAAGATCCAGAAAACGCTGCTTGATGGATTGAAAAGCATTTCTCTAAGTGGATTAAAAGACTACAAGAGTCAAGATGTTTCTATTTGTGCTTCACACAATTATTCTCTTTAAAGAGACTGTGTTAAAACTGTTACCATGGTGTCCGCATTCTAAGGTTACATGTTGACAAGTATGTCATTAAAAACCAGCAGACACCAGTGAGAATCTGCTCCTGATCACCCCAGTTAAGCTGGTTTGGAGAGATTGTTCTGCCCATGTGTTTAGCACATTCAATTCCTTATCTGCTTTAAACAACACTCATAAAAGGCTTTTTCCATGCAGCAGCATAAACCATATCAAAATGGTATCAGGTTTTTACTGCTTGGCCGTGTTGCTCTTTAATAACTGAGCGCCAAAACAAGCAGCTTTATCTGGCAGCATTTCTCTTAATTCATCAAGAGTCTGACACTTCCACGGAATTAAATCCATCCTACAACTCCAGCTCTTACAACAGAGCAAAAAAACCTGGTTGGTTTAGCAGGCAATCCTTTAAATAGCAAAACCTTCCAGTGGGATGATAAGGAGTTTATATCATGGGAGTTTTACCTGCTTGGGCAGGTTTGGGGTAGGAAAGGGGTAGATCTGTGTGGCACAGTGGGAATGTGCTGTGGCAGCTGCGGATTGGGGGATGTTCTGCACAGATCCTGTCCTTCTGTTCAGTATCAGAATCCCACAGCCACGTGGGGATCGTTGGGAAGGTGCGTTCCTTTGGCAGGCATTGATTTATTTCCCTTTGGAGGGCGTTTGGGTTTATGTGGGAACAGGCTCTCGTGTGCAGCTGGGAAAGGCAACAAAGATTTGAGAAGTGGCCCAGGAGAACCTTGTGAAGTTCCACAACTCCCAGTGCCACGGGCTGTTCCTGGGTCGGGGCAGTCCCAGCCATGAGCACGGACTGGGAGGAGAATTCACTGGGAGCAGCCCTGAGGAGAAGGACTTGGGGATCTCGTGGGTGAAAAGCTGGACAGGAGCCACCAGTGAGTGCTGGGAGCCCTGAAATCCATCCTGGGCTGCATCCAAGGAGGAGAGACCAGGAAGGGATTGGGATTGTGCCCCTGTGCCCCGCTCAGGTGAGACCCCACCTGCAGAGCTGCCCCAGCCCCAGGGCCCAGCACAGGGAGGACGTGGAGCTGCTGGAGAGAGGCCAGAGGAGGCACCAGGAAGAGCAGAGGGATGGAGCAGCTCTGCTGGGAGGAAAGGCTGCGAGAGCTGGGATTGTTCAGCCTGGAGAGGAGAAGCTCTGGGGTGACCTTAGAGCCCCTTCCAGTATCCAAAGAAGGTTTTAAAAAGGAGGAAAAGGGACTTTTTATACGGACAAAGAGTGACAGGAGAAGGAGGAATGATTTTAAACTGCCAGAGGGCAGGGCTGGATGGGATCTTGGGCAGGACTTGTTCCCTGGGAGGGTGGGCAGGCCCTGGCACAGGGTGCCCAGAGCAGCTGTGGCTGCCCCTGGATCCCTGGCAGTGCCCAAGGCCAGGCTGGACACTGGGGCTTGGAGCAGCCTGGGACAGTGGAAGGTGTCCCTGCCCATGGCAGTTGTGGCACTGGATGGGCTTTAAGGTCCCTTCCAACCCAAACCATTCTGGGATCCTGTGAAATCAGGGACATTTTTGCCAGGCGTGGCATAAACAAAGTGCCTTGACAAAGTACCTCTCACGTGACATCTCCTGTAATTGGGACCATGCTTTTACCAAATGCAGCTCAATAACCCTCCCTGGGATGGGCTGATCCCCTTCTGCACGGTGATAGTGGCAGTTTATTTCCGGTAAGTGGCTTATCTTCATAACCTGATAATAATTGATATTCCAGGATGGGAAAGTAAGTGCAAAATGACAGGCAATGCCAAAAGATGAGTCTTGAAAATTATGAGACCATTATAATCTAGAGACTTTTTAAAATACAGAATTCAATATCCCTGAAATAGTAGAAGGGTGAAAAAATTAAATTATGTTGGTTTTCTTTATCTCTGTATATATATATATATATTTATTTGTTTGTTTGTCTATAATGCTGCCTGAAAATTCTTCTCCATAAAAGATCAGAGTCTTTTTGTATATCCATGATTTTTCTAGGATGGATTATTGTGGGCAGTACCTCCTAGACCTGCTTTATCTTCTCAGTCAGTGTAGTTTTTACTTCCTCAGTAGCAGCACAACTTTTTCATTCCTGATTCCATCCAGCCCTGAGAGTTAGCACTTAAAAATACATTGTTGGTTTAGCACTGCCACGTTCCCTGCAGCAGGAAAATTCCCTTCAAAATCTGATTTTTCAGTCCAGTTGTACAAAATCACTGATTTTTCTGCAGCACAACCTTATTCTCTAAGGCCAGGAAAAAATTCACATTTTGTGTGTGGCTTTTAGGCTGTGAGAAAATAAAGCATTTCCCATGAGCTCCATTTCCAGGGACAGGGTGTAGTTTTTGGTGGAATATCAGACTTATCTCAAGTGCACGATGTAATTTCCATCTTATTAATATAAATTATTCAAAATACTGTTCCCCTTTCTCCTTCTTTGCCTCTCCCTTAAAAAAATCAAGTTCAGAATAAACAGTATTTTATTACAAGACATCCTTTCTATTCCTTTTTCTTTTCTCTTTACTTCAAACCTTAGACTAAAAGGCTCCTAATTTTCAGTTAGTATTTCTCACTTAATCTTTATTTCATTTTAGGAGTTGTGTTGTGCAGCTTCAGCGCTGCCTGAAGGAAACTTTTCCATATTTTCTTCTCGCAGATTTTTTCAGCTTTTCTCACCGTACTCTTTCACAATCACATCTCATAAAAGTTGTAGTTTCCAGCTTGGTATCTTTTATGGAAAGAAATTGATGTAAAAGATTTTGCAGAGCCAAATTCGTACCAACTTCCTTTTTTAAGGGATATTTTAGGGAAAGCTGGTGTAGAAATTAATTACATTTATTGTTCTGTCTACTTTTGGCCAATAAAACCTTTTCAGAATTCTTCTGACAAAATATTAAGGATAGGATCTGGGAGTTCTGGAAGATTGAGACTTAAGTTTTTTGCCTAAATATGAATAAATCTATATGAGCATAAACACTGCCACAAAAACACCTACAGCACAGGGAGTGGTGAGTTGGAGCTACAGTATTTTGTTTTATTGCCTTCACTGAGAGTTCTTTAGGGTTCTGTAATAAAATTGTTTAAAATGGCCAGAATTTTGTCACTTTGATAACTTTTTTAAGTTATAAAATCTATCAATAATGAATATATTAATAAAATGAGAAAGCCATTACCTTGGTTTCTGGGCGGAAGGTAGTGTTAAGATCTATTTAGTTGTAGGATTTTCAGTGGAAAGCCAGGTCTTAGTTTTTAATTGCAACACTGAATCCTAAATTAACTTTGCATTTAATTTTCACTTTCAGTTGTTCTTTTCTTAATAGCTTTTTTTTTGGTGGCTGTTTCTCATGATTCAGTTATTTCGGCGAGCAGAGACTTTTTATCCCATTAAACTCAGGCCAGCTTAGGCCAGTCCATTGCAATGTGGAAACTGCGTTTGGTTCATTTCCTGGGATTTCAGAGCAGGAGCCATTTTAATGTCAACACTGCCATCCTCCTCTAGCCCGCCAGCTCCCTTTTTGAAAGGACTAAATGGACATCATTTTTGTGGAGGGGGAAAAAATGCATTGAAACCCTTTTTTTTTTCATCTCTAAGTAGGTCAGTTTGTGGCGGCCGAGAAAATAGCGGAAAGTATTAGTTTGGATTTTCCATCTTCTCCTAAAGTATCTCCAGGATGGTGCTTGTGTGCTGATTGCAGGATTATATCACAAAAGCAGACCCGAGTGAAAGCGAGTTGTGTGAGGGCTTAGCAAAATGTGGTGGCACAAATCCCTCCCCGCCTCGAGTGGGAATCGCCCGCCCGGAATCGCTCCCGGAATTTGTTTGCGCGGCGATGTCAGGGAGGCATTTTAATGAGCAGCGGTCCCAAAAAACCAGCGAGATGAGGTATGATCTCGCTCATAAAATGCTTTTTGCCAGAGTCTTTTGGCCTGAAGAGGTGAATTCCGTTCCCTTCCTGAGTTTAGGGCGACGGAGCTTCGGCAAAATCCCGGCGCGTCGGGATCGCCTCCGCGCGAGGCAGCGGATACGGGCGGTGAGGAGTCTGTGGGAACAACACTCAGCTCCACTGCTTTTCCTCAATTTATCCCATGTCAGATCGTAGCAGGTTACAGATGGAAGGGGACTTCTCATCCCGTAAGATTCATTCCGGGATCTGATAATCCAGGAATATTCTGTGGCACGCGGTTCACTTCTGAGTTTTGTGATGTAGATTCTTTCATGAGGAGTGAGGGGCATGAATTTCACTTGGCAGGCTTTGAGACATAGAAAAAATAGCAGAAAATAAGTTTTTCATACGGGTCTCGGAAGTGTTTTGTGCTTTTTTGTCACGATTCCTGCTGAATCCTTACATTTTGGTGTCACCACTGCACACTTTTTAACTTGCTTCTGTCATATTTGACAAGCTGAAAACAGCAAAAGATTCTCGACCTACAGAAGGTGAAGGGTTTGCTTCTGGTTGTCCCAATCAAATTTCAACTTCAGTGACAGTAAACATGTCTTTCCTTTTGGTATCCTTTTCACCTTGAAATGGATGATTTTGTTTCGTAAAGATTGACACCATCTATTTTCAGAAGGTGCCGCTGCCTTCTCGTAATTCCTGAGAGAATTTGTGTGGTGGGAACTATTTCCGTTTTCTCTTGGTCCCCATTTTCTTTTATTCTCTGTCTTTACTGATGAATAAGGACTGTGGTTTTGCCCTTTGAGACTTTTGATGTTGCTGCCCACAGAACAGAAGATATCCAGTTGATATTTAACCTCTTCAGAGATTTCTTTGCTTAATTTATGCTGATTTAGATACAAGATTCAATTAAAAATTCAGAAAATTGAACGTCTGGATCCTGGCACACAGATTGAACGTGCATTTGATGTCACTTGCATTTGTAAAACTCAACACGGGTGTATAAAAAGTGCCACATTCCCAAGTGGCAACTTGTTAATTAATTTCTTTTTGGGAGTACGAGCAAACAGAATTTAATGTCGTATCACTGTAACAGGTACTAAGTAAGTTTTGTGTGTAAATATTTGCTTAAAGGAGACTCCACTGCCCACTTTTTGCAATGTCGTGGAAACTGACAATTTCTATTTGCATTAATCCGAGTTTAATTTTACTTGGGGGGGTTTTGAAGAGCTTCTAAGAGGTGAAGCTGTGCGCAGGTGCCTCCGAAAAGACGCGCTGAGCGACGCGGGTCTCTTCTCGGAGACCTTGGACTTTTAATGAACCATCTCATTGTCACCCCTCAGCATCTCCCCGTGCGCCTTTTGGTGACGTGGCTGAGAATTTTAATGCATTTGAGTTCTCATTCGGCACGGCCTCTGTGCTCCTCACGGGAGGGCCTTTAGAAATGGGATTAACTTCCAGAGGAATGCATTAGCCATGCCCCAGAAGTAGGCAAAGCTCTAACCAGCCTGATAGATTGCTCCACGCTCCAAATCCTCCTAACCACCCCCTCCCTCCTTTTATTGACAGCTTCCCATTGAGCGGCTCGGGGCATTAGCGTGTTTAGGAGTTGGGCTGTTTTGTAGGAGCCCAGGGCTGATCTCATATTCGCTTTCTGAAATTAATTCGACACTGCTTTACATGTTAATCCGCAGAGGATTGATTTGGGGAAGGTCAGAGCGGTGCAGCCTCAGAAAAATGGGAGAAAAGCTCCACTTAAAACAGCTCATTTCAGTTCCCAGCCATGAGCAGAGCTGCCTTTTCTTTGTGGCACTTGGCCAGCTGGAGGGGACTGGGTCCTCTGACAGAATACATCAAATGGTGGCGTTTGATGGGATCTGCAAGGAAGTTGAGCTAATTAAATTTACCTTCATTAACCAATTGCAGCTTGCGAATGGCACAACTCTACTTTGGGAACCTGCAGGGTGGCAAAAAAAAATGCCTGCCTTCCTTTAAAGCGCCGACGGAACTCGGCAGTGAGAGCAGGCAGGAACACGGCGCCGTTTGATTTATGTTTTTTCTCTTGCTTGTCGAGTTTGCAGCGTTGCTAAAACAAAATAAATACGCATGGAAAAAACCTGCCGTTGTGGGATGTGCTGGTGTTGGACCGTTATGGATAAATCGTGTGTTTTATTTGGATCTACACGAAAGGCCAGGAGCCTTCAGTGGGGAAATGTTATAGCAAGAGCAGGATAAGGACATCTAATAAAAAACAAGTATTGCAGATATTGAGAAGGTGTCACTGAGTTGCAGCTGCACCTTGCCGAAATGATTCTTTTAATTCGAAAACAAACCTCTGATGGTTTGGTAATAGCTTTTGGTATTTAACAGCCCGGTGTGTTTGTATGATTTCAAAAAGTCAAGCAGAAAAATGGATTTTTTTTTTTTTACTGTGCGGATTAACTTAAAATATATACTGTGTGCTTTATATTAAAATGCATGAGAAATTTTAATTATAATCCACTTTTTACTTGTAGATTCGTTAAACCATCACAATTAAAAATATCAGGAAATTAAACATTTTACAGCTATTCACCTTTTCTCCTTTAAGTTTCATGAGTACAATATGCATATAACGATTTTACAACAATAAAAAATTTGGATTCACATTTGGATTGCGAGAGTTCAAACTCTTTCAGGTAGAATTTGTCCCCCAAAGCCTATAAATGTCTACATTTGACTGCACTGCTCCCTGAAAGAGTAGTGAAGTCTTTTATGGAGTTCAGATGTGCTCTAATTTTGAAGGTTTTCCTTTCAGGAAATTTGCCTTATGTAGATAGAACCTTATGAATCCAACTATATATATCTATAATTTGAATATTTAATTTAAATGTACGTGTTGGAACTGTCAGGAATGCATGCAGTGTCCACATTCACCTGGTAATATTCCGTCTGAATCTAATAATAGCATAATATAAAGAGAAAAAAAAGAAATTCATGTTTAAAACTATTTCAGTTCATTATCTTTTGTGGCTCTGCTCGCAGGGAACAGGGACAGGAGGAGAGGGAACGGCCTCAGGCTGGGCCAGGGGAGGCTCGGGTTGGACACCAGGAGCAATTGCCTCCTGGAAAGGGAGGTCAGGCCTTGGAAAGAGCTGCCCAGGGAGGTTTGGAGTCCCCATCCCTGGAGGTGTCCAAGGAGTGCTGGGCCGTGGCACTCAGTGCTCTGGGCTGGTGACAAGGTGGGCATCGGGCACAGCTTGGCCTCGCTGGGCTGAGAGGGCTTTTCCAGCCTCAGGGATCCTGGGATTCTGTGACTGAGCCTAAAGAAAACCAAAACGTCGTGAAGATAAATTAAGGATAGTGTAGAGAAGTAATTTATGATGTTGTGACAGTTCTGAGCTGTCCTGGCCTGTGTGTCTAAGTCAGTTACAGCAGACAAAAAAAGGCAGAATCTCTCATTAGACCATCTATTCTTGAACTTCTCAGCCTTGGCTCCCTTGGTTCTGTATCCCTCCCTGTTTCTGGGACGTGGCTCCGGGCACTCTGCAATTTTAGGGTTCTAAATGTTCTTTTGTGTTGGCTATGGAGCAGCTTTTCCTCACCTCTCAATTCATTGTCTTCAACTGTTTTTGTTTTGCAACTTAAAGTCTCTTTAGGTGTGAACATAACTGAGTAAAACAATTGTGCTTTTTATCATAACAGCAAGTTATCATCAGAAAAAGTGCTTATTCTTGGAGCAGCCTGGGATAGTGGAGGGTGTCCCTGCCCATGGAACTGGATGAGCTTTAATGTCCCTTCCAACCCAGCCCATTCTGGGATTCTGTGACTGTCAGTGTGTGAGAGGAACCAGCTTCAAAGCAGACACCAGGGGTTTATAATGAGCATTGTGTGCATATAAAGTTTACCTTTTCCGATGACAGAGTATATAAAGACATAAAAGTTGCTCCTTGAACGCAATAAAATCACTGCACAGATGAGTTCATGGGAAAGAAATCCATCGAGGGTTGTTAGATGGAAAGACACTGCCTTTGATGTAGGAAGGAATTAAAATTTCTGCCTTCAGAAGAAATGAACCTTTCACCAGCCAGACCAGAACCCGATCCTTTAACTACGGCATTGCCACTGGGCAACAAGATTTAGTGTGGAAATTTTCCCTCAGCGTTTTTTTTAATTGTGCTTTTTCACAATAGATAATTGAAAAAAAAAATCTCCCTGAATTTTAGAGAGAATTTTGACACCCAAGGATCCACACTGCCTTTGCCCACTGGCTTTAAGAGCTGCTGGTTTTGCGTTGGTTTTGTCGCTGTCCCTTCTGGTAGAGATTAATTGATGAACTGAGGCTGTAATTATTATTTAATGTGGCATTCTGACTGTGAAAAGTGGTGTGTGTGCCAAGTGCAGCAGGATGCTCTAACACAGGCCATGATATGGAGTGCCACGCTTTCATCTGGAATGCTTTTCTGGAATAAAAAGGCTTTTTTCAATGCTCTCCGTGAGCCCTGGGCCGTATTTGTGATGTGTGCCACTCTAGCCAGGGTCTGAATTTTTCCTTTCGCAATTCCCTGCCTCTTAGGTTTGTGCAGAAATCTTGGTTTAAGTATGTTCTTTCTTTTAACACTTCCAGGTTGTGGAATATCCCTTCGTTCAGCCTGGATCCAGCTGTTTCCCATCGCAAAAGGAATGACTGGTTGTGTGGGGAGACTCGGGTCGCCTCCTTCCCAAAACTAACAGATGGCTTAAAGATACCTTTAATTGAGGCTTTGAGCACTTAGCAGTTGGTGATTTTGGAAAAAAGGGTGTGTTTGAGGAAATTTGAAGCCTCCTGTGACACATAATTATGCTCCAAACTGAAGGCCTGAGATTCAGGGTGCAGCTTTCCCTTCCCCCTTTTCTCCCATCCAGAAAAGGTGCAGAAGAGGAGTCGTAACAAATAGGAGACATTTCCTAAAACTGGTGGAAAGTGGAAAGGGTATGAATGGAAGTTCCTTGTTAAAAGGTGATTTATGTGCGACCTTAAACTGCAGTTACTCAGGGTTCAGTTATAATTACTGTGTTCTATAAGCTGAGGAGGTTTGTGGGGAAACCAAGATAAAAATATTCCGTGCTATGGCGTTTAGTTTGGGATATGAATGGGAGAGAGGGCAGCTTCTTAATCCAGTGGAAAACCTTGTACTGAAAGGTGAATATTGTGATTAATGTGGGTGCTCTCTAAATACACTGACCCCTGAGGGAGGCATTCTTAATCTTAGTTTAGGTTGAACGTTGGGTCACTTTCCTGAAGGAAAAACCATCTTGGAATGAAAAAATTAAATCGTAATTAAGTGAGGATGTACATTATGAACTTCTCAGTCCCATAAAACGTGCAGTTTACGTTTCTTGTCCACGTGCCCAAGTATTTGTTTCTGGTGGTATTTACCATGCCAGTGAAACACGTCTGAAGATGTCCTTCCTCAGGCACTTCATGAAAATATTTCCTTACTGTTCTGATTTTCACTTCTTTTAAAGTAAAGCAAAGTACCTTTTGCCCTCTCTCAGATTTTTCTGACAGAGCTGCCTTGAAGTTAAGGCTTCATACAAAACGTAGCAAAGGCAGGGGGTGGGAGGGGAGAGAAATACAAGGACTGAATTGTTTTAAAACGCATTTTTTAACTGAGGGAAATGATTGTTTCCATTCATCACAGCCTTTTCACATTTTTTTGTCATATCTGATTGATAGTGTCTAGAACAGAAGGGTGCACTCCTGCACTTTGCATAGGTAATTATTTCTGTATGGGGTTATTTCTAATTGCTGCTTCATTAGAAATGAAGGAATCGGGAATAGGGAAGTGATTATCAGGAGCAGGGCAGGATTGTCCCTCTGTGCCGGGCACTGAGAGGCCCCTCGAGGGCTGTGCCCAGTTCTGGGTCCTGCAGGAGAGACCTGGAGGGGCTGGAGCGTGTCCAGGGCAGGGAACGGAGCTGGGGAAGGGGCTGGGGAATCAAGACTTCTTACGAGGAGGAGTTTCCTCCTGGAAAGGGAGGTCAGGCCTTGGAAAGAGCTGCCCAGGGAGGTTTGGAGTCCCCATCCCTGGAGGTGTCCAAGGAGTGCCTGGACGTGGCACTCAGTGCTCTGGGCTGGTGACAAGGTGGGCATCGGGCACAGCTTGGCCTCGCTGGGCTGGGAGGGCTTTTCCAGCCTCAGGGATCCTGTGATAAGAGCCAACGCTGATATGAATATTTAAAAATATCAGTAATTATTCTGTGATCTCCGCGTGCTTCAGCTCTTAAGAACCAAGTTAAGCCAGGTGCTGCTGTTGCTCTTCCAATGTGCTTCGTGCCAGGTCTTCAGGGAGCCTTTCTCCAGGTGGGAAAACCATGGTCACCTGCAGGAATGGCAGCAGAGGTGACAGGAGTTCATCAGCCAGTGCTGGACACTGCACTGTTAACACTGAGGGGGAGTGGGTTGTATTTTATCGGTGTGTTTTATAGGGTAACCAGTGCTGTTTGTATTCCTTTTGAATATTACAAAAGCTGCACTGCTGAACACATCCCAAAGGTTTAGAAACAAAATGTCAAATCAGTTCTAACAACCTGCTTTTCTTCCACAAAACCTCCTCCAACTTCAGCTCTTGTTGTGAAATTTTCTTTCAGTGGCCTGATAGCTGAATAATATTTATTGATTTTTGAAAGCCCTGAGAACAGAATTATATTTTAGCCCGCCTAATAAGATAATTCTTACCGAATTATTCACTAATAATTTTGATTCTCAGTCCTCCCCCGCGATTCTCAGCTCTGCTCACGCGGTCCCCAGCTGCGTTATCAACCCCCAGTGCAGAAAATTAAGTCCATGTAAGAGTATACTCTGTTTTTTAAGGAGAGGTCACGAATAACCTCCCTCCCCTTGGTAGCCACCAGCGTTCTCATTACGCTTCATTTGTGTGCCGGGAGGACTGGGGGGACCCAGCTGGGCCCCCCGTCTGCTCTCATCAAGAGTTAATTTCTGCAGGAGGTGCTGCTGGCATGAACAAGTGCAGGAGGTTCTCTGGTGGTCCTGCCAAACAACGAGAGCTCTTAATTAGCAGCGATGTTCAATCAGGCTCCTTAACGCGCCGTGGCGCCGAGCGGGTCATGTTCCTTCCCCGCGCGCTCAAAGGCGCCCAAGCACCCAAAATGTTGGGTTTTTTAAACACAGCCTTGCTTTCCAGAGGCAGGGAAGGCGAGGTGTGAGCTGTACTTGAGAGCCATCAGCAGTGGGGTGAAATCTGATTTTATATGAAGGATGTGGGGATTTCTGCTTGGTGGGTTTCGAAGGGAAGATATTTTTCGTCGTCGTGCTGAATACGAAAATTCGGAGACTTTGTATGGTCTGGGAGGTGTTGCCCTGGACTCCAGTTTTTTAGAGAAGATTTTTTTTGGCTACAAAACCAGAAGCAGAGGCTTTGCCAGTGCATCCTTTGCTCTCCTCGCTGTGATATTTGGGTGTTTCGCTGTTGATGATGTACCAGGCGCAGCTCGGTGTCTCTGGACGGAGGTTTTTGGGAGCTGCCGTGGAGGCCTCGAGACGTAACACAGAGCTCAGGGTGTCAAGTGCAAGCTGAGGAATCCCTTTAGAAGTTCCTAATTATTATATATAAATTAGGTATCGATTATTGTATATAATTACAGGTGCTAGAAGTATTTTGCAGGTTGAGGATAAATGGCACAAAAAACCCAAAGTAAACAGTTTATTGCTGCATGACCAACTTTAAGAGGGCCATCAAATAGACCAAAGTTTTGAAAACAAGGCACAGCAAATGCCAGAATATCAGAAATAATGGTTTTGGGAAAACTGACCACTTGATCCAGTGAAAATGCTTGTTTGCCCTTCTCAGTGGCAATCAGGAGTTGAAATAAAAATAAACAAAACAAATAACAAAGCAAACAAAGTTAGGCCTGAGCCAGATCCCAAACATTCCAAAATTTTTGTTCATGTTCATTGTTTACATTTATATTTAATTTTTAGTAATTATTCCAATTGATGGTCCTTCCTCTGTGAGGATTTTGGTTCATAACTGGGAGGATATTTTCATTTTTCTTTTAATTCATTCATTTCTTTTCCATCTTAGTGTTTAAAAACTGAAAACTGACACATGTGATTGATGGATGCTCATTACCAAGAAAAAAGGGGGAAAAAAAGCTGAGGCCCCATCTTCACGTGCCAGTTTTACCTTGAAAAGTATCTCATTTCTGCCCTCTACAAGTTCCATTTTTATTTTAAATATCTTTGGAATTATGAATAGGGGAAGAAAGTTTCGTTTGTTTTTTTAATCTTTCTGGGAAGTCTCTTTGAGAAGATTCTTTGATTTGAAGGTGTAAATGGTTGCTGTTTGCTGTAGAGGTATTTTTTGTTGTTGTTTTATTTTATTTTTTAAATTAAAGCCCTGGGGGTTTAGGACAGCTGTCTAAATTAGTGATCGTCCCACTAATTTATAAGTAGTTTAAATTAAAAGAACCTTTTCATCTATCTCCAGTGCAGATAGCTGCATATGCACAATTTAAGTCCTCACTGGATCAGAAATAACTATTTTAAAAATCAGTTACATCCAAAATGAAGTGAAGTTTTAATCTGAAGAGTTGTTGTCTTGTAGGAAGAAAAGAGTTGATTGCCACAAGCCCCTTTTATAAGATCTTTTCCTTGGTGGGAAGAACATGGCCCAAAGAGGTTTTCTTCTACAGGAGATGTGTAGATGAAGAAGAGTTTATTATATAGACACCATTTTTACAGTCTCTTTTTCATCGAATTACAGCTGTTGAAAACAAAACCTTTAATTAATCAGTAAAAACAAGAATGAGTTCTATAAATAAAGTATGGTTTGCATGTAAAAAATGGGACTTTTTATTTTTAACTTTGTAGGGAGGATTGAATCCATGGCATTTTTCTACTTATTTCATCACAAGATTTAAGAAAATCAAAGGATTTTTCTTTTTACTTTCCTGATTTGTGAGAATAAGTAGATTTAAAGCAGACCATGACACGCTACTCAGGATTTCTTCAGCAAAATTTGTAGATCTTTGTGCCCTTGAAATTGCCATTTTGTCTAATAGTACATCTTTATAAGTTCAGATTCTGAAAGACAAGGATTGGGAGATGTAGGTGGAACTGAAAATAAAGAATTTCGCTGCTGAACTAAATCTTTCAATTTAAGCCCTGCTTTCAGGGGTATCTACACAAATCCTACAACAGTGGTGTTCATTTTGTTCACTCTCTTTTCCGAATTGCCACTGTAGGCCAGGACATGTGGCACAATTAGGTTAGGATAATAATTCCTTGTAAGATACAGGATTGCAGATGTCAAAAACTGAAATCAAGATTTAGTGGCAGGTGTCAAGAAAAAGATGGTAAATGTTGTACCGGTCAACTTCTTACCAAAAAAAGAGATGGAGAAGGGAAAGGAGAATTTGTAAGGTGCCTGTTATGATATAAGATAAAAAATATATTAAATTTGCATGTAGTATTTTGAGTCTTGTGACTGGACCTGTGTCAAGGTTTCGACCACTTTTGGTCTCAAGGTCTTGGAAAGTCTTTTTAAGCTTCGAAGCCTTTCAGAAAAAGTTATTCCTTGTTGGAGTAATATGTACCTTTAAAAAATGGAGGTGCAAATTCCTCGATTTATTCTCTTAAATAAAGGGAGATTCTACATTTTTAAAATGAATGAGAATATTCCTTAAATGTAAGTGTATTCAGGCAGAAGTTCAGTGTGGAACATGCCTGTTGCCATCACTAAATGCAACCCTACTGCAATTTTAGAGAGGCAGAAAGGAACTGCACGGGTGGCATTCAGCCAGGAACGTGGCATCACTGCCCTGGAATACCAGACATCAATTCTTTCATAGAATAAAAATAGAATAATCCGTGTATTGCAAAGCACTTAACAGGCTTCAAAAGGTATTTGCACTGTATCATGCCCACAAGTCAAAAATAATTAAAACTTCAAGGCCTAAATGTCTCTTAGAGCTCTGCACAGAGATAAACCTCTGGTAAATTCTCTCTGTAGTTTCCCAGGCTGGAGGGAGATTTAAGCATTTTTTGCAGTGGCTGCACATGTTTTTTTCATCAGCACGTTGGGGCTGGGTTGTGTGTCTTGGAATGCACTTGAAATATCTTGGGTGGTTGCAGATGGCCTCGGTCTCGTTTGCGTCATTACGAGCAGAAGTCAAAATGATTCTTTGAAACTTGATTTGATGAGCGTCGCGTTTTAAAAATGAGACTGCAGTGGAAGTTCCCTGCTTGGATTTTTCAGCTTGAAGAAAATTACTGAATATTTAATTACTAACTCCCGTTTAAGGGTGGGAAGGCACAGCAAAGTCAATCATTGGCTTTGTGCTTGTGTATCATTAAATGGATATTTTAGTGTAAGCTGTTTTGCTGGAATCAATCTTGGATCTCCTGTGCGTGGATCCGAGGTCTGGATGTTGTGTGGGCATCACCTCCAGGAGCCTGAGAACCTTCAGAAACTTCCTGTGTCCCTTGCCTTGGATTCTGGGGATAACAAATGCTGTCATTTTATGCCACTGATGCATGAGCAGTGAAATATTAGTTGGCCACGGGTGAAAAATGAAAGTCTGGGTGACAAGAGGCCTGGAACAGAGGCCTAGAACAGAGGCCTAAAACAGAGGCCTAAAACGGAGGCCCAGACATTGTAATTTGTGATTTTATTCCAACAGCACTTTCCGTATGGAGCAGGAGCTGAGTTTGTGGATAGGCACTTGATGCCTGTGGTTGTGGGAGAATGAGAGGTTTTCCATAAAACCTCTTCTTATAATAATTTTGCAGTCATTTGCACATGCACTGCTTGATTTGTTTCTCTGGCACCCCAGTGCTTTTTCCCCCAGCCCCTGGGCGTGGGATAAACATGGTTGTGGCAACTCAGTCTCGGATCATCCCGCTGTTTTCCTTGATTTTAGAAATATTTGTTGCTGATCCGTGTCATTTGTGGGATTAGAAATAATAATAATATTTCCAGGACCTAAAGGGACTCCAAAAAAGCTGGAGAGAGACAATTCCGAAGGGCTGCAGGGACAGGACACAGGGAATGGCTTCCCCGTGCCAGAGGGCAGGGCTGGATGGGATCTTGGGCAGGAATTGTTCCCTGGGAGGGTGGGCAGGCCCTGGCACAGGGTGCCCAGAGCAGCTGTGGCTGCCCCTGGATCCCTGGCAGTGCCCAAGGCCAGGCTGGACACTGGGGCTTGGAGCAGCCTGGGACAGTGGAAGGTGTCCCTGCCCATGGCAGGGGTGGCACTGGATGGGCTTTAGGGTCCCTTCCAACCCAAACCATTCCATCTATCTCAGGGTGCTCCAAGCCCCATCCAGCCTGGCCTTGGACACTTCCAGGGATGGGGCAGATTCAAAACTACTAAAAAAGGGGGACTTGGATCAAAATTTTTGTGTTATTCCCCCCACCTCAAGTGACATAAAATTTTTCTAATCGAGTGCAAACTGATACTGGTATTTTATTCATCTTCTTTTTTTTTTTCCCTGTGATTAAAATAATAACAAAATATATATATTTATTATTTTCTCTGCTTGTATAAGTGATGTTTAACTCTGCCATGCTCATGCCATCCTGATGAGATATTCCCAGCCCTAGCCCTGGGATACAGGAATGCTCTGCCAGGACTGCAGAGCTTGTGCAGCACCAGAAACTTAATCCCAGTTTTTCTGGGAAAGGGGCAGCCCTGGAACAGCTGCGTTTCATGAGGCCTCATGGCAAACTGCCTTCAGATAATGTTCTCACTGAGCTGCAAGACACCAAGTCCATTCAAATAAAGTCCAGGGATGTTGGTCAGCCATGCAGAGAACTTCATAATATTATAATATCATAATAATGTAATTTCTTTCAAGTCCTTTGGTTTGCAGTATTAAACTGAATTATCAATGTTTTTTGACTAGAAAAGACTTATGGGATTTTATTGATGTGAGAGTGGCTTAATTTTGACTGCAAATATTTATTTGTAGCCAGAATGAGTTAATTTTTGTGTGTTTAATATTAAAAACTCCACTTGGGCTTGGATACTCCTTTCAATGTCTGTTCTGCCTGGAAAGAAAATATATTTGCTTAATGAATGGGGAAATGAAGCATTTTTCTGCTGTCACATCTTATATTTTATGAACTCCTTTCTCAAATTCAGTCGTGTTTTCTTTCTGGAAGTATCCTAAAAGCTAATGAATACAAGGAAATTCAATTAGAGGAACTCTTCAATAACAAAAATAAATGTTCATGTCCAAGGGAGAGATAGAGTGTGATAAATAATCCAAGATGTATTTTATGGTAACTTCCAGGAAATTTTTTTGACAGTCGGGTTTAAAAATAGCATTTAAATTTGAGAACTTGACAATGCATTTCATGATTTTGGAAGCCACCTTGCCTTATGTGATACTGGAATCTAGTAACATAAATTGGAGTATTATATGTGAGTTGGAACAATAATAAGTTGGAATAATAATATTATATATAAGTTGGCATATTTTATTGGAATGTAAGTTTTACCCCTTGGAATATGTAATTTGAGGGAAGAATTTTTCTTTTGCTATGAAAAAGATTCTATAGCAGCTTTTAAAAACGGACAGTCAAATTCATAATTCATTTAAAAACAGAAATACACTAAGAGGCAATAAGCAAGTGTAAGTTGACAATACCCAACCATTCAGTTGCTGCATTAAATCTGAAGGTTTTGGTTGATTAAAAAATTAGAGTTTTGTCTTTTGTTGTTGCTGAAGCACTGAGGATTTCCAGGTATTGTCAGCCTGTAAATGTGTGGATTTCCAGGATGAGAGTTCCACTCCTTTTGTTGCACTTGGCTTGTGCCACTTGGTGTCTCAGCTTTCAGCATCTGCAGAAGGAAAAACCCTGCTGGAGAACGAGGTTCTCAGATTGGCAGGGGTTTGATTGATCCTGGCTGTGTGATTTGGGGATGACTGTGCCAGTTCTTGTTGCCTGAGAGGATCCGATGTGGGAAGGACTCGGAGTTGGGCCCTCAGCGTCTCTCTTGTGTGATCTGAACTTGACCGTGGTAAGAACCCGTGTACTGGGTGATGGCAAATTCATTTATTGGTCTTAAAAGTCCTTTCTTGGTGTCTGTTCCGTGTGTGGGGAAGGGAATGGAGCTTGGGAAGGATCTGGAAAACACATCCTGGGAGGAGCAACTGAGGGAGCTGGGAAAGGGGCTCAGCCTGGAGCAGAGGAGGCTCAGGGGGGACCTCATTGCTCCCCACAACTCCCTGACAGGAGTTGCTAAAAGGGAAAAGATGAGAGGAAATGGCCTTCAGTTGTACCAGGGGAGGTTCAGACTGGAGACTGGAAACAATTTTTCCCTCACAGAGTGGTGAGGCCTTGGAATGAGCTGCCCAGGGAGGTGGTGCAGTCACTGTCTGTGGGAGAGTTCAGGAGGAGTCTGGATGTGGCCCTTGGGGACAGGGTTTGGGGTGCTGCTGGTGGGGCTGGGGTGGGACTGGATGATCCTGAAGGGCTCTTCCAACCTTGATGATCCTGGGATTCTGCCAATATTGGTGGGAATTTTGTGTGCAGGAGAGAACAGTTTTCTCTTGATGGATGGACTGCAAAGATGAAAGATCTGCTGTGTGGTTGTTGTATTTCACCTGTACTTGGCCTTTGAATTCCTTTTGTTGAATCATTTGAGCCACCCCAGTGATGCCTCAGAGGCTACCAGGAGTTACACAGGCACAAAATGAAGGTCCCCTGACCCAGAGTTTACAAATTGTGAATGAGAAAAAGACCCCCAGGGACAGGATGACTCTGGATGTTGGATAGAATGACAGCAAGAAGGGAACACGAGGAGTTTTTATTTGCTGCAGTGGAGAGGTTATCCCACAAAACAAGGGTGATAAGAAATTCAATTTTACAGGTTGATTCTGGATGGATAGGAGTACAGTGTTCTGTTCTGTTAGTCTGAGATCCGTGGTTGAAAAGTCAAAATTATTTATGGAGTACTTGTAGAAAAAGACATTAAAAAAAAAATACGTGAAAGGAAAAGTATTTCCTCGCCTTTTTCCTTCTCAGTTATATTCAGTGCTAAATATATTGTGCAAGGTGGAGGAGACAGACAGCTGCAAATAGACGACATTTACAACTGCAACTTTATTAATTCTGTGAAGAGTTGCTTGTTAAAACTCTCTTAGTGGAGAAAAGGGAAGATGATCATTTTTTTCTTCGGTGATCTTTCCCCTTTCAGATGCTTAACTCCCTCGTGTCACAGCTGAAGAGTTTAAATGCCATCCTTAGATCTAAGATCTTAAACCTAAGATCTCGTTCTAGGCCAGACTGCTGAGGCTTCAGATCTGCCACAGCTTCAGCACAACTCAGTCATTTCCATTAATAATTTGGATGACAGAATTGAGGGTTTCCTTATCAAAAACTCCTCTTTGTAGGGGGAATCCATAAGGTTGTAAAAAGGTGGGGTTAAAACTCAAAGCTTGATGAATCAAAGTGTGGCCTCAAATAATCAGATGCAAATCATTAAATGGAGAGAGGGTGGTTGAATATCAATTTTCATGAGGGGTTCTGGAAGTTTGAGTGAGCAGTTGAATGTAAGTTAAAAATAAATCCCTGTTGTAGCAAAGGAGGTGAGGACTGACACTGAAATTCATACAAAAGTGCTTTAAAAAGTGCTAAAAATGTCCAGGGTAATCCTTCCAGTTCTGCTCAACACTGGGAGGGCTTAACTGGAGTTATTAGCCCAGTTTTCAGCACCAGGCTTCAAAAAGTGTGGATTTGCTGGGCACGGTACAAAGCAGGGAAAGGGAATAGTTCGGGGTGCAGGAAACATGATTCCTTAGATGGGGAGAGTGGGATATCAGAGAACTGTGGTTCTTTCATCAAAAAAACACAAGAAAAATGTAGAGAACTTTCTACTCAAGTGCATGGTACAGGGAGAAAATGAGTGAGCATTTCTCTATTTTCAGTGGGTATGGGACTACTGTGCTGGTTTGGGCCAAATTCAGGGAAACCTCCAAAAGGAACGTCTCCTCAAAGGGAAGCAGATTACAGCCACCCCTCCCCCACCAGGTTTGGGGGAAAAAAAAGATTTTCCTCGGAGGAAAGTGAAGGAAAAAAAACTATTTATTTAACAAACACACAGGAAAAGGATAATAATGCTAAATAATAAAGCCTCTCGCTCTGGAGAGAAACCTGGGTAGATTTTAGAGTCCTTCTGGAGGTGTGGTCTCTCTCCTCTTCGGAGCTGGCTCGAGGTGGGCCCACCTCCGGGCCTCGGGGGAAAACTCTCTCGATGTGTTCTGATGTTGAAACAGTCCAGAAGAGAAGAAGGGAGAAAAAAACCCCAAAGTTCCAAGAAAACAAGGTTCAACTCTCCGTCTCTCTCTCTCCAGAGAAAACGAACTGAAATCAGCTGGCTGAAAAGCAAGAAGGTGCTTCTTCCCCTCTCGCTGCTGCAGCAGCAGCAAATCTCTGTGTCCTTGAAGCACAAAGTGTTTTGAAAAGTTCGCTCCGTTTTGTCTCTCTCTCTTGCACCCGGTTTTAAAGGCACAGAAAGGCTCAGGATCATATCTGGGCATAGAGCGGTGATAGGGGGTACAACAGCATAAAGTCACCCCAATTTCAACGCAGAAATGCAGATGCAGGAATTTTGCCTTTAAAAATTGCTAAAACGAGGAAGTTTGCTTAACTGAGCTGCTTTTTCTCCATCATTGTGAGCTTGTATGAGTAGGGCAGAGGATCCTTCAACACTCTCTGACTGTGGTGTGAAAATTGTGTCAGACTTACTCTGTCCCTGTCAGAACCAACTTGATTTTGGAGTGGGATTTCAGTTTTCTCCGTGCAGCTGGGGCTCATTTTGTCGTGGATGCAAATCCACGGGAGGTGCTGGAGCCGTGGATTTTTTACTTCACACAAATTTGAATAACTGCAGATTTCTTTTTGTTCTTCCTCATATTTATTCCTTTTATTAATTTCTGACTGTTTCCCAGCAGTTTTCCATGGTGCCGTATCTGTGACTTCCCAGTTAAGTCATCCTCCACATTTTTCTCCTTCTCCAGCCAAAGGAATTCCTTGCTACATAACGGCTAACCATGGATAAAACCTCCCTTTTTCATTTTAAATAAAATACCACCTCACAACACTTGTTTTTTTAGAAATGTGTTGGTAAAGCTGAATGAGAAAGTTTCTTTTCTAAGGCTGTATTTTCCTTTTGCTTTACAGCTGAGTAATGCACCAAAAAAATAGGAGGACCCAGAGATCTGTCAGGAGGTTCAGAAATTAATTTCTAATTTCAGTTATTACTCCATGAGTATTGATTCCCCTTTGTCCTGTCCCTGCAGCCCTTGGGAATTGTCTCTCTACATGTTTCTCATTGGCTCCTTCAGGCCCTGCAAGGCCACACTGAGCTCACCCCAGGGCTTCTCCTCTCCGGGCTGAACAATCCCAATTTTTTCAGCCTTTCCTAAACCTAAAGATGGTTTATAGTGATACAGAATTAGAATTTGACATGCTTTTTGTCAGTATTTGGAAGCAGTTCCTGGGTTTGGTGAGGTCATGGAAGAATCAAAGGCATTTTTTCTTTGATGCTCTTTGGGATATCCAGAGTTCATCCTCCACTATGTGCAGATGTCATCGAGCAGAAAAGTGTCAGGATGCCAAAATCCAAGATAAATTTACCTTCCAACCCAAACCTTCTGCGATTCTGTGGTGACCCATCCACCACCTCTCAGGATAAGAATGATTTGTACAAATTTTATTGTTTCTGGGCATATTTTAACCTCTCAGAAGTAGGAACTTAACAGCTTTTCTTGCTTGTGAAGAATTTGAATTAACAAGGTTACCTGGGGACCTTTGGGGTTTTTTTTTTTTTTGCCCACCCTGCCAAAGGAAATCCCCTGTTTGGGGCTTTGAGTATCAGCTACATTTTGTGTGAGTGTGTGGTTAAAATCCACATTATGGTGGCTGTTTCTGGAGCCTGCAGAGGATGCTGTGGCCAGCAGAAAGCGACTTCCTTATTTTGAAATCCATTCTTAATCACCCATGAAATGAACTATTGGGAGTCTGCCTTCAAGCTGGCACAGCCCAGTCGTGAGGGGTTTTCAAAATATTTAGCAACATATTTGGAAACAGAACTTTCCTGTTCTTTATTCAGATGCTTTTGAGTGTTGGCTCTCACATGAGAAAAGCTCTGTGGGCTTTTAATACTGAATTTAGAAATCCTGTGGTTTCTCTTGGCACTGGGAGGGATGGAACTCCGGTGCTTGATGAGAGCATTTTTTGTGTTTTAATTATCAGATCTATGGCTACAGAGCCAACTGAGCTCAGCTATTGTGTTTATTGCCTTTTTTAATTCGCCATGAGGAAAGCAATCATTTTTCTGGATTGTTATCTCTTAATGTGATCTGCGACTTGAAATCGGGGGGAAGGAGAAAAAAGCTGGAGTATCATCTGTTCTTTCTTCACAAGGAAACTCTATTTAGGAGTGTTGGATATGATGTTCACTGAAGTGTTTTAAAGGGAAAATGACATTGTTCCAGGCAAATTAATTCCTCCTCTTAGAGAACAGCAGCTTTTCTGAATCTCTCTTCTCTTTGAAAAATTATATATATATAATGATATTACAAACATCCCATCAGGTCTAGTAACACCTTTAAAAATTAACATTCTAAACTTTGCTTCGTCTAATCCCATCAGGTCTAATAACACCTTTAAAAGATAATATTCTAAACTTTACTTGCCAAACAAACTATTGCAAATGAGAGCTGCAATTTTAGAGCTCAGTTGCCATTTCCTGAGAATTTATTTTAAAACCAGCTCTCGCCGAAACACTTCAAAACAAAAAAATACCTTTTTCCCCCCAAAGTTTCCATTAAATTTTCCTTTGTGTTAATCTCTTACATTATAATTTATATTTACATTATTTACGTTATAAATTTCTCCGTGTTCCACATCTGCTTTTTTATTGGGGAAGGATTAAAAACCTGGTATTTTGTCTGTGAGAGTTTTTTGATTAAATTTTGGGCTTATTGACACGGAAGGAACGGGGTCTTTTGATTGCTTTTGCACAGCGAAACATTAATAATACTTTTTTTAATTCGAAGATTTCGTGTATCACCATTCTTAATGGAAAAAAAGCCATGCAGGTGAAATAATTGTGCTTTACCTGCCAATTTATGAAGCCACAGTTGGGAAAAATTAGGAAGATTTGATTGAATGCCAAATAATGTGTCCAATAACCACCTTCATGGTGATGTTTGTACCATACATGTCCCAAAAATCAGAATATGCACCAGCGTTTAGAACTTCCAAGACGTTCTGTGTGTATTTTCCAATTAAATGGTGAGAGATGAGAATTTGGAAATTGAGGCTCACTTGTTTGACCAAGGAAAATAGAGGTAATGGAGAAATTTGCCTGAAATTTTAGTTAATTGTCTTTCACATTACAAATAGTTTTTGAGAAAGAGCGTTAAACTGACTGACAGGACCACAAGAAACGTCAGTGTGAAAACGTGCTGCCTCTTGTTTTAGTGCAGGAAAACTGTTGGGTTTGCCTTCAGAAAGAGGAGAAAAATTAAAATTATTTTTCAGTTAGCATTGGATTAAAAAACCTGGGAATTTGCTGCATCCTTATGTTTACATAAGGCACCAGAGCCTGAATTTACAGCAAAAATGGATGTTGCAGGCAGAAAATAAAAGAAATTAAAGCCAATTTTGGAAGAAAATTCAAAGACTCTTAGAGGAGTCTCTTAAATGTAAATTATTCTGTGATTTTAAGTATTGATGAAACTTCCAATAGTAATAAGATAAAGGAAAAATTACTCATTTAAATAAGGAAAATAAGTGTTATTACTAATTTTTTAGGTCTTTTACAGTTCCTTAACAAGGAAGTGGTTTTTTCTTGTTGCTGAAATGCTTCCAGTTTCCCCGGTTTGCAAAGCTCTGGGAAGGATCCTGGAAGGGCACCTCCTACGATTCTTATTTGTGCTCATTTTAATTTACCTGATAAATCCATTATCCTTTGTTCTACATTAACCCTGTTTGAGTGGCTGTTTGGGAGTAACTTCACCACTTCTCTGGTCAAACATGGCGACTGTTTAACACCCTCTGTGATTTAAGACAGGAAATGAAGTGATGTCTTCGTAAATTGCAGAGAAATTTTCATAAGGAAATGTAATTACCCAGACTAGAAACTGGCCAGAATATCACATTAAAAGCGCTGTGTTTGCAAAAAGTCCTCAGTTGGCTTTTTTATCTCAGAGGGAACTGAGGAATATTGTGTAAATTCCCCTTCACAATGGATTACTTCTGACATCCTCACGTTTGTGATGCCTTACACTGTGAATCAGTGAATCCGGTGCTGATTTAAAATAGATTTACCACTTTGCTGAAACGTTTCTTGCTCTACTTTATGGGCTTGTTTTGAGGTTTCCCTCTGACAGTGACCAGATTTGAGCATTCTTAAAGCATCACAGAATCCCAGAATGGTTTGGGTTGGAAGGAACCTTGAAGATCATCCCATTCCAACCTCCTGCCACGGGCAGGGACACCTTCCACTGTCCCAGGCTGCTCCAAGCCCCAGTGTCCAACCTGGCCTTGGGCACTGCCAGGGATCCAGGGGCAGCCACAGCTGCTCTGGGCACCCTGTGCCAGGGCCTGCCCACCCTCCCAGGGAACAATTCCTGCCCAAGATCCCATCCAGCCCTGCCCTCTGGCACTGGGAAGCCATTCCCTGTGTCCTGTCCCTGCAGCCCTCGGGAATTGTCTCTGTCCATGTTTCCTGTGGCTCCTTCAGGCCCTGCAAGGCCACACTGAGCTCACCCCAGAGCTTCTCCTCTCCAGGCTGAACAATCCCAGCTCTCGCAGCCTTTCCTCCCAGCAGAGCTGCTCCATCCCTCTGCTCATCCTGGTGCCTCCTCTGGCCTCTCTCCAGCAGCTCCACGTCCTCCCTGTGCTGGGCCCCAGGGCTGGGGCAGCTCTGCAGGTGGGGTCTCAC
This sequence comes from Rhagologus leucostigma, assembly GCA_013397725.1. Lineage (NCBI taxonomy): Eukaryota > Metazoa > Chordata > Aves > Passeriformes > Rhagologus > Rhagologus leucostigma. The sequence continues at coordinate 486,437 of VZTD01003874.1, forward strand.
CTGAGCGGGGCACAGGGGCACAATCCCCCCCTCACTGTGGGGTTCTGGGCTGGGGTAGGTCCAGCTCTCACCCACAGCACCCCCAAATCCTTCTCCCAGGGCTGCTCCATCTGCTCATCCCAGCCTGGATTGATCCCAGAGGTTGCTCCACCCCAGGGTCAGGACCTTGCACTTGGTTTCGTTGAACCTTTTGAGGTTCACACGATCCAGTCCCGAGCCTGGAACTCCACTGAACTGGGATGAAATCACTGCTCAGAGTGGCATCACCACAGCCTGCAGTGGTCTGGATGTTCCCAATTCTCCCTGCATCCGTGCTTTGTTTTACCTCAGACAAGAAGGGCTGGATCTGGTTTTGATCAGTATGTTTATAACTTTTATTCCAGCCCGAAGATTCTACTCTTACCATGTTATGATAAATGTATTTCACTGCATTCTGGTAACTCTTCTATTTCTTAAATCCTGGCACTGGAGTTCTGTTTCCTAATGAAATCTGTTTCATTCCCATTTGTCCCATGTTCACTTTTGGCTTCAGGTAGCTTTTTCAAGTCAAGAAAGGTTATGAATTGAAAAGATTACTTACTAGAGGGGAAAAATGAAATAAATTGTTTGAAACAGGACAAGTTTTTGCTTTTCAAATTAAACATTGAAACAAACTCCTAAACTCTCCTCACATCTCCCCTGGAAACGCCCTCCTTTACTGTAACTTTGTGGTCTTGATGATATTCACAGAGAAGCTGATTTACTGAATAAAGAAGTTCTTTAAGTTTGCAGTTTTGGAACATGACCAGTGTGTCTGAACCCAGGTTTCAAATTTTACTGGCATTTTGTTGGCAAACTAATTTTTTGGAGTCCTTTCTTATTTGGGTATGTTTCCTGACACCTCTGCCTGTATGGTACTGTGTTTTAAAATTCTCTTTTTCCTTCTTTTTTTTTGTAAAAGGAAAAGCCTATAAACATAGACAAAGGACTAATTATAAAATACCAGGTATAAAAATAGAGAGACAAGAAAATGACCAGCTGAAAAATTGCAGTGAGCGGGGGAAAAAATGAGGATTTCATGGTATGGTTCTCAAAGCAATTCCACCAGCAAAGCATGAACTATTCCCAAGCCATAACACCATAATTTAAATCAAGCAAAAGCACATGGGTGGTAAAAAAGAGGTGATTTAGTCTTCCCTTCTCTCCCCTGGCATCTTTTGCTGTTGCTTCCCGTTTGCCAACAGCAGCTCTCCTTTATGGAGAGCCAGATGAGAGCTTTGAGCCAGCTGAAAAACAGCTCAGGTGGCTTTGCCCTGCTCACAGCCCTCCTCCATCCTGCATTTCCCCTGAAACTGTATTGTTGTTATTGCCCTGCTCAAGGATTTACCCCCCCAGCCAAAGGATCTGCGAGTTCCTAACCCACGTCATTCGTTCAGGAGAATATTCCTTGCTGGAAATGTCATGTCTGGTTCAGGACAATCTTCTTTTTGTAGCATTTATTGAGGTGAGGTACAAGGAACCAGCTGTCCAAGGTTGCGGTGCTTTTTCAGCTTTCCCCGTGGCTGGGATATTGTAATCCCTTTAATGCTTTTTCTCACTGATGCAGGACTTGGGTGTATCCAAGGAGTTCAAGGAGAATTTGACACTAAATGGCCCTTTCTGTGCTAACTTTGCTGTGGGGAAACCCACTGGAAAGTGAAAGGAGCAATGAATTTTTGCATTAGAACAGAAGAGTGCATTCATGTCACGGGGCATTCTGGCAAATGGTTTTGCCTGCTGGATTTAGGCACAGTTTTAAGTGAGATTCCTGTAATTTAAACCAGCCTCCGCAGGATTAACAGTTGAGGTGTTCTCCGTGTCTCACCTGGGGGGGGGTCAATCTTCTGCGAGCCCACAGGTAGCACCTGGTCGTGCATAAAATGCCTCATGGAAAGTGGAAGATGGAGAAATGTAAATATTTAGGCTTGTAAGAGAGTGTGAAAATGGCTTTAGGATCCTACCTGGGAGATGGGATTCCAGTGAACAGCCTTGGGGCTAAATCACTGATTTAATAGTTACAATGGCTATTACTGACTGACTGCAACCAAACCGAAATGTCTGCTGGAAACACCAGACATGCCAAGTTTCTGTACATTTTCTGGAGTCAAGAATCACTCAGAATCCCTGGAGGTCTTTAGTCCGAACTCTTTCCTTTAAGCAGGATCGACAATGAATTCTGACCAGCTTGCTCAGGGCTTTTTCCAGTCAGATCTGGAAAAACTCCACATCCTATTCCAATGTTTAGTTATCCCCACAGCTGAGTGTTATTCACCAGCTGGGTGGGTGAGTGTGTGCCATTTCCTCCTATATTCCCTCCTTTCCTTCACCTTATCGGTAAAGATACTAAGATATTAAATAGGACAAGTCTCGGGACAAAGCCCTGCGGATCTGCAGTTGTATCCAGCCCACAGGTGGAATACAAAGCATTGTTTTCAATCCCAGAATCCACACACTTCCTGCTCATCTGGTAAGGCGTCAGTGGCTTGACTTGGATACAGGGATGCTGTGAAAGAACAGCTTGGAGATGTTTTCCCTCTTCATCTGGGACTGCCCTGATGTCCTTGGCCACGAGGATGGGAGACCTGGATGTGCCCTCAGCCAGCGCTCTTGGATCATCCCTCCCATCTGCTCTCACCAACTTCACCGAGTCAAGATTTCTCAAGAGATTTTTGAGATCAATTCTTTTCTATTGTTGGTGTTTCCTCTTCTCCCTGAGCCCTGTCTGTGTGTGTAAAGTCCTGGAAGACTTTGTAGGTGAAGACCTGGGCAAAGAATTCCTTGAGTAACTCAGCCTAAGGTGTATCCACTGAGCTTTAGCCTCAGTCAGCTGTGAGTCCACATTTTCCTTCTTTTTAATTACATTCCAGTAGAAGTTCTTGTTGCCGTTTTTCTTGCCGATCTCTACTAGAATTGAGCTTCAGCTTTCCATTCTCTGGACAATATTTCTGCATTTCTCCTTGCTTCCATCTTTTTTGTACGTTCTTTTATGCTCTCGGATTCCCTTTTTAGCCAAACCAGACTCTGTTCGTGTCCTTATTTTCCTCAAGATTGTGACAGGGTTATTTTTTGTGTGAGAGTTTGTCTGTAAAGACCAGAGCTCCTTTGCCCTTCAGAGATGCCACCCATAAGATCCCAACCATGAGGAGTCTGAATAAACTGAGTCCAGGGTTTGTTCATCCTCAAGACTTTCCCACATCTCCCTGATTTGGTGGCCTTTACCAGACTCCCAGCGTGGTGTCCCTCACAGAAACTGCTGCTCTGTCACCTGCCACAGTTTGGGTCAATAACAACGAACATTTATTTTATATTTGATAGAAGCATGGAATGGGTTGGGTTGGAAGGGACAACAAAGATGATCTAATTCCAACCTCTGCCACAGGCAGGGACACCTTCCACTGTCCCAGATTGCTACCAGTCCCTGTCCAGCCTGGCCTTGGACACTTCCAGGGATCCAGGGGCAGCCACAGCTGCTCTGGGAAATCTTTTCCAGGGCCTCCCCACCCTCACAGGGAAAGATTTTTTCCTAGTATCTGATCCAAACCTACTCTCATTCATGATGTCTTCTCCTCTGACTGTGGCCCACCAGCCTAAATGATTCTGGGATTTGTCTAAAATTGAAAGGGGTTTTTTTGTGTTGCTTTTGCAATACTCTCTTAAACCACCTATTTGAGAGTGAGGTTTTCAGGAAAGGAACTTGAAGGGAAGGGACAAATCTGGCCATAACTCACCGCCTTGTGCCCAGGTATTTTAACATCTGGAATGCACTGCTGCCTGTGGTAATGCCTCTGCAATACTGTAACACAGCAGGATGCTTTAATGAGAGTTTCAACCCTAAACCCTCAGCATCAATGAAATTTATAGTTGTTAACATTATTCGAACGTAGTTTTGGGGGTTTCAGCTCCCATTTTATGTTCATGTAGGGTGAAAAGTCGTTGTGTTGGCTGGCCAGAGTCCTCCTTACGCTTGGAATTTCTATAAAATAATTAAATATTGTTTATTACTCTTGACAGCACTCTTAGTATGCACTACCGGGTGGGGAGAAGGATATTTGTATAAAAAACTGTGCTAGAACCTCTCTCTTACTATTTCAGCTACTTTAATAATCGTGAATGCCAAAAGTGCTTTGCTCACATTTTGGAAAATACCACAAAAATGTTCTAAAAAAAGAAAAATTTACATAAAATTCCAGCATCATCTTCTACAATCGTAGAGATGCCATCTGATATTCTTCCTGATGGGCAAATTTATCTTCAGACATTTCATGTTTCCATGATCTTGTATCTCATTGTAGTCTTTGGAATTAATACACAGAGCAAGATAGTTAAAGAGCACCAAAAAAAAAAAAAAAAAAAAAGGAAAAGAAAAGAATGGAGAATTTCTTGAAGGAAAAAATTTCGGGGGGGGGAAATGTAAGCACTGTGATTAAGCCACTCTGCAGAAAAACGAAATTGTTAAATCTGCAACTGATTAAGTTGAAAGAAAAGAAGGGAAGTCAATATGTAAAAAAGTGCACGTACAGTTAATCTTTCTGGTAAGGAAAATCCAAGTTGTTTCTCCCAGAAAAGAAAAAAAACCCCACCGAACTAACAAGCACACACCAGTTACAGAGCTCTGAAGTTGGGGGAAGGTAGGCACGAGGCTGTGTGGAGATTTTTATTATCGTGGGCTTCATGTTAATTCCAGCACAATCTCAGGAAGCAGTAGAAATAAATCTGTGTGTCTCTTGCTGTATCAGCCTGGGAATTAACAACCTCCCCATGGTGTGTCCTTTAAAGAGTTTTTTCATGGCCCTCAAAAGTCCAGCCTCAGTCTCTCCATGTAATAAGTTGTTACCTGCTGCCAAGTCTCCAAGAGCTGCATCATCTGTTCTCTAAATTGTATCTCTTCGGTGTAGAAGCCTGTGGTTTGGATTCCTAATTAGCTTTTTTCCTGCTCTTGTTTATTTTCCTCCCCTCATGGCAGCACATGATTTTTCTTTTTAAATTTTTTTTCGTTATTTAAAAACAGATACGTGAATGGAGAAGCAAGAGAAATCAGTGTGTCCCAACAAAGCCTGTAATCTCCTCCTAACTGTGTGTCCAAATTTAAATTATATTTTCATGTTGCGAAACCATGGACTTGGTGTTGTAATCAGGCTGCTCCCTGAAGACAGGGCTGAAGCCTCCTGAGCTTTGGGGGATTTTCTCCCTGAGGGGCTGGAGCGTGTCCAGGGAAGAGAACAGAGCTGGGAAGGGGCTGGAAAACACATTCTAGGAGCAGCTGAGGGAGCTGGGAAAGGGGCTCAGCCTGGAGCAGAGGAGGCTCAGGGGGGACCTCATTGCTCCCCACAACTCCCTGACAGGAGGGGCAGTGAGGGGGGGTCGGGCTCTGCTGCCGTGTCCCAAGGGAAAGGAGGAGAGGAAATGGCCTCAAATTGCACCAGGGGAGGGGCAGAGTGGAGACTGGAAACAATTTTTCCCTCCCAGAGTAGTGAGGCCTTGGAATGAGCTGCCCAGGGAGGTGGTGCAGTCACTGTCTGTGGGAGTGTTCAGGAGGAGTCTGGATGTGGCCCTTGGGGACAGGGTTTGGGGTGATGCTGGTGCTGCTGGGGTGGCACTGGGTGATCCTGAAGGGCTCTTCCCAGCTCTATGATTCTGTGATTTAGTGACAAGAAGAGGTAAAATTTACTGCTAAAGGTGGTAGATAGGTGGGCCTGGTCTCAGCATGTGATCCACAGTGTCCAAAGGACACAATTATCAAGGTGTGTCTCGTGGAAGGTCACTGGCAAAGAGATTTTCTGGCTGTTGGCCTTTGGCGACATCTCCATGAGTCAGGAATAATGTGGGAAAACATTGTGGAGCCTGTTACAGCTCCTGCTGGTCTGTGTGTCCCTGCCCATGGCAGGGGGTGGAACTGGATGATCTTCAAGGTCCCTTCCAACGCAAACCATTCTGGGATTCTGGGATTTGTCATTAGCAAAGGCATTTGTGATCCAGACTGTGCTTGGGCCCTCCAGTAACCTGCAGTTCTGATCATCATGAAAGCCAGTCAGGCATTTGAAAGATGCTCTGAAATCTCTGGGTTTGTTGTGTTCTGGTGCTCTACAGCCCCAGGAGTTGCTGATGTCCCATTTTTCAGTGTGTGGTGGATGTTTGCTCATCTTGTCACGAGCACAGACGTGTCTGTGGGACACTCACGGCTGGCCCTTGCTGCTCATGGACTTCCTCGATTGCAGAGCTTGAAACACCTCCCAAACTCATCTGAAATTCAGAGGAAATCATTTTCAATGGTACCTTTTTCTCTGGTTTGGGCTCACCTTACCCCTGAGACAAGATTGCTTTTATAGGAATGAACAACACCACGTTTGTGCCCGTGGGAGAAGTAGATTTGTGGGCTAGACATCACTTTTTGGGCTTACCTCACAGGCAACATCTTGAGTATGTTTTATCTCTTAAACAACTCCTCCTGAAAACGTGAAATGGAGGGGGATCGTGGTGCAGTTCGGATCTGTTTTAAAGTGGCTTGAACAAAGTTCTCACAGTAGGGTTTTTTCTTCTTTTCTTTTTTTCTTTTTTTAAGCGTAGCATTGACTCATTTGGTGGTGTTAAAGTGCACTTTCTACTTATCCCCAGAGGAAAGTTAGTATTCTTTTAAGTGCAACTATTTTAAAAGCAGAACACAAGCCTAAAATAAGCCAGTGTTCTCTAGAGCTCTCAGAAGGTGTAGATTTATTTACTGTAGTTAAATCATAATTAGTTCTCAGGGGATAGTGTATCTTTTAAACTGCTTTATTGCCACCATATTGGTTTTCTAAATAATCAGAAACTGCTGCTCTTATATTTTGTAGTATGAACAAAAATTCGCTGTAAGTAGAAACAAATGTGTAGAATTGCTGGTTGTCACTTGCTGAAGATGGGGACTCCAGAAAAAAGGAGCACTTCAGGAAAAAGTGAAGAAACACAAAACCTGTGTTATCAGAACTTAAATGAGCTATGGCTCTGACTTATTTCAGTCCAACAGATAAAATAATGTTTTACATTATCATTTTTCGGTTAATCATTTTTTAATATTCTAATGGGTTTGGCTCAGGACTGAATGTTCACTGAAAAAACGGTGGGGCAACGTTAACATAAAATATTACCTGATATTTAAGCCTTGATTTTCATGAATGTAGCTTAGTGTTGCAGCTGATAAGCATGTGGGGTTTTTGGTTTTTTCACCTAATTGGCAGGTTAATGTTCGAGTTGCCTGAGGAGATGGGTTTAATAGCAGTGGCTGTTCGACAAACACAAGGGAAAGGTGAGTAAATTTCTTTATTTTGCTAATAAATGTATATTAAATACATGAAATAGGACATTTTAAGATGCATTATGGGCATTTTTGATAATATAATGCATGGAATGAGCGTGTCCTCTTCTCCTCCCATTTAAACTGTGGATTCAAACTCCAAACCCTAAAGTTAACAAGAGACCAAAGTAAACATTTTCAGGATGTTTGGTGGCTTTTGCAGAAATGATTTAGTGGTCTCCTGGTTCCTGCCAAGAAAGTTTCACCAGTCACGAAAACTGCCATCACTACACTCAGTGTAACACGAGTCAGAGCTGCAAATTAAAACTAAAACTGGGTTAACTGGAACAAGACTGGGGCTTGACTTGCTCTGAGATTGAGTCTGCGGGACCTGCCCGAGCAGATAAATGTAAGCAAGTCGTGTTTCTTGCCCAGAAAAGTGCTGGCACTTCTTTAAAAGCCACATTTATTCTACTGGAAGAGCAGAGTGTGTGGCCCAAGGAGCTTTTCCGAGCACAAATCCATGAAAAGATGATTCCTTGGCTCTCAGTGCAGGATGCTTCAGAGTGTGGGTTCATTTCTGGATGCACACAGAGCATCTTCACAAATGCTTCTCCACTTGAACAAAGCCAGGTCTTTTGAAATGGGTCCGTTAGCAGAGACCAGGAAAATCCTGGAAACAAGAGATTTAGGACATGCTGGGAAATTGAGCAGCAGTTTGTATTTCAGCATCTGAGAACAGAATTACGGAATGGCCCGAGGTGGAAGGGACCTTAAAGATCATGTCTCTTGTTCCACCCCCTGCCGCAGGTTCCACGAAACCAGGTTGCTCAGAGCCCCATCCAGCCTGGCCTTGAACACCTCCAGGGATGGGAATATTAAAAAACATTCCGGTTTTTTGAAGAAAAAGTTTTGCACTTTAGCCCTTTTCCTTTCAAACTTAGTTTGGAAACTCCATTAAAGGACTTTTGGTAGATTCTTGGATGGATACCTTTGAACCTTTCTCTTTAGTTGTTATCTACATTCACAAAGTGGTCTCTTTTTATAAATATTCTTTTCTTGAGCTGAAGGTACCTTTTTTCCTCTCCCTGCCCAGGTCGTGGTGGAAATGTTTGGCTCAGTCCCGTGGGCTGTGCCCTGTCCACTCTGCACATCTCCATCCCTCTACATTCCAACCTAGGCCAGAGAATTCCTTTTATCCAACACCTGGTGTCCTTGGCAGTGGTAGAGGCAGTCAGATCAATACCAGGTTATGAGGTATGTCCTTCTAATTTATCTCAAAATTCCTGATTCCATTTTCATTAAATTCAGATTTTAGCTGTGTCTTTTATGTGTAGAATGGCTGAATGCATAATGCAGTTCTTCAGCACTAAGTGGTAAACTTAACCTTGCTAATGTTTGATTATTGATACGTCTGAAGAAATCTCATATCCGTGTGTTGAATATTCTTTTACTGAGCTGATCCAGTGAACTACACTCATTCCACTCATAATCTTATGAAACTTAAGCCTCAATCCTCAGCAGTAAAGAAAAAGTCCATTTTGCTTGCCCAAAAGTGGAGTTAATTTGTTTTGATTTTGAAGGAGAAGAAGGAGGAGGGAAAAATGAATAAAACTGACAAATCCTTTTCTGCTTTTTTGTTGGTGCTGTTTCAGTGGTCACTTTATCCCTTTTAAAGGATTTTTCCAACCCTTGTTTAAGGTTGAAAAACTGATTTCTAAAGCAAGAACTGAGGAGAATTGCTCTCGAGAGGGAATCAAGTGTCCTGTCATCAGTATTAAAATGAAGAACCAGTCTTCTTCATCACCTCATATATCTCCTTTTTAATGTTACCATTTCCTAATATTTGCTAACTATAAAACTTTGGTATTTTACAGAAGTAGTTAACTAAAGCATATGTTTCCTATATTACAGAAAATCAATGACTTATACACATTTACACATGAACTTTATTATAGTGGCACCCAGTAGCTTTGCTGGAGTTTAGGGTCTGTCAGCCTTTCTATTAAAACCTTCGAACTTCAGTGCTTCATAACCTGACTGTAAAAACAAAATGCTTCAGGCTAAAATTTGCAATATAAAATATTTGGCTGGAGTGGATAATTTGACCACTTAAAAACGAAGGGACAAGAGTTAGTTTTATAAAATACGGGGCTGACTGGGGAAGGAGCTAATTTATGAATGGAGGTGGTTTTGCTTCTGTGTGCCTGCCCTGGTGTACTGTGGCATTTTTTAATTTTATTCCGTTCAAGAGGAAAAAGGTGACTGAAGTACCAAATATTGATGTAAAAAACGTGGCTCAATAATGAGTGTACTGTGCTGAGCATTTGGACAGTAAAGAGCTTTCTGTGACCAGGACAGATCTGCTGGACCTGAGGGGGCATCAGCCCTTGGCAGGGGGGGAAACCAGAGTGGAGGGTCTGGACTCAAATTCGAAAATTTATCAAAAACTTGGTGCTTAAATTTCCCCTTTAGACTCAAGTACTGCAGGGCTTTTCCTTGTCCGTGTCATGCCAGCTGCAGCAGCCACAAACAGTGGGATAATCTACAGTCATGGAATCATGGAATGGTTTGAGTTGGAAGGGGCCTTAAAGATGATGCCACCCCTGCCATGGGCAGGGACACCTTCCACTGTCCCAGGCTGCTCCAAGCCCCAGTGTCCAGCCTGGCCTTGGGCACTGCCAGGGATCCAGGGGCAGCCACAGCTGCTCTGGGCACCCTGTGCCAGGGCCTGCCCACCCTCCCAGGGAACAATTCCTGCCCAAGATCCCATCCAGCCCTGCCCTCTGGCACTGGGAAGCCATTCCCTGTGTCCTGTCCCTGCAGCCCTTGGGAATTGTCTCTCTCCATGTTTCCTGTGGCTCCTTCAGGCCCTGCAAGGCCACACTGAGCTCACCCCAGAGCTTCTCCTCTGCAGGCTGAACAATCCCAGCTCTCGCAGCCTTTCCTCCCAGCAGAGCTGCTCCATCCCTCTGCTCATCCTGGTGCCTCCTCTGGACTGGCTCCAAAAGGTCCGTGTCCTTCCTGTCTCAGTTTATCAGCCAGTCCTTGTTTTTAGGATTGCCACAATTACTGACTCCGCTGAATGAGCAGCAACCAAGACCTTTGTTCTGGTCCTCCCCGAGCAGATCTGAGGGCTCAGTGGGAAGTTCCACTGTCAGATGTTAATGCTGAGGATGCAGATGAGCCTTAAATCAAAAGAATGCTTTGCTCTCCCATTCTGAGAACAGCAGAATCTCTCTCTAGTGAGGGAAGGGAAGAACATGCTCCATTTCCAGCGTATTTTGTGACATTTTGTGTGGTACCTGGTGAATCCACTCTGTGGCCAAGTCATGAGAACACCCAGCTGACCTGGTCGTTCATGCTGCTTGTTGTCACTTCAGTCACAGAGCTACTGTCTGGTGTCTAACAGGTGTGTGTTTCCCCCTTTATCACTGATAACACCATTTAACTGTGTCCTACCTCCCATGTCTCCAGAGTCTCCTAGAAACCTTTCCCCAGTGCGAGGAGCCAAGTTCTTTTCCATAACGAATATGACTTGGTGATACTTTCCTTCAGAATGCTTTGATGGCAAAATCAGGTAGTATTTCCTGTCAGTGAACGTGTCATGGACTCCTCCCTGGCCTTTAAATCTGTCAGGAAAGTAGACACGGACCCAGGTGCAGCTTTCACACATCCTGTAAAGGGATTTCATCCTCTACAATAGGAGGGAATGCGACTCTTGCAGTCCTGGAGCACCTCCCATAATTTGCCCCTGGGGATGCAGCAGTCATGGGCAGTGTTTCAAACTGCAGGAAGCACATTTGCTTTCTTTCTGTGTTTAAGTAGCCGGTGCAAAGTTCAGCTCAGCCCCGTGGTTTCAACAAAAGCTGCTCTATGGAGCTGGGACGTTGTCACACAGCACAGTTTGTGTTTCCGAAAGCGGGGATAGCTTTAGGGCATTTCTGAAGTATTTATGTGGTTGTGAACTGGGATTTCTCCTGTCTGCTGAATTTCCTTTCCGAAATTCAGGATGTCACTGTCTGCTTGGCTGGTTCCTGCAAGGTTCCTCAAGCAGGGTTCAGTTTTCAGTAATATTTGTGGAGCACTTCAGTAGATTCTCATTATGAGGAGCAGTTGTCAGTAGCACATTGGGTGTGGCACAGAGGTAGAGAAAATTCTCCCCCTCTACTCTGGTCTGGTGAGATCCCACTGCAGAGCTGCCCCAGCCCTGGGGCCCAGCACAGGGAGGACGTGGAGCTGCTGGAGAGAGGCCAGAGGAGGCACCAGGATGAGCAGAGGGATGGAGCAGCTCTGCTGGGAGGAAAGGCTGCGAGAGCTGGGATTGTTCAGCCTGGAGAGGAGAAGCTCTGGGGTGAGCTCAGTGTGGCCTTGCAGGGCCTGAAGGAGCCACAGGAAACATGGAGAGAGACAATTCCCAAGGGCTGCAGGGACAGGACACAGGGAATGGCTTCCCAGTGCCAGAGGGCAGGGCTGGATGGGATCTTGGGCAGGAATTGTTCCCTGGGAGGGTGGGCAGGCCCTGGCACAGGGTGCCCAGAGCAGCTGTGGCTGCCCCTGGATCCCTGGCAGTGCCCAAGGCCAGGCTGGACACTGGGGCTTGGAGCAGCCTGGGACAGTGGAAGGTGTCCCTGCCCAGGGCAGGGAGTTGGAACTGGGATCTTTCAGATCCTTTCCAACCCAAATCATTCCATGAGTCCCTCCAGACTATGGAGTGATGAATGAGCCAGAAATGTCTCTAAATATCTGTTTTTGTTTCTTTAGGACATTGAGCTGCGAGTTAAGTGGCCAAATGATATTTACTACAGTGATCTGATGAAGCTCGGTGGAGTTCTGGTCAACTCAACACTCATTGAAACAACATTTCATATTCTTATTGGTAAATACCTATTTTGAAGCTTTTCTGTGCTGCTTTTTTTTCTGAGGGATTTTGTTATCAATGTCTGTGTCAGTAAAAATGGCAACGACGAGAACAAATAATGACAGCGGGCATAAGGAGATAAAGCACAACGTTAAATCCAGAGGAAGCACCAAGAGTAAATGTTTTCATTCTTCTTAATAATTCCATATGCTTGACAAGGAAAACATAAATGCAAGCATCTGGATTGGTGTAGTAGAGTTCAAAGAAAGAGCATTACATGGGAGAGGGAAATTGTCCTCCTTGATTTATTGCAAAACCAGTGGAATATACTGAAAACTCTCTTTTTTCTCCAATTTATGTGTTTCTTCTAACATGAAAAACAGTTAAACGAAGAACGTGCCTTTTAAATCAGAAGAGCTACATACGCAGAGTAATGTTTTAATTTTTAATTATTGTTTTTATCATCTCTAGTCTGATAATCATCCTGCTGTTTGATAAGGAAGTTTTTCCCCTAACCAGCAGCATCCCAGATCTGCTTAGAAACCTGCCAGATTCTGGTTCTGAAAGTAATTGTCTCTGCTGTGTCTAAAAAAATGGAAAGAAAATTCCTTAGCAAGTCTAAAAGGGTAAAGAAAAAGATGACAACGTTTGGTTGATATTTGGATGTAGCACAGGTAAAGTATCTTGCAAAGATGGAGTGGTCATGATGTTGTTTCTGTCGAAGTTCTGTGTTTTTAGAGGTGCAAATAAGCAAAAGAGTTGGAGAAATCACCTCCTCCTGTGAGACATGCCCAGACATGACATTTTCTGTTCAATTTTATCCCTTCGTTTTGTAAATAATCTGCATCAACAAAATGGAAATTGCACCGAAATTTAAGAAGTCTCTCTGTGCCTCATCAACCATTTACAGCTTCCATGTTTTCCTACAGCCTAGTTGACACGAGGAAAGCAGAAACAGATCCAAAATAGTTCATTATATCAAGTATCTCTTAAGCACTTTGCATATTTGGTTTGGACCTTGTATTTCTTACTGTAAACACCAAAACATTCCAATTCAAACGGAGACTTTCTGTATCCATTCTTTCTGATATCCATAGGAGTCATCTGGTAGGTCTGAGGTATGGATAAATGTCCACTTTCATCAGTCTGTTTTCACCTGGGAGCTTTTAAAATTGCAACTTCCTTGCTCTGCATGAATCCAAGGATCTTTTCCGTCCTCCCAGTGATGTGTTTCACTGGGAGTAGTAGAGGGGACTCACGCCAAGTTTTTGTGTGAGTAGGAGTGATGGGATTCAACTTCCCCAACAGGAAAGGTGAGCCAGATCCATCACTCCTTTTCTGCAGTCATGCAGGATCCTTACCTAGACAGAACCCCAGGATCCCTGAGGCTGGAAAAGCCCTCCCAGCCCATCGAGGCCAAGCTGTGCCCGATGCCCACCTTGTCCCCAGCCCCGAGCACTGAGTGCCATGTCCTGGCAGTGAATTCACTCTTTCCATGGCATTCCTGGAAAATCTCCCATAAATCAAGCTAATGATGGAAGTCAAAGATCATCTCTGTGGCTTCACTGCTCCAAGAAGGACCTGAGGAGAATAAGATCGAACGCAAACCTGGCTTTTCACTGCTCGAGGCCTCGCAGCTGGCACGCTTCATGCTGAGACTTTTAAACATGGTTTTAAAAAAACAAACAACCAAAAAACCTTTTTTTCCAACCTGAAATTTAAAATTGAAGGACTTTACGGTGTTGGGACTTCTGGAAGAGGAGTTCTGAGAAGAATATACACCATTAATGTGAGGGCCAGACTCGGAACAGGCGGAGGAGCCAAGCACCAGTGGAATGCAGGGGACAGCCAGCGAGCGTGACCTGCGAACGCTCCTCTGCCTCTGCTCAGGCACGTCCAGATCCTCATGGATCCACCACTGGAACATCCATCAGCCACGTCAGCACTGTAGGGACGCTGCTGAATGCTCAGTTCTCACATGGACACTGCAGAGATGCCCCCAGAGCCCCGAGCACCTCGTGTTTCTCGAATTCCCCGGCTGCCTTTTCCTCACCGTGTTCGTTCCCAGGTTTGGTGCCTCAGCTCAGCTCCTGGTCTCAGGGTGTTTGTTGTGTCCCACTTTTTGGATTGCTGAGCAGCCATCCTGAGGCTGCTGATGGACCCCAAGGCCCTGTGACCCCCTGCCAGGAGCAGTCACAGCTTAATGGCCAGGGTGTCTCTCTCCCCTCGTGCTGCATTGGAGTGCAAACGGCTGGGTTGGGATTTGCTGGCACAGCTCGTTGGATTTTCCAGTTCATTTTCCTTTATCTCTTTCCAGTAACCCATTTCAGCTCATTTCCACAGGACTGGTGCTTTGGGATCGCTGGGCCTTGTTTGTGTGCGCTCTCTGACTTGTTAAAAATCAGGAACTCCTTTGCACTGAAGAGATCCTTCTCCTCAAACTTATCACAGATTACCTCCATGCATGAATTATTAACAGCAAGTTTACAAAACAAGGCACTGCACCTCCTTGCAGATGGAGCTGCATCATGTCCAAACCTGACTGACAGACAGGGGGGTTTTATCCCAAATGTCTTGAGGAAAGGAAAAAACCTCAAATTATTAGGAGAAAAAAATAAACAGGTAATACAATATATTTCTTTACGTCCCTCGAAGCCTGTTTCAGCAGGCTGCAGAAGAGGCCCCAGGAGCCATATTTAAACGAGGGAGGCATTCTGCCAACATTATTCCAGCTGGGGAAATCTCAGCGAGAGGCTTGAGGCTTCTAAAGGATATGCTGTGGTGAGATAGATTAAGCAAACTGGAGTCTCACAAAGTTAAAGTCAAACCTTCTGGGCTTTGCAGAGCGAGCCAAACAAGGCTTATCAGCTGAGTGAAAAAGCTGGATTTTTGGAAAGGGCACTCAGCTCACTGCAGTAAACAGAAAGGTCTCTGAGCTAAATGTTGGACTGGAAGATAAAACTGCATCTTAGAGTAGGATCAGTGGTTCTCTGAGTGGGCTGAGGAGCTTCCAGGGAGTAAAAGAACGTCTCACTTGCATGGTTTTGGAACCAAGGTGCAGGTTACCCTCTTCCCAGCCCTCACTGGTGGGGTGGGGTGGGGTTGAAAGGCTGTGCTGGGTTTGCTTCTGTAAATCTGAGGAGGCATTTTAAGGGCAAGGAGCAAAATCTGAACTGAGAACTGTAATTGCAGGAGTCAGAAGATGGGAAGGTGGAAGAGACTGAATTAAAGCAGCTCTGGGAGCCATCCTGAGGGATGATTTTATGGAGCAGGTGAATTAAGTGCTGGCTGTGGTGGTAACAACGAGTTTGTCTCTTTGATTGTGTCTTTGTCTTTGTCTTCTCCAGGCTTTGGGTTTAATGTGAGTAACAGCAACCCCACCATCTGCATCAATGATCTCATTGCGAAGTTTAACAAGGAAGAGGGGACAGAGCTGAAGCCTCTGAGTGCAGACTGTCTCATTGCAAGGGCTGTGACCGTGCTGGAGAGGCTCATCGAGATTTTTCAGGAGAAGGGGCCCAATGGAGTTCTTCCCCAGTACTACAAGTACTGGATACACAGGTAAGAATTACGTTCTTCTCAAACTTTCTTGTAATAAAACTGGCAGAAGCACTCATGGATATTTTGTCTTTTTTTCCACTGAATTCCCTTTAATGCGAGTGAATGATTTAAAACACACTCCCGAGCAGGATGCACGTTTTTAAGGGAGAATTCAAGTAGCACGTACTAAAATCAGTGGACTAGCATGAGTTAAAGAAAGCTTCCAGGTATTTTGCATGTATCATCTCCAAACAAAGGGAATTGGGAAGGATTTGGTTCGAGACGGATGAAGCTGCTGTACTTTTAGGGAAATTAAAAAAAAAAAGACTGACTGGATTAACAACCAACTCCATTCTAAAGGAGATTAAAGCAGGTAGAAAATGCTGCTGAAACTCATTCTGTGTAAAGGACCAGTGAGGTGGGAAATCAAATATTCTGTTAGAGGGTGAAGCCTTTCCTGTGAGGGCGGTGAGGCCCTGGCACAGAGAAGCTGTGGTTGGATGGGGCTTGGAGCACCCTGGCATAGTGGAAGGCCGTTGGGGTTGGAACGGGATGATCTTTAACGTCCTTGCAACCCAAACCAGTCTGGGATTCATTCAGTGATTCTGATGAGTCCTCTGAGGTGATTTTAGCTGCTCCGTGTCTGTGTGGTGCTGACAGAACTCTCTCGGTTGCAGTGGGAAGCAGGTCCGTCTCCGCGACGAGCAGGGCCCGCTTGCCTGGATCGTTGGGATCGATGACTATGGATACCTCCAGGTGCACGAGGAGGGCAAGGGCGTCGAGTCTGTGCACCCAGATGGCAACTCCTTTGACATGCTGAGGAACCTCATCGTCCCCAAGCACTGACAGCCCTCAGGGAACTCTTTAGTACTGGTTGGCGTCACCTAAACCTGTGCAAGGTGGGAAGGGTCACGAAAAGTTTGATTTTTTTCCTTCTGGTTTTCTGCTGTCTCTGTGTTTTGCCGTGGGTAACTTCAGCAGTTGAAAAGAGGTGGTGATCTCAGAGCTGAAGGCCTTTATTCTTTTCCTTAGCTTTAAAACACACCTATGTTGCCGTTCTTTGTAAGGATCTGTTCTTTGAGAGGAGTATTTGAAAGTATTGGAAGTATTCCTTTGAAAGGAATATTTGCAGTGAACAGAACTTTCTCTTCCTTTACGCCCTGTACTGGAGAGACAGAAGTGGCTCAATATTTCCTTTTTTTCGTTTCTGTGTTTTTATGGTACTTTAGCGCAGTGCAGGACAATATTTACTTTTTTACTTTGCTTTTTTTTAACTAAATTATGGTTTTTGTGTTGTCTGTACTAAAACCAGCTGGAACATCATCTATTCCTGAGCTGCTGGGATCACCACTGTGCTTGACTCCAGGTCTAAGTGAAGATCCTTGCTGATTTGGTTCTTCTCTGTGTAGACCTCTACAATAATTTACCGACCTGTGCTTTGATCTCAGGTCTGCAACTCTTAATGGCTGCCTTGAGCTTTTTGGGAGAGTGTTCCATCAGCACTTAGGAGCTGTGCTTGGTTATCCGAGTGACTTGCACTCTGCTCCCCTTAGCCAATTGGATGTGAGTAAATCATCTCATCTGTCCTTTAAATCGTGGTTTTCCACGAGGTTTCAGCCCCTGGAAGAAAAACCCACTGGAGCAGGGTCACACCTGGGTTATTGTAGAATCCCATTAGCAGGGGGAGGGAACCTCTGATTAATTTAGAATTTAGTAATAATTATCTTGTGATCTCAATGAAGTTAAGTGAATAAATGAAGGGAATAAATGAAATTCCCTGCTGCAAACAACTACTCCAGTGAAAAAGAGAAATCACACCATTCCAAATTCTTTTCCATAGTTCTCTTGTCACCCCCTTTCCCAAGCCACTGTCTGGTTTTGCTGCTAAGCACTAAAAGCAAGAGCTTTAACACCTGCTGACCTGAAAGCAGCTCATTTTGGGGCTGCCTGCACATTTCCAGCTGGGGGGAACAGCCTGGGAATTCTCCTGGAGCAGCCACGTGGGAGCTCCGGTGCCTCGGCGGGGTTTTCTCCCGAGGAGACTTGGCCACCACAGCTCCCCACACAATTCTGTGCAAAACAGGTTTGTCCCAGGTGTGATGTGGCCACCTTAATTTGGTTTTTTCTCGTGGTGAATCAGCCAGTTTGGTTTCCAGAGAGGAAACTACTGTCTGCCAGCCAGAAATGGGGTTTTTAGGCTAAAGTTCACCTCATAAACAATCCAAACATTTTAGATTGCTTCAGCTACAAAGCCAAGAAGTCTTAAAACAAGGAAACTTGTCTGTAATGGTAATTTTGACCAATCCTCACATATTAGGGTTTAGGTGGTTTGGCAGCAAGAGTAGAAATTAAGTTGTCCCTGTTACATTTAGGGTTTTATGCTCCATCTCACAGATTTGTCCTGATTGTCCATACCCTGCTGGGTTTTTTTTCTCCAAATCATGTGAGGCTGCACAGCAGCATCTCCTAGAACTGCCCAGACAGCTGGCAATTGCCATAATTAAATTTATACACCAAGTTTGGCTTTTTCACACCAGATGCTTTCAAAACTGCTTCGGGCTGAGAACGTTTGGCAGTTACCTCTGATTTCAGAATTCAATATTGATGCGTGTTGTAATCAACTGAAACTCCAGTCTGGCTTAATAAAGCTTCAGTAAAAAGAAGAAACCACGTATTTATATATAGACCTATAAAAAACGTGTGTGCACATGCACACTCACATCTTCCTGGTGCATCCTCATTTCTTTTCTGCCTTTTCCTTCACGAGCAGCCTGTGCTGCTGCAGGAAAGCAGAGCTCTGGTGCTGCTTTTCCAACCGCAGAGCTTGACAAAACTTCACCTTAACCCAGAATTTGTAGCTAAAACTGGCTCAGCTTTAGGGTTTGCCTGTAGGGATTGAACGACCAGGTCATGCCTCAGGCTGGGACTTGAGTGGCTTCCTTAAAAACATGTTCTCCCTTCACCAGGGACAAAAAAAAGATGGGGAAAAGGATAAAACGTGGGAATTTCGGAAGGGCGGAATGGACTCGCAAAGCTTCAGTGGCTGAGCAGCAGCAGAGGGATTTTTTAACAGCAAAATGCTGCAGCATTTCCTGGTTGCTGTTGGTCCTTTTGTAGCTGCCTTAATGCTGAGCTGGTTCTGTTCTCAGCTGGAGTTGTCAGGTTATTCCCTAAATTCTTGCACTGGGAAGAAACGTAGCGTGGAATTTCCTTCCCCCAAGGGAGAACTCCCCAAACCTGGATGTGCCAGAGCACGGGGGGTGCTGTGGGAAGCACTTTGCCTTTTCGGTGGCCTCTTCTGGTGCCTCAGACTTCCAGCCTGGGTTTGGAGGAAGGGTTTGTTGCTTTCCCTCTGGAAGAACCAGAGACAAGGAGAATTCCCATGGGGCAAGGAGCAGCTGGATAAAGTCCTTGTGGATGAGTCCTTGGAGAAGCCCCTGACCTCTGTCAGGGAGGTGGGAAGCTCAAGAGTCTGGCTCTTCCTCTGCCAAACTCGGCACGCCCATAAAGCCACAACATTTTTGCAGGAAAATCCTTGTTTTTCTTGTTCTTTCGGTGTGACAGACGGATGTGGTGTGGGCTGTCCCTGGATTTGGGGATGGAGAGATCCAGACAACTCCAGGCCCGGGAATAATGCACTGAAAATGCTTCATTTCAGCTGTCTGGCTTTAGTAAAACACCTCTTCCATTGTGAGGCTGAGGTCATATCTTAAACTATTTTCTTGATGAAGTGCTTTCAAAAAACCCATTTATTGCACTGTCCGTATTTCTGTGACTTCATTTTTTTTTCCTCCTGGCCTCTGCTTGGACGTTTCTCATGGTGAAAACATTTGTGGGGGTTGTTTGTTGATAGGGAAAACCTCTGGGTGTGTTGGCACGTGTGCGTGTCCGGGCTGGGTCGTGCCCAGTCAGCAGCAAAGCTGCTTCCAAAGATTTGAAAAAGTAATAATGAACTTCACATTTCAGAGTTCGGGCAGCACATCTCGCTTCTAGTAAAGGTTTTATAAGACTTCAGAGCTCTTTTTTTTTTTTTTTTTTTTTTAAGTATATCCAACAAATCAAGGGCTATTACCTGGAAATAATATTAAAACATTTCATTCTTGCTGCTGCTGCTTCTCTGTACAAAAATTCGTTTCTTTGCTTCCTCTGATTCAGCTGCATCAGCAGCCTTAAAAAAAAAAATCACTTTTTGCAACTCCTCTGGAGCTCTCTCGGATCCAAATCTCTGTCACTGGCGAGATTTGTGCTGCTTCCTGGGGGTAACTGGTTTGATGAAAACATTTGCATGTCTTAAGTGGTGCTGGGGATGCACTGCCTTGATCAGACACCAAAGAAATTAAACCTGGGCCCAGGGAAGAGCAGAGGTCAAACAATGATGGAGAAAAGAGAACTGCAGGGAAGAATTGTCAAGTACTGAGTATCTCATTAGTGATTCTGTGTTATTTGCATCCTGCAAGTGTCTTCATTTAAAAGGCAACGTGGCAAAAATACAATAAATTGAGAAAAAAACCCTGTGTGTTTTATAGGACATTAATTGTCAGTTATAGAACACGCCACAGCTGAAATAAACCTTCAAATCTGCACCACTGTCCTTGGTGAAATGCTTTGTTTTGTAGTTAAAAATAAAAGAGAGAAATTCAACTCAGTTTTCCTTTGGCTACAGGATTTTATTAACATTTTAACAGTTTTGTTTTACATAATAAATAAGCAAAAATGCTTTACATTTTCGGGGAATACATATATAATTCTGAGCATGAATAGGTTGGTTGGGTTGCGTGCTTCTTCACCTACGCTTGCCAAATAGCTTTCATCTGCATCATATAAAAGGAAAAAAAAAAAAACAAACGAAAAGCAAAATCTAAGGTTCTGGGGAAAAAAAATGGAATAATAACATTTCCTCCGTGGCATTTTTGAAGTGCGACTGAAATGCTGAAAAAAAAAAAAAAAGAATTTGTGTCCTGTTTGGAGATTTCTGGAGAAATTCTGACATATTTCCCATTCATTTGCACTTTCAGTGATGAATTCCCCAATTTTGCACCCATTGTGCTTCATTTCCTTAAATTACCTTTTTTCAAACCGCGGGGTACAGAGACCTGGGGACAAATCACCTTATTTTATTTCCATTGCACTGCTTCCATGGAGAGGATGAAAACTTGGAGACCTCAATCTGGGATTCACTTTTCCAGCTTTACCTTGGTCTCGTGGAAGATTCCCCACCTGGCAGGGGGTTGGAATGAGATCTTTAAAGTCCCTCCCAACCCAAATTTTCCATGGTTTTGGTAAAATATTCCCTCTCTTGCTCTCCTTCTCCCATTTTCCATGATTTTCTTGCCAGGTCTGAACTCCCCCAAGAGTTAAAATCCTGTGGAATCTCACGACAAAGGTGTGGCTCAAACACTAAAGAGAAATGAGGTTATTTTTCATAATATATTTCAATTCACACTCCTCTTCAGTGCCGTAATTTTTTTGTCATTATTAAAACCATTTTTCATTATTAAAACCATTTTTCATGACTAAAACACTGCCCCTGTGATGGCAGTGCCCTGTTCTGCGCTACGAGCGTGCTGAGAACATCTGTAATTTAACTGACCGAAAATCCTCTGTTTTTTCTCCCAATATAATTCACTCCCAGATGGGAACACGGGACTCCTGCTTTAATTTTGGAGCGGCAGGAAAAAAACCTTTCGCACGTTTGCTTTTGCCATCTTTTCTGAGCCTCCCTCCCCCTGCATTATCAGCTGGGAGGTCGTAATTGGTTCATTATTGCCTCACGGGGAAATTCCCTGCGCCTGGGCATCACCTGCCCTAAAACACCTGGGGCAGAATGATGGAACACCTCCTCTGCTCCGGCTCCTGGAGCAAAGCCTGGAAGTGGGAATAACAAGGAGGGAAAAATACTGTGCTGAAAAACACCGACGGCGTTTTTTTCGACCGAAGCCTGATTTTTGTGTTTCCGTAGCGAGCAGGGCTTCCGGGAACACCAAAACGCAGCGGTGCCACTAATGAGGGCGAAAGTGCAGCAGGAGGGGTTGGGCATCAGGTTTCTTTTTAATGATGCCACCGATGCCAGTGGCTCCTCCGTAGGGCATGGGTTTCGTTTAATTGAACACAATTAACCCGGGAGTCTTTGTGTAATTACCTTTTCAGGAGTCGGGGTCGTTTATGAGGAACAGGGACTGGGAGGGCTCTTAACCACAGCCACTGGAAAAGCAACTCGTGTCTCCTGGCTTTGATTTATGGGGTCAGGACGATTATAATCCATATTTACAGCTTTTCTGGAGGCTTGCCAGCCTCTCCAGCATTTAACAAACGGAGGTTACAGAGGGAGTGACTGTGCTGGATTGGTTCTGTTTGGGGGTTTTTTGTAATCACTGATTTGGCTTTTTTTTTGTTCTGTTTAGCACAAAATGTGTTCTTCCTGCAATTGAAAAAGTCAGACAACTGAGAGTGTTCAGTTCAAGTTCACTTGCAAGTGAACATTAACTTGGCAATAAAACCTTCTCTGTTAACCTTTAACAGGAAGCAATGAAAATGCTGCGAATTGTTCTAAAACATTTGCCTTTAAAGTATTTTTGTGTACTCGTAGCAGTAAATATTCATACACAGAAGGAAAGAACTTTTATTGTATTCTAATAGAAACTTCCCTGCCCATTTCAGGGGGTTGGAACTGGATGAGCTTTAAGGTCCCTCCCAACCCAAACTGTTCTGGGATGAATTATTGCTGCATAGAAAAGATGGAGAATTTTTAGGACTGAGTATTGCATTGTGGTTTTTGTGACAAGGTGCAATCCATGAACAAGTGTTTTTTCCATATTACACAAGCCAGGTAGGAATTTTCTTCAAAGAATCATGGGTTGGTTTGGGTTGGAAGGTGTTGGAACCCTGGTTTTAGATAATTTCAGTCTTTCAGGTCTGACAGGTAATGATTTTCAAAACCCCCTGCGCTTCACCTGAGGCCTTGGGAAAGGCCTCCCAAGTTATGGGATAACAGTGAGATTGTTGCTGTGTAATTAAAGTCATGTCACTAGGTGGGATATGTAGAAATGTAGAGAATTTAGGTTTATGGAATATAGTAACATATACGTTACAATATGGAGGATTTGGGGTGTGGATTTTTACTACTACTTCTTTCTTCACAAACCTGGGTGTTCTATTATTGGGTCAAAAGTCCCGCAGTGCAGACCATGAGTAGTTAGTTATTGGGTTATAAGTAAAAACATATTACTTGGCAATTCATAATTGGGTAAATTGGGCTTTAAATAACCTTGGAAGTTACAACTCGGGGCCATTTTTCCACCTTGGTAACTAAGAGGCACAGCCCGTGCAGCTGTACCATAGATAAGAAAATAATAAACAGCAAATTAGAAGAAAAACCTGGCGTCCTCTGCGCTTTTATCCAAACTCAGAGTAAAAGGACTCTCAAAACCAACGAAAAAAACTGAGAGAGAAAAACCAAGATGAAGGAACCTTAAAGCTCATCCAGTTCCAGCTCCCTGCCGTGAGGGAACCTTCCACCATCCCAGGGTGCTCAAGGTTTCTTCAGTGAAAGTCTCTTTAGAGTCTGACGAGAGGAAGAGTTTGAAAAATTCTGAATAATCTTAGATTGGGGTAAGAAATGGAGCTGAGTGGGATCTACAGCAACATTTATTGCTTAGGGAGTCTTTTGTTGTTTTATCCACACACAGCGTTTGGGGAAGTGGCTGAAAACCACCGTGGGCTGAGTGTTGTCAATTAAACTCACACAGATCCATCCTCTACAAAGAATTAAAAATAAAGGGGTGGAAATCTGTTCCGAATAGGCTGGGCCAATGTGAGTGTTCCAAATGTGCTGTTTGGGATTTGTGAAGTGCTCAAATGGGGGAATTCCAGCCCTACCTTTGTGCTGACAACAGGATTTATGCTGGAGGAAGTTCAGTGTGTTAAGAGCTGGACCTTTCAAAGCTCACAATTCTGCTGGTAAGTTCAAAATAAAGCATAAATGTTCATTATTCTCTTGGCTATAAAGAAAACATTTCTGGTGCTGTTATTAAGATGTATTTGTGACTAGCTGGGTTGAAAATCTGCACAGCCTCTCCCCAGAATACTCGGGGAAACACAGGATTTAGGAGTTTCCTTTTCTTATTTGTGGGGAATTAGTTCCTGCTCCATAATTTGTCCCAATTTGCCGTGACAAGACCTGTAACCCTGTAATACCTATCTTTGTACCTATTAATTTGTCATGTTGTCCCTTGTCAAGATAAATGGTGGTGGCAACAATCTCAGAACACTGAAATCTGTGTTCAATAAATCAAATTTAGGGTTGATTTATTTTGTTTTAAAACTTTTTGGTAATTAATAAATACGGTTTTTTTTCCTGTTTGGGGAGTACAGCTGTGTTGTGGTTGCTCGAAATCACCACTCTCTCAACAAAGTCCATTTGTCAGGGGGTTGGGTGGAGAGTTGATGCGAGGTTTCACACAATTTGTCAAAAAACCCCTAAACTAGGATGCATATTTTATGATAATGATTTTTAAAAAATCATGAGTTTATTTTAAGGAGGGGTCAAGGGAAAAAAAAAAAAATGTTCTTCATATAAACCTCTGCATATAACGCCTCTCATTTCCTTTTGTTGCACACTATAGAATAACAAAAATAAGATCTGGAACTTGGCTTCTCCCCGGCACCAGAGGTTTCTCTGGGACACCAAAGCACGGCAGGGGATGGAGGGGATTTTCCTGGCCACTGGGACTCGTGGCCTGCCAGGAACTCACCAGTTTGTCCCTCACCGCCCTCCGGCTTTGCCCAGTAAATGCCACCGTGTTTCCTCATGCTTTTCTTTTTTTTGCAAATCGTTACAGTTTGGCTTCTTAATTAAACTCAAAACCCTCCCGTGCTACCGTCACCTGCCGTTGGCAATAATTACAGAGGTCCCAATGTAATGGGGTAGTGCAGATTCCTTGTGGGTTTCTGGAGAAGACGCTGAGGAGGGGCTTTGGTTTTTGTAAATGAACGTATTGACCTCCTCGGAATTGTAGCCGTAATTTTCTCCCACGTGTCCCGCGGCCGTGCAGGAGGAAGTTTGGAAAGCTCCGTGCTTGGCCAGCACGTGGTGGTAGTTGAGGAGCACGAAGGGGACTTGCCCAGAGGGCCTCACATCCATCAGCCGCTCGCTTTCGGCCTCGTGGTCGAGCTTCGCGCTCATCCTCTCGCTGCCGTCCAGTTCCTCCAGGCTCGCCGGGTGGTGGCTGATGTGCCCGAATTTGGGGTCTTTGACACAAATCCTCCTGCTCTGCTCGTAGACCGAGGGCACGGGCAGCAGGTGGCTCAGCTGTCCCATGGCTTTGGCCTGGCAGCACTCGGATTTGGGCAGCAAGGAGTTGGAGAAAGAGCCCTCGTTGATGCTCATTTTTTCTTGCAGGTCTCTGGTAAAAGCCAGCTTGTTCTCCTCTTTGATGAGGTGGGCAGGGGGCTGGAGCCTGGGCTCTGTTTTGTTGTGTTTCATGATGCCAGAGTCGTAAAGCTCCTCTTTGTACCTGCCCGGCACGGGCGCGGTGCAGCTCGGGAAGGCCTCGGGCAGAGCGTCCTGGCTGTACCTCCTGTTGGATAAGGGGACTGGCAGGGAAGAGAAAACCCGTTAATTACTGACAACGAGCCTTTGGAGTAATTATAAATCACTGACATTATTATCATAGTTAAATCAGGGGAATTAAACCAAAGAAATACTAGGAAATAGGACCTGAAATCAAAAATCTTCCCCTTAAGTAAGCTCTTTATAGAGATTTATCAAAGGATTTACTAAAAGCTGGGTAACGTTTGTACCTATCAATGATCCCATGATTAAAATAGTGGAATTCTTTTAATCATATAATAATAACCAGAATAAGCAGAAATGAACTGAATAAACTGAATTCATTCTTCTTGTCACTGTGGGAGTGCACTGGACACTTGTCCTTCATCTAACTCCTAGGTTGGACCCTTTGAGTGATCTCAAAGGCCTTTTCATTGTACAGAATTCTGTTGATTCTGTAATTCCTGGTGTTTATTTGGGGTATGTTTAATATCTAGATAAGATATTAGAAGGTGACATGTCGTTATCTAATTGATGAAATCTCTTTGTGATCCCCAGAGTGGGTCACGTTAAAGATATTGCTTTTTCTCTTTGAAAATCTGACATCAGGCGTTAGAAACATCTCTTGAAGAGCAACATAAACCCCTCTTCAGTAATGCTGTATCTCTGCTTTTAAGATATTACCATGTAATAAAGGCAGATAATAATATAAATGTAACTTACAACATGCACCGAGACTTTGAATAGGGGAGAAAAAATTGAGTATTCTTAGAGAATCAGAAGCCAAACTCTTAATTTCTCAAGAGTATGAACCTATTCAGGCTTTTCCTCCAAAGGATATTGGGCAGTCTCAGTTTTCTCCTCAGTTCCTGCATGGCAGCTGAAC
This sequence comes from Rhagologus leucostigma, assembly GCA_013397725.1. Taxonomy (NCBI): domain Eukaryota; kingdom Metazoa; phylum Chordata; class Aves; order Passeriformes; genus Rhagologus; species Rhagologus leucostigma. The sequence continues at coordinate 512,556 of VZTD01003874.1, forward strand.
TCTTGAAGCAGTTTGAGTTGTTTTGATCATTTTCTGCTTGGCTTATGCAGCTTTTCCTTTCTGTACGCTCCTGCCTACAAGTGGTGAGAGAAAAGGCTCCTTCTTTTCTCCTGTACCATATGAGTAATCATTTTTTTGCACTCTCCTATGAACAGTTTGTGAATCAAACAACCCCTCCAAGGCACATTTGAAAGTTTTATGTTAAAGGAGAAGTGACACACTGAGCAAATTTTTCAAGTTAGACCCAAACTCTTGTTTTGTGTGAGGTTCACTGGAAGCCCTGGACACTTAAGTGCCTTTTCTTTACACGGATTTTCTGTTTTTCTAACAATCTTATTCAACATCTTAAAAGTTTTGGAGTTTCCTTCTATTGGTTGCTGATGTAACTGTGCCCATTAATAATTAAATATTCCCTGTGCTGTAATAGACTGGCAAAGCCTTCATGGATACCAGAGGAAGCAGAAATAGCTCAATTGTACCTTTTTTTTATATTTATGCAGAGCTCCATTAATTTCAGAGGGACTTGCACCACGTAATTAACACCAGAATTTAAACAGGAATCTGGTTCCAATTTCTTCTTCACCCTCCTAGAAACAATAACCTTTCAAGCTATTCTTTTCCATTTCTATGTATATATTTTGTCCCAAGAAGTAGAAGCTGAAGGAAGCTGAGTTCTCATCTGCTGTTGAAAAACGGCCCTTTCAGATCCCAAATCCAGCCAGGGTTCAGCCACGTGCTTGAGAATAGCTCAGAAATTTTACTGGTGTGGTTCCCTGCTCTGGTTTTAACTCCACATTTGATGTTTTTACTGTGAGATAAATAGAGATGCTGAGAGCCACTGAAATATAAATAATATGGTTTAATGATCAGGTGTTCTGGTTTTAAGATGTCCACAGGAGTGATGGGTTTGTCCTCCTGCAGTGTGTTTTCATTTTACGGCTCTTCTCTAATCCCTGAACAAAATATTGTCCTTTCCCATTTTTAGAGCCCAGGAGAACTCGGAAGAAGCTGAAGCATCACAGCCACCACTTGGCCTCTGCCTTGTCACCTTTAAGTTTGTAATCTCAAATCTTGCTGGGCTGAGGATGAACCATCAGGTTGTAAATCACAGAATCACAGAGTGGGTTGGGTTGGGAGGAACCTTAAAGGTCATCTCATTGCCCCCCTGCCATGGGCAGGGACACCTTCCACTGTCCCAGGCTGCTCCAAGCCCCATCCAGCCTGGCCCTGGACACTTCCAGGGATCCAGGGGCAGCCACAACTTCACCTGTGCCAGGGCATCCCCACCCTGTGGGTAAAAAATTCCCTCCCAATCTCTAATCTGACCCTGGCCTCTGGCAGTTTAAAACCATTTTCCCTTTTCCTGTCACTCCCTGCCCCTACAAAAAGTCCCTCTCCCTCCTGTTTATCCTCTGTGTCAAACAAGGCAAAGATACAACAGGTTTTGCTACAACCCCTGCCCAGGAAAAGATTTTTTTTAGATTATCTCAGTCTCTGTGCTGTGTCCTGGTCTGAACCCTAATTTTAAATCATCCAAGGCATGGGCTGGTTGTTCTTCGTTATTCTCCCTCCAAAAACAAAGGTGAGACAAAATGATCTCCTAGACCTCTTTGTCTCCAGTGGAATTCCCTTTGTAAAATGTCATTTCTTCTTTCTTCCAGTAGGCCCTGGCTAAACCTGGGGAAATTTTTTCACAGATTTTCTCAGTCTTTCTCCTCATTTCCTGAGTTTTGCATGATTAGTGCCACAAAGCTTCACACAGGTACTTCAGAAGGGCCAACAGCACCAATGAGTGACAAGCGGGTCCTGTGGTGCCCACAGCAGAAATTTCTCCATTCCAGGGTACAAAGGAAACTTCCCTGACCAAGAATACAGTTGCCTTCACTGAAATGATTTTTTTTTTTTGATGACTAGGCCAGCTGGGAAAAAGTGGAAGAAGCTTCAAAACCAGATCCTGAAGCAGAAACATCTGATTTGCAGGCAGTTGTATCTGCTACGTGCTTCTTCAGAGCTTTGATGGCTTGGCACGATCGTCCTCCAATCTCTGATCTCTCCAAAAGGAGCTATTTTCCATGGAGAAAAATGTCTTTGGCCCACGGCATTTTTGGCAGATGCTGCCGTGGATGTGATGTGGAATGGCCCTCGCCTCCAACCCGGCTGCCAGATGTCATATTTGGCATTGCCTTTGGATCGAAGATGATGATGCTAAGCAGATCCTCCCTGCTTTGAAGCTCCCTGGCTGTCAGTTCTCCAGTGAGCCACTGGAAAAAAAGGAGCAGTTGACAACCGAAGGGAGATCAGATGCGACTCCCAGCAAAAAAAAAAGTCGCTTCCAAAGGTTCAGAATTCAGCAAAAGTGCAACAGCGCTGACTCCACTTGAGGAGGAAACGAGGCTGCAAAAATTGGATGTAAATCCTGTCTGTAGGGGATGCTCTGTTTTCCTTTCCCCTTTTGCCATGATCTCTGACCAGGCCTGAGTTTGGCCATATTTTTTTCCTCCTAAATAATGCAACTCTAAGTGCTTTTGCAGGGAATTAATTGTAGCACGCCTGCTTTCATTAAATGCCCAATAAATATCCATAATAAATATCCATGGAAATGCATCGAAATGCTCAAAAGAGAACCCACATACCCCAACTCAAACAGCAAAACCTTCAGCAGAAGCAGAACCAGAAATAAGGAGTGCTGGTATTGCAGCTCCATTGTCCTCCTGAAGAGGAGATGGTGATGTGGAAAGAGATTGAAAAATAGCAGCAGTTTCTTGCAGGTTTTTTTATGGGGATTTTATTTTCCTACCCTATTCCTGCACACTGCCTGAGGTTATGCAGGATTTATTTCAGTCTTTATCCTTATCCTTAAAAGATGGAGGGGTTTTTTCCCCTTTTTTCCCCCCCCCGCAACATCTTTAGAAACGACAAAACCATTTCCTATTTTTGGTCTAAAACTCCTCCTTTTCCCCCGCAGTCCACAACAGCAACCAAAGGAAGCAGCAAATTAGAGGAGCACGAGCTGAGGAAAAGCATTTAACCTGCTCTAGCCTGTGAGCAGAGCTCCACTCCTGCTCATTTTCAACCTAAACACAGAAAAGTGAAATAAAATGCTGCTGTCAGCAAGGTGAGGTCCATCATGGGTGAGGTCAAACCATCCTGTGAAGGACAAAACCCCGGCAGCAATTATTTGCTGCTCTGTGGGGAATTTGATGTCTGAGATCTGATTTTTTTGATCTCTGATCAAAGTATTTGGATATCTGATCAAATCTGAAATTTGATATCTGATTCCATCTTCTGTCTGATGGAGCAAGCTCAGCTTTGAATATCTTTATATTTTAATATCTTTATATTTTAATATTCTCTTTGGATCTTGGATATCCATGCCCATAAGTAAATAAATTATTCTGGTACCCAAGAGCCTACCTTGATGCTACCTATATTTTTTTATTTTGAATTTCCACTACTGCGTCCTCCATTCCAAGAAAGGAGGGTTTCCATCTGACTTCACAGCAGTCCTCATCAGTGATTTTTTAATTAATGAAAATGGTGTCTGCAGGTAGACATGGATGAGATCCAAGGATTGGCTCTGGATTGGAAAAGGATAAACAGGAGGGCTGCTAAAGGAGTTTAATGAAGGGTTTCCTGGGAGTTGTGTAGCAGCTGATCTGAATTCTGCATTTGCTGATGTTCTCTGACACTTTCAGATACACTTTAAATCACAAAAAAGCCTATATTTAATATGAATAAACTAGGATGTGGTGGGTTTTTATATTTTTTGCATATTTTTGGAACAGTTTTTTGTACAAATCTCAGTTTCTGACAGTACAGCGGGGAAGAGGAGGGAAATCCAGGCCAGCCAAGGCTGTTTTTGCTAAAATCAACAGCAACCTGAAATCTCAGCAGAACTTCCGAGGCGCATTCATGAGAGCAGTTAAATTCAGAGTTGTGTTTGACTTGAAGGGGAAGCTGGATCAGAGGAGCAATTAATGCTATTAATTGAGTTAAAGATACGCTTGATACCATCCCGAAATGGCCTGAATTGCCAGAGTCTGGTTTGTCCAAACATTTTTGTTTCTTGAGATGATTAACACTGTTCCTTGCCCATCACAACTCGATTCAGGTTTCATTTTCAAGTTGGGGCAGCTGTGAGACCAGGAGTGTTTATAGTGAGAGATCAATCTCTGCCAAAGCCACTGCAATAAATCCTGTTCTGGTTGAATACAGGGGAAATAAATGGGTTGGACAAGATGATCTCCAGAAGTCCCTTCCAACCCTAATTATTCCGTGATTCTGTGATTAGAGGGTATTTTGAGCATCTGGTTATTTTATGATTTTTCAAGGTTATTTCTTATGGGTTTCCACCTCAGAGAAGTCAATGCCTGCCTTCAAAGCATTTCTATCCCTGACATTTGTACAGGGAAATTATGCAGGTGGTGGGAGGCATTTTCAAATTCAGAATTATTACCGAGTAAAGCAGAATTATTACTCTGTAAGGTAAAGACATTCGGAGTGGCTTCGTGCTGAGAAAGGACAACCTTCAATGTTCATGGAAGTAGATGGTGTTTATTTTAATTTCTGTATTAAAATGATCAAAAATGATTCTGGAGCTGAAGTACAATTTGTTTCAATCTGACTTCAGCCGTGACTTACCTGAGAAATTCCACTTGAATAACTCTGAGGGTGCAAAACGTGAGGGTAAACTGTGCCAGTATTGAAGGAGGAGGTCTCACTGTGCTGCTCTAAAAGTGATTCTGGTGAGTGCATCTTTGCAACTGATGCTTTGATAATATTCCCAATCAAGCGCTGATGGCAGTGGGAAGAAGGAACACGGCAATACCATAAATACCACGGTCGTTACACTTCACTGCCTCTGATTTTCGGCGTTCCCTAAACCCGTTTTCAAACCGCAAACACAAATCCTCCCCAGCCACCGCGCGGCCGAGCTCCTCCTGTTTGCTCAGAGCGACACTCACCTTCATAACTCTGTGCAAGGTTGTGCCTGATGATGTTCACTGGCTGCTCAGGAAGGGTTTTGGATGGTGACTGGCCGCTGGGAACCAGGGAGTTGGCGTAGTGCCACTGGCACTCGCCGTTGGTCTGCAGCGCGCCCAGGAAGAACCGTGCCACCTCGCAGGGCGCCCCTTGGGCCTGCCCGAACTTTGCGGGCAGCATTTGCTTCTTGCCAGTGAAGACGTGGGAATCCACAGGGAAGTGTCCATAGTGGTAGGAGAAGGGCAGGCTGTAGGGAGGGGCGTACAGGAGTTCGCTGTTTTCTGAATGGAAGTTCTGTTCCTGAATGGCGGCGGCGCTGGCGGCGGGGCTGGAGCGCCAGCTCCCCACCTGGCTGCATTCCAGTTTGTCGGCTTGGAATGAGCTGTATTGCTGGGGGAAAGGGGGGAAAAAAGCAGGGGAAGAGAGTTAAAGGAGGAACTTTTATAGGGAACTACAGAACGTATCACACAGGCACGCAGAGCTGGGCCTCGCTGGCTCAAGGGCCGAACTGAGCGGTGCGTTTAAAGTTCCTCTCGTCACAAGTTGGCCTTCACGTGGGAACAAAAAACCTGCTTTGATTTGAGAATTTTGGCAGTTCAGTTTTACAGATTCACAGGATAGAGGTTGGAAAAGCCCTCCCAGCCCATCGAGGCCAAGCTGTGCCCGATGCCCACCTTGTCACCCTGCCCAGAGCACTGAGTGCCACGTCCAGGCACTCCTTGGGCACCTCCAGGGATGGGGACTCCAAACCTCCCTGGGCAGCTCTTTCCAAGGCCTGAGCATGCTTTCCAGGAAGAAATTCCTCCTGACATCAAGAACTCCACACACCGACAATGCATGGCACACATCCTACACCAGCACAGATTTTCATAGCACAATTCCAAGTACAAGATTTTCTTCTTTTTGCCAAGAAAGGACTTTGTGGTAAAGTGCTTTTCACACTCCATATCCCAAAGGTTTTACATCATTTGCCAGAGCTGGTTTGTGCTACCTGTACTTTCCAACCCAAAACAAAAAGGGTCTAATTTTATTCTGCTTTATGAGGGATTTCCTGAGGCAGACAATCCTATCATCAGTTTTACAGTAAATCCAGTCCTGGATTATCTCTGCACTGTCCCAAGCACTCTGTGAGAACAACTGGAAATCAAATATTGCTGGAAAAGTTACCTGTGGTGGGTATGGAGTTGTTCTGAGTTTTGCCTTCATTTTATTACTTTTGGGTTTTACTATTTTCCTTGTTTCCTGCGAGGTAGGTACTGAGTTTCTGCATGAAAACTGTGACTTGGAAATGGTAACCTGGTCCAATGACAACTGGAGTTCCTTGTACTCAATATCTCTGCAAAAGAACAGCCCAATAAATTATACAGAAAAATTAAAAATAGCTCCTGTAAAAATACGTTAGCCTTCACAATGCTTTAATTTTCACTATTCCAAGATTTTCACTGCATTTGAGGATGTCAGAAGGCAGAGAATCTTCTGGAGTGACCTCATTCCCACACAATTCTATCAAAAAATTCGCTGGGAATCATGTAAACACCTTTGGATGAAGTGTCCCCATTCGCTGAGCCTGAGCTGTATCATCTTCCCTCAGCCATCCGTGGCTCTCCATGGTTTGGAATCATGGAAAGACAGAGATCAATTCATCTGTCTCCTGCTCAATCAGGAATTGGTCTCTGCCCTGGCTCTCTCAATAAACCCCGAGGAAAGGAAAAGGAGCAACATTCCTCTCCTGTCAGCAGCACGTGCTTGTAACTAAACCACACGAGCTGCGATGTTGGTTTTGATCAAAAAATCACAGAATCATCAACTTCGGAAGAGATCTTCAAGCTCATCCTGTCCCACCCCAGCAGCACCAGCAGCACCCCAAACCCTGTCCCCAAGGGCCACATCCAGACTCCTCCTGAACACTCCCACAGACAGTGACTGCACCACCTCCCTGGGCAGCTCATTCCAAGGCCTCACCACTCTGTGAGGGAAAAACTGTTTCCAATCTCCAACCTGAGCCTCTCCTGGCGCCATTTGAGGCCATTTCCTCTCCTCCTTTCCCTTGGGACACGGCAGCAGAGCCCGACCCCCCTCACTGCCCCTCCTGTCAGGGAGTTGTGGGGAGCAATGAGGTCCCCCCTGAGCCTCCTCTGCTCCAGGCTGAGCCCCTTTCCCAGCTCCCTCATAAGATGTTTTCCAGACCCTTCACCAGCTCCACTGCCCTTCCCTGGACAAGATGAGGATTTATATAATAATGATAATAACTGATATAATAACGTTTTCTCTCATCTAAAGAGGTGGGATCGTATGAACAGAGAGAGCTGCAACACGCGAGCACAGAACGACGCTGGAAGACACCAGCACAGAAAACTTGGCAGATTTAACCGTTAATGACTCAGTTAGTGATAACAGGTAATGGTACAAAGTATTTGGACTTACGTAAGGACATAATTGACACTCACTATGCAGTGAGGCCGTGACGAACGGCTGTTGTGCACGATCGTGGCGTAGCTCTGCACCCACACCCAGCCTCCCTGCTTGGACAGCAGCCGGTAGTACTTGGTGGTCACTTGGCCTTTCACCAGCACTGTGAACACAAGAAAAAGGAAATTTAAAAAAAAATTCACTTTTTTTCGACTCATGACCGCTTCCTGGAGAGGTTTGTTTGCAAGTCAAGGGCTCTTCTCCCTCACACAGAATTAACTAGTCTGGAAAATACCTTTGAGATGATTGAGTCCAACCTATGTCCTAACACTCTCCTTCTCTTTCCTAAAGTCTCCTCCTCACACCAAACTTTAAATAACCCCCCTGCAGAATCTCTTTATAGAATTCATATGAATCTCTTTATAGAGATTCGTAACATCACGTCATTATTTCTATAAAATATGCCGAAAACTCCTGAGTTTTGTCTTTCTTCTTCTCTGGGTCACTATGGTCACAGTCTTCACAAACACTGCTTTAAAATTTCTAATTGCACAAGAAAAGCTCAAGGCAGCAAAAGTATTTTGAAGTGGACACAACTCTTTTGGAAGGATGAGAGGAAATGGCCTCAAATTGCACCAGGGGAGGCTCAGGTTGGAGAGTACAAAAAAAAATTTCCCTCCCAGAGTGGTGAGGCCTTGGAATGAGCTGCCCAGGGAGGTGGTGCAGTCACTGTCTGTGGGAGTGTTCAGGAGGAGTCTGGATGTGGCCCTTGGGGACAGGGTTTGGGGTGCTGCTGGTGCTGCTGGGGTGGCACTGGATGGTCCTGAAGGGCTCTGCCCACCTTGATGATTCTGTGATTCTGAGATTTTTTCCAGATTATTTGGAAGCACTTCTCTCATAGCTTGACAGATTACGGTGTATTTTGCAACGTATTTTATTCTGTGATGGTTTTTTCCCTCTGTAAGCTCTACCTCATGAAGGTTGATTTAAAAGGGTAAAATTAAAATGCTCTTTGGTTGTGAAGCACCCAAACAAAGACAAGGACAGAGAAGGGAATCAGATATCTGATAAATTCACCAGACATGTAATCCTCCCTGAGCTATTTTGGATCCTCTGTGAACAAGGATGTTTTGGCAGGAGGTTGTGCTGTAACAGGAGTTGTGCAGCATCTCTAAATATTTAATCCAGCCACAAATATTTCTGGTCCAGTGCCAGGCCTTTATCTCAGGATTCACTAGAAGATAATGCCCAGCCTTTGAAGCTGGTTCATCTCTTGTGTGGCCTTGGATCATTCCTCTGGGAAACTCCATCTTCTTACTCTCCTATACAGTTCTTTATTGTAAATTAGGAAATCATGGACTGAGCTCGCTGCACGAATTATGTTTCAAAAAAGTGAGCAATGGCAGAAATTCCTTTGCATAAATATGATTAAGAAATGGAATCTAAACCTGCTCTCTGTCTGTTTAAAACCACTCCCCTTGTCCTGTCACTTTCTGCCCTTATAAGAAGTCCCTCTCCCTCCTTTTCATCCATTCCCTTATGGTACTGGAAGACTCGGTGAGGTCTCCCCAAAGTCTGGAGCATATGGACCACCTCTCTGGACTGCTTCCTCTCTTCTCCATTGCAAATCCTGGCATATTTAAACTTTCCTTCAAATCCAGTTTACCTCCCAAAGAAAATCAGGCTCTTACTAAATGGACAGGTGTTTCTGGAAGTGTCAATTCCTCCATTTTAGGATGAGGTGTCTGTTCAGAAGGCAACAAAATGAACAAAAACATCTACAACTGTCTGCAGCTCCGAGCTCTGCTCCCTGGGACAGGGACAGGATCCTGGCTGGAGCTGGGCCAGGGCAGGCTCAGGCTGGAGATCAGGGAAAGGTTCTTCCCCCAGAGGGTGCTGGGCACTGCCCAGGCTCCCCAGGGAATGGGCACGGCCCCGAGGCTGCCAGAGCTCCAGGAGCGTTTGGGCACCGCTGCCAGGGATGCCCAGGGTGGGGTTGTTGGGGGGTCTGTGCAGGGCCAGGGCTTGGAGCAGCCTGCCCCTGTGGGTCCCCTCCCACTCAGGATATTCCATCATTCCGTGATCCTGCAGAACATTCAAAAACCCACCCTCCATGTGTCGCCAAGCCACTGCTGTTTGGGGTTTGAGGTCTCTCTCAGATATCAGCTTTTTGCCTCCTCCTTGCTAGTGTCCCTTTTCACTCCTACATTTCTACGTGGGATTCTGTATGGGATGAGGGTGTGCAGATGTACATACAGTTAAAAAAATCATGAGGAGTGTGTGTCTAAGTATGTAAACACAGCTACAAAATATAAAGACATTTGTATTTCTTAAGTGCAGTTTATCACCCCAAGTTGAAAGTCTTGGAGGGGCTACTCAAAGATTCTGACAATGTCAGGTAAGTCTGGTCTAAAAATATTTGTTAATAATCAGCTCCATGCTATGGATTTACTGTTCCTTGGTGCTCTATAATTGTGGATGGTGCTCTGTTGTTGTGCTGCTCCATCCCTGGCAGTCTCCCAGGCCAGGTTGGATGGGGCTTGGAGCAGCCTGGGATGGTGGAAGGTGTCCCTGCCTATGGCAGGGGTTTGGAATGAGATGATCTTCAACACCTCTTCCAACTCAAACCATTCCATGATTCTCTGATTTGGTGATTCATTCTAAAATCCAAATGGTCCCGCTCCAGGAAATGATCTTTACATTCTAGCACAGGCCATGAAACAGGTAATTTTTGGAATGTGGTCTGGGCTTTTCAGAACTAGGTCTTTGTGCTGCTTTAATGAGCACGTTTTCCTTGAGTTCAAAATGCTTTGCTACACTCAGTCTTCCAAAATTAATGCTGTCATGGATCACTAACTATAACAAAGTTCTTCCGTGTGCTTTGGGACTAGTTTTGGCTTTCCTCCTCTCTCACTGATTTTTTTGAAATCCTTGTTTTAGCTCTGCAGTTAAGACGGTGTTTGAAAAGATGTGAAAACCACTGAGGGCTACAGTGTTCAGCTTTCCTTCCTAATTATACGAATTAACCAATATTTCTCCAGGGATGGGGGAGGATTCCGTGTCTCCTGCTTTTTTAGCAATCTGGGGGAAGTCTGACCTTGGCTGAGGGACAGTAACTGAGACAGTAAGTGAGGTCAGCTTCCATCTGGCTCTGTGCTCAGCTGCCCTGTTTGATGCTGAAAAGGAAACCTCAGGAATGGGAGTGAGGCAAATCCACCACCCAGACAATCTGGGCAGGCTCAGACTTCTTGGTGGCCTCTGCTGCAGTCCAAGGGGGAGGATTCCGTGGCTTTAGCCCCGGCCCTTGGATGTGCCCTCTGTAACTGGGTGTTCCAGTGTTGTGGCTTGCTCCTGGTTTCGCAGGGAAGCTGGAAAAGGCTCTGGGCTGTCAGACAGGACTATTTTAAAAGGCTCCACCAGGCTCCCGGGCGTGTGGCTGGGAGTTCCCAGCCTGCGCTGAAGGATACCACTCCAAGAAATGGATTTCTTGGTTCCACACTGGCAGCAGGTTTTGTTTTAGCTGTCCTGGCGTGTCGTGGGCCCAGCCCCACGGGCAGGGCATGGTGCCCAGCAGACTCTTTTTTCTTTTGACCTCTTAAAATCTGGTGCTGCTCTGCCAGAAGGTTTGAGTGCTGGGGAAGCAGAGGCAGACCCAACACCAGAGATGGCGGAACTGTGCTTTGCTACAAAATAAGCCCTATAAATACATAGGGTGACTTCCAGGGAGCAGGAGAAGGGTTTGGTGGGGAGGTCAGCTGGGCTGGGCCAAGCACAGAGGCCTGAATCCTGTTAAAGTTCCTGTGGGAAGAGTGATGCCTTAGGTTTTAACTTTTATATTTTTCATATCCTGTACTGCCTAGTGTGTAACTCTGAAGCTTCTTGTGGCCTGTTAGCTGTTCTCTCATGCTGGTTAGACATGACAAAGCCTCTCAAGCCTGCTCTCCAAGGACACCCAGACTGTCCTAGGCCCAAAATGTGTAAACGAAGGCTGCTGAAGAGGAGGGCAAACTTAGGGTAGTTACATCATTAACTGAAGTTTTAATTGGAGAATTAACCCCGATATGCAAATGAACCAAACTTATAAAAGTGTGAAGAACTCGTGACTCGGGGTCCATCTTGGGTGTCACCTTTGGCCTGCCCAGGGTGTGCCTTCGAAGGCCCTTCAAATAAATACCTGCCTTTATTACCTCATTCCTGTCTAGTCCTTGTTTTTAGGTGGTAACATCAGGCATCAAGAGCAGGGATGTTGCAACACATGGGATGCACAAAATCCCCCCTCCCAATGGTACAAACAAAGGGATTTCTCTGAGGGCACAAAGACATTTTGTCTGTACTGGAGCGGCCTCTCTGTCCTGTATTTTAGAATGCAGGATCCTTGGGCAGGGCCTCGTTATTTGTGTGGCCACACTTCAGGGCAAACACTGTGTGTATTAATGGGGCTCTAGAAATAAATATCACCGGTTCAAATGCCAGAAGTGTTTTCCTGGAGCTGGAAGCCAATCAAACGTTTCAAGCAGGAAAGTCTCTTTGCTGCCAGTGCACCTTAGGCAAATATTCACATCTACATTTCCCTCCTAGCTTGATGTTCTTGTTCTTTCCCTCCTAACTCATTCCCCTCACTGTTTCCTTTGTTTTATTCTCTGTGCTGCCTCACTCAGAGTTCAGCTGCTTCAGGTCTTCAGTTTGGGATTTTTTTTGCTCTTTAAAAAAGCAAATGGTTATCCTAGTTTAGGGTTGCTTATATTTTTTTTTTTCCTTAATACCCTTATTAGGTGTAAGATGTTTCTCTTTGGATTTCTGCATCAGGTGACACTTCATCATCAGATTGCTTTATAGAATGGTACAACAAACCTGCCAGCCTTTTACTGTTCATGTTCCTGAGACATTTGCTGATGGATGCTGGGGGAGCTCTCACAGTGCTCCCCAGAGGGACTTTGTGCGCTTTACATCTGGTTTAATAATTCTTATTACTTGGTATTCCAACCATGACCCTGTGCTGTTCCCACTGTTGCCCAAGCATTACTCATTATTCTGTGCTTCTTGGGATTTATCTGCTTTCATAAATTCCTATGCATGGCTCACATTTTTTCTTCTGTTTTTAAAGTTTACAGTCATTTATCTTTAATCTACAGAACTGCTCTTAGTATCCTATTTGGCTGAGGGGTTTTTTTTTCCTCGTGGAAGGATGTGGTGGGTAATTCAGTGAACATGATTTGTCTCTTCATTTAAAACTCCAGTCGTACACAGATCAAACTGGCAGCCACACAATTATCCATCCTGCTGCTCTAAAGTGGAAAACTGTTTTCCAGAGGTGATTGTGGCTCTAGTGGCATCATCTCCGTGCTGGTTGATGAAGGTATTTCAAATAGTCTGATGGAAATACTGAGTATATTTTGAACAGGTCAACAGTCACATCCAGATGCAGAAGTCACCACTACAAGGAGGGTGCCCCTGACAGGATATTCCACGTGCCCTGGTCATTCTTTTTTCCAGTTTTCAGTGGCCCAGAGTATTCAAAAATGTTTTGGTAAATCTGAACTTGCTGCAAAGACCAGCTTTTGCTTTCCCAGGTGTAACACACCCTGGCATGGGTGGAATTCGGCACTTGGAATTTCAGCTCGGACTTGCCAAACACAGCTACAACCTCCTTGATATTCCAGCTCCTCGTGAATAGCACACATTACTGGGAAGAAGGAAGCCTAAAAGAAGGATTTGCCTCTGGCTGCTTCCAGCCTACAGGAGCAATCTGGAAAAAAAATTCCCTGACATTGGTTTTTGGATGTCATCTTTGCCTCGTATGGGTTGCAGCAAAGGGAGCCAAATCCAGAGTTCAGCCATTCCCTCAATTTGCTTTTCAAATTAATGTGCTACTGAATGAACTCCTTCCCAGATCCAGATGTTTGAAGATATGATTAGTGACTCTGTTGGAAGATGGGAAATTATTAAATGTGTCAGTTTTTTCCTGACAATCCATTCTCCGAACCTCATCCACATGCTCTTAATGAATGTCCCTCTGAGGAGTTTTTGGGATTGCATTCCCTTCAAACACGGGATGATTATTACTAACATATTTCAGAGGAATGCAGGGCTGCTGCATAGTTTTTGTTTTAACAGCAGAGGCTAGTAAAGTTCAGATTTTTCCCTCTCACTCACTTTCTCTTTTGGTTTTCTCTTTCTTCAAGAGATCACAATCCAGAATCAACTCCAAATTTTCAAAATAGCCTGGATCCCCTAAGTACAAAGATAAAACTGGCCAGATAAGTTGGTTTGGGTGGGTTTTCTTTTCAGAAGCACAGCATATTCAGTATCCAGCTTATTTGCACAATTAATGGTTTCCTTAAGTGATAGCCAAGAACTTTTGAAAATCTGTCTCCAGTCAAGATTTGGAAAGGATTTTTTCTGCTTTCCAGCACAGTGCCCGTTGCCTGTGAAACTTCTCACTGTACTCAACTTATTTCATAGAATCACAGAATGGTTTGGGTTGGAAGGGACCTTAAAAATCATCCCATTCCACCCCTGCCCTGGGCAGGGACACCTTCCACTGTCCCAGGCTGCTCCAAGCCCCAGTGTCCAGCCTGGCCTTGGGCACTGCCAGGGATCCAGGGGCAGCCACAGCTGCTCTGGGCACCCTGTGCCAGGGCCTGCCCACCCTCCCAGGGAACAATTCCTGCCCAATATCCCATCCAGCCCTGCCCTCTGGCAGTGGGAAGCCATTCCCTGTGTCCTGTCCCTGCAGCCCTTGGGAATTGTCTCTCTCCATGTTTCCTGTGGCTCCTTCAGGCCCTGCAAGGCCACACTGAGCTCACCCCAGAGCTTCTCCTCTCCAGGCTGAACAATCCCAGCTCTCGCAGCCTTTCCTCCCAGCAGAGCTGCTCCATCCCTCTGCTCATCCTGGTGCCTCCTCTGGCCTCTCTCCAGCAGCTCCACGTCCTCCCTGTGCCCCCAGCCCAGGTACTTACACAGATGGTGGGCGTATCGCAGGTGGAAAACATCACAGCCATGGACATGGTGGTAGAGGGTTTTTTCTATCAGATCCTGGGGTTCATATCCAGTTAATTCCGTGACCCTGGGAAAGGAAGAATGTGTAATAAACAAAATCTCTAGGAATACTCAGTTTCGTTAACCTAACATTTGATTGTGCCAACAAATCAGGTGCCCGAAAGCTGCGGGATGAAATGTTAGTTTTGGAAACAGAAACCTCACCTTTACAAGAAAATAAACCCTTTCAGCCCAGCCAAAGCAAGGTGCAGCTTTTCCCTGGTACACCCAGGCAGGAAAAAGAGCTCTTTTACTGATTTCCACCTTGGGCTTTTGCCACTGCCGTGCAGGATCCTTCGCACAAAGTTCCACTCGAGGAGCTGCTCATGAAACAATGAAACCTCTCTTGTGGGCTGCTGACATATTTTCATTTGCTTTTGCAAAGTTACGAGTGCAGAAGGTGTGTTGGGCCATAGGAGCTGTGATCAGGGCCTGTGAATAAACTCGGGCTGGTGCCTAACAGGAGTAAAAAGCAGGAGCTTATTCCAGCTGAGAACGTGGAAAGACAAGGAGGTGTGAAGACCACAGGGTGAGGAAAGGAAGGCTGAGGCAAGGCTTCCAAAAAAATATCCCAGAAGTAGAAGAATGGAACGAATTGCAAACAGCAGCATCTCTGCAGATGTTAAAGAACCAGATACAGAGGGCAGACTGACACTGGGTCAGGCCTGAAGAGTCAAATTTTTATTTCAAAATGGACTTTTGTTTATTTAGTTGAGGAAAAAAATAGTCCCTAAAGTACAACGTGCCAGTCAGCCAAGCTGTTCTTGTTCACCCAGGGTTGTTGAGGGGGTTTTGTGCTGTCCTGGGCTTTCTCTGCCTTAAAAAGGCAGAACAGTAAGGAATGTCTACATTAACAAGTGACACAGTCCCTCAGCAGGTGAGCTGACAGTAAAACTCTCCCTGCTGAGGATCTACTTCTGCACCAGCAGATCCATCTGCACATTTCAATTCCAGGAGTTTTACCTGGGACTAGCTCTGCTCTAGGCCTGTGGACTGAAATCTTTATTAAAGCTGGAGCGTCCCGGGGGTTCTCTTGGATGTTGTCCTCCTGTTCAGATTGAAGGAATCCAGTTTAAATGCCCCAAGCCTCTTCATGCCACGAACTGAGAGGCGATGGTCAGGACATGGGCTTCCAAAGGACATTCCTGGTCTGAACTTTCCCGCTGGTGAGGATGCACAAGAGTGTCCACAGAGATGAATACGGGGTCTCAAGAAACAGATGGCATTGTGGGATTGCAGATAACGGACATTTTGATTAGTTTTGTTTAATTTTGTGACTATTATGCATCTTCTGTACTCATACCCTGACTCTAACCCACCCTGTGGACCCCATAGAGACTGAGGACATTCTGCTTGAGAGGGTTGAGGGCTTGGAGTCTTCCGAAGGACAACAACATCAAAATGCCTTTGAATACACGCTTGTGTTTCTCCTCTGCAGTGTGTGCTCATCCCAAATCCTCACTGAATCGCAAAATACTGGTGGAAGATCCTGCTCAGGTTTCAATTCTCCTTCTGACTTCATAGCACCTAAAACCAGGGCTGCAGCTCCATCCTGCCCCTTCGGTGAGTACAGAAACAGCTCAGCCAAACCCAACCAAAGCACCACAAACCCAAGCCAGGGGTTAATTTACCAAAGGTGCAGTCCCACTCTGAAGGTGGTGACAAAAAAAACATCATTGACAGTTCCTAGAACATCCAAATTCCAGAAAAGCTTGGCTCTGGAAATAAACTCAGCTGCTTTACTTCCTTAACATAAAATCAATCCCTCAACCAGCCTGGGCTCTCCGGGTTGTGCTGTGCAGGTGACAGGACACACAGAAGGAAGCAGAACTCGCCCCAGTGATCGGTTCCGGCCTCTTGAGGTCTTTAAAGTCCTTTTAAACCACCTGGGAATGAATGCACCACGAAAATCAGAGCGAGCAGCCCACTTTGGAGGAAAGTGACTGTCTCCTTCTTCCAGTGACCTCAAGGAATGAGCCCCTGTGTGTTTTATGTTGTGTCAGGTGTCTAGAAAGGGATTTTGAAGCGCTCCTGCCCATGGCTTTCACGCTGTCTGCTGTGACTGTTACATCTCAAGATCCATCCCCTCATACAGAAACCAGAACCAAGCCTGAAACCAGTTTTTTCTAACCCCTACTATGCCCCTGTTTTGAGCAAATACAGTGTGGTTTGCTCAGCTGGGAGAGCAAAAGGCTTTGGTAAAGCTGAATTCCCCTGCTTGTCCCGTGTGTGGATGACACCCATCTGCTCCTCGGTAAACACAGCTCTGCAACAGCTCTGGGTCTACCCCTGCTCCTGTCAACACCTCTGCTTGTTCTGTGGCCTTTGAAGACACTTCTGTCTGCAGGCAGTTCCTCCCAGGCGCATCGTTTCCTTTTCCCCACATGCAAGGACGTGTTGCTAAACCCCTCGTGCTCCTTTGTAGCCGCTGCGCGACGCAAGGCGTGCCAAAAGCCGAGGAAGGGTTCCAGAAACAACGAGTTCTTTGTGTCCCAGCAGCTGATGGAGCCACTGTCTCCCAGGCTGAGCACAGGGAAAAGGCGCTTCTTGCACGGTTGACCTCGGCTGGTTTGGATACAGAGTCTTTGTCACATGTGCACTACATGAATATATTCCCTGCAGGTCCGGCTTGCCAGGGGAATGGGGAAGACGGGACACACAGGGGAGGGTTTTTGAGGAATGATTATCTTGTCAGTACTTTGTGTATTCGGGATTTTCCCTTCAAGGTCTCCTGGACTGGGCAAAGAATCATTGTATCCTACAAGGTACCTGCTTCAAGAGCAGAGAAATGGATTTCAGTTCTGCTGCTGTGCTCGTCTGAGCTCCATCAGCTGAGAGTGGAGACACGGCTCTCTTTGCTCAGCTGTTTTTCCCAAAATTTTGTTCAAGAAGGTCCTGTTTTCGTGTCTAGTAGCCAATGGAATGAATTTCTGTTCTGACAAGCCCATTATTAATGTTGGTTTCATGGTTAAAGCACTACATTAAAATACAGAACACTCTTTCCTCACTGCTCTGTCAAAAGCTTTCTGGATGACCCCAGCAAATTGTCTGATCTCAGCATTCCACTTTTGGGGTTGGTTTTTGGGGTTTTTTTTGTACCTCCTCGTTCCTTTTGCTGGCTTTGTATGTTAAAATTTATGTCCTTTCGGGTACAAACCTATCACTGCTCCTGTGACCAATCCTCCCAGCAAAAAGGCTTTAGCTGCCTCTAAAAGTGCAGGTAACTCCAGGTTAAACTGGGCAGGCTCTTCTTTCCTGGCATTCCAGACAAAGTCTGGTCTATCCAGCTGCCTGCAAGGCTTTGGAGGCTGCCATGGCCTCGGAGTTCCGGATCTATTTTGGACTGCTTGATTTTTTTTTTTTATGGATGTTTATGGACCCGTTTGGAAACCATGGTGGTTCACGTGAACGCCCGACCCTGGAGATGAACGAGCTGCTTACCTGGAATCGAGGAATATCAGTTTTAAGTCCAAACTGGCTCTGAACATAAACATGTTACTGTGGAGCTTTATCTCAGTGATGGCACTGGGAGGTAAAGATTGACCCACGGCCACCAGCCCAACGATTTGGTAGCAGGAGTCATACAGGGACATATCCAGCATGTACTGACGGATCTTCAAGTAGCCACTGCAGTGGATCACCTGGGAAAAGGGGAAAACACCCTCGGAATCTGATGGAAAAGCCCCGAATCTGCTGCCCACCCAGTCTCAATGAGCTTATACAGACACCCTCCCCTATGAGATTAAATTCTGGGTAGTCTGTTGATTGCAGTTAATTCGTAAATAGAGATTGAAGCTCGGTGAGTGCAGTTTTGTGTTTGCTGACAGCATGATTAATCCAGTGTTAGAGCACCTCCTCTCTGGGGACTGTCTAATTGCTTTCTAATTAATACTTTAAGCTCCTTGATACAGATTTCTTGTAGATACAGCCAGAATTCCCGTTCACTGACAAAAAGAATCTGGAAGTCGCTTTTTTTTTGAAATGTCCATCTCTCTCCCACACACACTCAGAGATGAGTAAAAACATTTACATTTGAACGAGTTATTATTCTGATGTAAAACAGGCACTTAAAGACCCCAGTGGGTATTGATGCATCACGATGCAATACAAATTAACCGATGTTTATGC
The DNA here is from genome assembly GCA_013397725.1 of Rhagologus leucostigma. NCBI lineage: Eukaryota > Metazoa > Chordata > Aves > Passeriformes > Rhagologus > Rhagologus leucostigma. The sequence goes on from VZTD01003874.1 coordinate 531,114, forward strand.
AAATGCACAAGAAATGAGTTTTAAGTTCTCTGCTCAAGTTCAGAGGGGTTTTTTTTGCCACGTGACCAAGCCCAGGGTCCCGAGATCAGATTTCGGGATCCCTGTATACAACTGCTGCTCACAGAGGTGATAATGACAGTGTTAGACTGTAAAAATTCAGTGTCAGCTAAAGAGGAGGGGGAAATGTAACCTGGGGACTATTCCAGGCCATGAGATTTATGTAGTGTGGTGCCGGTGCTCAGAAATCACCAGTGCCCCTGCCAATTTTCTGGTCCAAGCAGCAGGAATATCACATCCTTTAGCTTAATTTCTCTGTTTGTTTGGCTTTTGACTGTGTCCTGTGGAACGGAATTCATTTTCAGTGTATTCGGTGCTCTGAACAACCCACCAAACACCACCTGTAAAAGAGGCTCCTCCTGTTTAACCTTCCTTCTCTGCGGTCATCCTGTGATTTAAATGTTTAGCAAAAGTAGAGTGAGAAGATGTCTCAGCAGATCTCAGTTCCCGCATCACTTGCTCCTTGTTTTTTTCCTGTGCTCCAGCTAATGAGGTGATTTCTTAAAAGTTAAGTGCTGACTTTAAGCACAGTCAAAGGGAATAAATTTAGGCCAGATGAAAGAATCCTTTAATTTGCACAGTGCAAATTTTTAACAGTGAGCCAAAGAAATGAGGCCTCTGATTAAGAGCGATAATTGGGAATTAAGAACCCCAAAAAGCCCCAAACCACGCAGAGATACCACGACTGCAAGCTCTGCTCTTTTACCTGATTTCAGATTCAGCTTTGGGACAGAACCATTTTTGCTGGGGAGCAGCTGAGCAAACAGGGCTCAGGGTAATGAAGAATTATCAGTGCAGCCAGGTAGGGAGGAGTGTAAACAGCCAGATCCATGTCTGCACCTCGGGCACATTCCTGCAGAGAGCTCTGCTCCTCTTCCAGGCTCTGCTTTTTGGGTTTTGAACAACTCAAAATGAATCCCCACCAGAATGAAGGGGAATTAACCTCCCTGATGGAGGCAGAGTTGTACTGGGCAGCTCAAAGATCAGCAAATGCAAAGCTGAAAGCAAAAACTGACTGCAAAGCTGAAAATAAAAACTACCTGCAAAGATGAAAATAAAAACTACTGCAAATCTGAAAATAAAAACTGCTTGTAAAGATGAAAATAAAATCTACCTGCACATCTGAAAATAAAAACTGCCTGTAAAGATGAAAATAAAAACTACCTGCACGTCTGAAAATAAAAACTACCTGCAAAGGTGAAAATAAAAACCACTTGCATATCTGAAAGTAAAAACTACTGCCAAGTTGAAAATAAAAAAATGCCTGCAAAGATGACAATAAAAATTACTGTAAAGCTGAAAATAAAAACTACTGCACATCTGAAAATAAAAACTGCCTGTAAAGATGAAAATAAAAACTACCTGCACGTCTGAAAATAAAAGCTACCTGCAAAGGTGAAAATAAAAACTGCCTGCAAAGCTGAGAACAAAAACTACTGCAAAGCTGAAAATAAAAACTACTGCAAAGCTGAAAATAAAAACTGCTTGTAAAGATGAAAATATAATCTGCCTGCACATCTGAAAATAAAAACTGCCTGCAAAGGTGAGAATAAAAACTACCTGAATAACAGCTGTTACTCTACGACTTCAGTGTTTGCTGTGGCTTCTGATTTCATGTCATAAATAGAAAAAAATCATACGAACTGGAAGACTTATGAACAGATTTAGTGGTTTAGTACAATTCCACCCCGAGGTGATGGCAGTGGTTGGGTTTTTGCAGTGTTGAGGCCAAGGAGGTGCCTCGTGCAACCGGGTGGGATGTGGAAAATTTCCAAATTCCCGTGTCTGGGTTCCTGCCTGACCTGCCTCCATTCCATGGGGGAATAAGACCGAGCTGTGTGCTCTCCTGGCAGCTCCATGGCTGGGCTCCAGAGAATTCCCAGGCTGGGAGAACAGGGACCAAGATGGGAGAATGCCCCCCAAAGTTTAGATTTGAATTTCCGAGGGGATCTGCAATCAGGAGTGGCGTTTTGGGGGTCTTTTCTGATTCTTTTCATCACAAACATTGTTCTCAGCTACACACGTGTTTAAAAAAACCCCAAACCAAACACCTAAATAAATAAACTTGCCAGTTGTCAAGTGTTTCAGGGGTGGAAAAGGAATTCAGACACATTACCTTGTAGCCACTGCATGTCAGCCCCGCGTTCCTCTTGGCCAGGACACACTTCATCCTCAGGAAAAAGGATCTCTCGATTTCGTACTCTGGAAGCACAAAGCACGCTGCTGATTTATTCCTGAAGGTTTCAGACCTGTCCATTACACTGCCTTTGGTGCTTTCCCAGAGGTGTTGGTGTTTCAGCTTTAGGCAGAAGCAGAAATCAGCCGTTCTCCTTTCCCACTGCATCCCTGCCCTCGGGATTTATTTCACCTTCCTGTTAGGATTCCCTGTGAAATTTGGACGACTGAAATTTGGACAACTTGGCACGATCAGGTCTCCAAATTTCTGGTATGACCACCCTCCACGAGGCAATTCCCTTGTTTCTGAACAGCTGACACCAGTCCCTATTGGAAAGGGAAGGAAAAATGTCCTTTGGAGTGTAGGGAAATGAAGGGAATCTCCAAAAAACAACAGAATGGGAAACAAGGAAATTCAGTGGGTTCGGAATAATTTGAGTGCACGTGGCTGCTCATGCCCAGACCTTCCAGGCTCCATGTGCAGTGTCTTTCCCTGACTTCCAAAACTATCTCGGGAGGTTGTTTTTAAACAAATATCTTCATGGATGACCTCCAAAAATGGTTTAAAGTTCATGGGGTTTTTTGCTCAGCTACACACAGAGTTTCTGCTAAGAATATGAGGCAGGAATATTCTGATGAGGATATGATATTATTGCCTGTAACGTTAGTTACTCTCATTAACAGTTCAGACACCATGAATAATCCTGATTTTTTACCGAAAGTTGCAGTTTGGCAGAACTATTTTAGGACAAGAAAGAAAACCCATTTGGTGCACCTGTGAATAGGAAAATCAGGGAAGCAGAAGAGTTCTCAGCTTTGCCCTAACTCCCCATAGGGTTTCATCCCAATTCCACTGTCATCAGTTGGGATCTTTCTTTTATTTGATTGAACTGCTGAGTTTTACTCCCGATTTTTGTGCCTTCATCACCCGATTCACCCCTTCTGGCCACACACCTGGGCTGGTTTCAGCCTCACACCACTGCCTGGAACCAACACGTTCTCTGTATTAAATTCTGGGTTTAAAGGTCTGAAGACACAACCACAGAAAAAGGATTCAGCAAGGAGGGAAAAGAAATTCTTCCCGAGCATTTGAATTTCCCATTTATCTCCCTAATGCAGATTAGATCCCCATGGGGAAAAGCTGGCACTTGAAGGAGCTGACACATCCACTGCAGAGCTTTAAATACAAACTTATACGGGTGGGGGGAAGCCACACAGCACAGATTTGCCGTTGCTGGAGCCTCATCCCATGAGTCAGGAATGGATCTGGAAGCTGGGAACATCCGTGCCATTCATGGCTTCAACGGGAATGACCAAACACCAGCACAGCAGGGACACTTCTGGACACCATCCCGTGCCCTGTGCGCTGGGATGGCACTGCTGGAGCAGGGAGGTGGCACCAAACCCCTCCCATAACCACCTGGATGTGCAAGACTGTGAATTAATAGCCATTATAAATTAATATCCATATTAACTTTGCCGGTGTGACCCTCCCCCAGTACCCTCGAAAGCGGCAGAAACGGGCAGCAAAGCAAAAAAGAACGAAACGAAATTTGCCATTGTAAAGCTGATTGAACAAGAAAGAGAGTCCTGGAATCCTGCTGGACGCTGACACATCCATCCAAATCGTGCAAGGCTTCAAATATCACATCCAGGCTGCACCTGATGCAATTAAGACTCTCCACTATGATGAGGATGATGTAGAAGGCGGGATACTTAGAGGTTTAGCTAACAGAGGGAGACACTGAATATTCAAACGGGAGAAACCACAATTAAGTTTTGAAAAAATTGTCAAAAAATAACAACACGCAGCATCTAGACTTAGTAACGAAATTATTGCGATCACTGGGGTTCTTTCAAGCAAATGTGTGAGCCCAGAGAGAATCTTGGGCTGTCAAGAAGGTAGAAGAGGTTTGAAACAGAAAGAAACCCAACGAAGTGCTGCCAGTTCTTAAAGCTCAAGAGATCCCTGGGTTTCACCCAGCAAAGTCGAGAGAGAAAATGATGAAAAATAAAATGTTATGACTGAACCACAACATGAGAAACACTGAAGGAAAATAACCTTCTTAATTATTAGAGAATCTTCATCTAATAAGTGAAGCTCGGCCACTGTATTTAATCAACCAGAAATGTTAATTACCTAAATGCATCGCTGGAAGTGATGTGAACACCTTTCCTCTGAGTGTTAAAAAATGTTAAAAATTCTGTGCATAAACAATTCTATTCATCATGGAGAAAAGGTGAAACCAACAGGTTGCAGACATCAGCTGATGAAGGATGAGAAACAAAATGATACTGGAGAGAGCAGAAAGTCCTACAGAGATAGTCCAGCTGGAGCTGGGTGATTCTTGTAGGTCACTTCCAGCTCAGCTATTCTATTCCATTCTATTCAATTCAATAATTGTGGATTTCCCATCCCTGGAAGTGTCCAAGGACAGCTTGGACGGGGCTTGGAGCAGCCTGGGGCAGTGGAAGGTGTCCCTGCCCATGGCAAGGGATGGAACTGGATGAGCTTTAAGGTCCCTTCCACCCCAAACCATTCCATGATTCTGTGATTCCATGAAATCAGGGCCCATATCCACGTCCAGGATGTCCATTTGAAATGCACCACTGTTTATTTTTTAGCCAAAACCATGTTTACCTTATCAAACCCATAGAAGTTTTTCTGTTCTAATAATTATTTCTGTTCTAATAATTACTTCTCTACTGCCTGCTCACCTTACAGACCTCCCTCCCCGAACAGATGGAGCTGAGTAGATTCAGTAAAAGCTATAAATGAGGCAGAAATTCAATGGCTTCATTCAAAGCCCAGCCCAAATTTGTCCAGATATTGTGCCCGGGACGGTGAGAGACAACACAACCAAAATCCAGAGAAAATGGCTTCTTTAATTAATTATAAATCGGTTTTTATAAGTTGAGTCGCCAGCATAGCAGAAGGTTATTGGACCTCTGACCAACCACCCATCAGGGTGATTGGTCAGTCCACACAACACCCATTCCAAAATATTTCTCTCAGGATATCATAACAATCCTTTGGAAAAACAGCAGGTGTGGAAACAGAGAAATAGTTTACAAAAACCCTTAACAGTATTTTGCATAGTTCCTGCGAGAAACATGAAGTTCTCACAGAATGCAGCAGAAAGCTGAAAAATCCCTCTGCTAAAGCTTTTCAGTGTCCACACAGACACCCTCCCAGAGCTGAAACGCAGCGACCTGGGAATGAGAACACAGAAAATCCTCGCTGGTGTGGACTTACAGAAGTTGTGTTTCTTTCCCAGAGCACCATTTCTACAAAGTGTCTCCTCTCCATTAATCCCTTTTCTTTTGTTAGCTTATCCTGCAATACAGTTTGGCTTTAAGGCGAGGATAAACCAGCTTTTTTCCATTTCCCAGATTTGTGTTTTCCTACTCTCGTAAGCAGAATAAACGCCGCGGTAAAGAAAAGGAGTCTTGCTATTTCGGATAAAGAATTTGTGCATTTTTTCACTCCTATCGCACGACTGCCAAGCAGGGTTCTCCAAGCATTTCTGGGAAATTAGGGTTGGCTTTATGGAAGCCAGGATTGTCCATCCCTAAGGGAGCAGCTACGAAACCCATCTTTGCTTTCCGATCCGTCTTTGATCTCTTTTGACAGAAAACAGCCACAGAACCCTGTGGTTGCTCAGAGGACTGAGAAAAAAGAGGATCACCGTGATTTTTTTTTTTTCCACAGCTTCACCTCTCGTGCCTTTGTTTTCTCTGAGGTAAAAGCCGCTCTTTTATCTCCCACTTCTGACAAGAGCAAAATGTGACATTGCTCTGTTGCAGAACCACTTTGTAAGTGAATATCCCTCAAGCTGCCCATGCGCTGCTTTAGGAATGGGGTATCTCATCTGTCACTGCACACCAAAATGTGGAGAAGCATTAAAATCAGGAGCTCTTGACGCAGCCAGTGATTTGTGTCTGCTCTGCATGGCAGCTTGGGTGCAAAACCGAGCTCCAGCTCCGGTGTAGGGGATGGGAAATGGAAAAGGCCACTTTTAGAACAGTGCACTCATGGCCACCTGATTCCACCTTCCCTCCTGTCCTCCTTGTGCCTGCCTCGAGCTCCTGCACCCCTCTGGAGATAAGGCCGTGTGTGATAAGCTGTCTCCGTGTCCCTGCTGGACTGTTCTACCCCGGAAACTTGGACACCACAAATCCATGTCTGGTTAACATTTCTCTGCCCATCCCCCAGACACTCTGCGCACTTTTGTCCCTTTCAGTTGGTTATTTCTGTTGTATCTGCTTCATTCTGTGAAGTCTCACGTGCTCTGCTGCTATTCTGGTGGGATCTGCAGAGCATCTGGGTCCCACACAGCCCAGGGCTCGCTGAAAGAGCTCAGGAGGATCTTGGCTTGTCTCTCGTGAGCACAAGGTTTTGGATTTGTGAGAGACAGAATCCCAGAATCCCAGAATGGTTTGGGTTGGAAGGACCTTAAAGCCCATCCAATCCCACCCCCTGCCGTGGGCAGGGACACCTCCCACTGTCCCAGGCTGCTCCAAGCCCCAGTGTCCAACCTGGCCTTGGGCACTGCCAGGGATCCAGGGGCAGCCACAGCTGCTCTGGGCACCCTGTGCCAGGGCCTGCCCACCCTCCCAGGGCACAATTCCTGCCCAAGATCCCATCTAACCCTGCTCTCCTTCATCTCAAGGCCATTCCCTCTTGTCCTGTCACTCCATGCCCTCATGAAAAGCCCCTCTCCAGTTCTCTTGGAGCCCCTCAGGCACTGGAAAGGGCTCTGAGGTCTCCTGGAACCTCCTCTTCCCCGGGCTGAATGGGATACAGGACACCACAACTTCCATCCCTTAATCCTGAACGAGGGTGACACCAAATTCTAAACCAAAAAAGAGGCGTAGGGCTCAGACAGAAGAGAAGCCTGCACAACACAGTTTTAAGATAATCCCAGAAGGTGGAAATCCAAGGTTGGCAAAAAGGGGCTTGCAAACACCTTGATATTCCCTGGTAAAGCTTTGCTGTGGTAGAAAATCAACTGATTCCATTGTCAGCCCGTCCTGGAGTTCCAAACTTGCATGAACTGTCCCAATTTCCTCCCCATTTGGGCAGTTTGTTCTATTTCCTGCCTGTGTTCAGAATCCTGGCGGGGCTGCAGAGGGGAAATTGTCTCCATTATCATTCCTATCCTATCCAAACTCGGCCATTTACTGACATTTGCCTAAATTTTCCTTAAAGCGCTGTTTCCAAAATTTTCTTAGAGAAGAAACTCCACACGGAACTAGGCAGGGAAGGAAAACAGCAGCTTTTACAGTCTGAGACTCTCTGCTGTGGTGTATTTTACTGTTAATTAGCAGTGAAAAGAGATGTTTTAATGAGTTGTCAGCAATTTGCCTGCTTTGCCACTTTTGCACATCAAAATTTATAGCTGTAATTTATAAATTATGATTTATAAAATTATTATTTCTATATTTCTCAAGTTTAAAGTAACCCTAACAAACAGTGGCAACAGGATTATGACAAACCACTATCCCTCGGTAATGTTTCTTCTCCAAAATACTTTTAAATGAATGAAAATTAAAATTCCTCCCAATGTTTGTCTTTTGCACATGTACCACCAGAAAAAAAAAAAATCCTTTAAAACTTGGTGCAAAAAACGTCTTGCCAGATGCAAAATTTTTCTATTCCCTTCTTTGAATATGAAGTTTCTGCGTGTAGAGAAGATGTAGGAAAAGTCTGCACGGGGATTTGCTTCTTGGCTGAGGAAAACAGAGCCCTTAAAGCATCAAGTGGAGTGGGGAAAGCCTGCCATAATGTATTCCACGTTCCTTGCGCAGCTTCCATTAGGTCGTAACTCATCATTTAAGAATTATCCAGTTGTTAGCAGAAAGCTGGGATGGCTGCAGGAACGACCACATTTCTCTCCCTGCTCTGGGGAATGTTAATAACCTGCTTTTAGCACGCCGCGCCTCGGCGCGTGAGTCAGCAAAATTTGGGAAGCCATGGATGTGTTTTAAAGGTTTCAAATCCCAGAAAAAGCATCTGAAGCCAATAAGAGACACACAGTGTCTGCCTGCAAACGCACATGGAAGAGCAGCATTGATCAATTCCTTGTCCTGCTTAACCTGCAGTGCAAATATCTTTTATTTCGCTTGTTTTCTCGCTTGCAGCGGCTGCCAGGAGAGGAGATGGATGGTTTGGGACGTGTTGCTGCCCTGCTGCAAGCCTTAAATTCCATGTTGTGAACTGTGAAACAAAGATTTCTGCATAAATAGTTGGTACAGGGTGACAGAGCAGCAACACGGATGTTTTAACATCATTTGAGGGCTCAAGGTCCTGGCTGATCGCAGCATGTTCATCTCACCTTGTGCTGGCATTCCATTGTTTTCCCTTCAAAGACCCTGCTGGTGGGAGCTGGCTGTGATCAGTAATCCTGGAGCAACCCTCAGCATCCAGTCCCTGAACTGCAGCCCCTATTTCAGCCTCATTCGAAGTGCTCATCACCCCTGCACAGGGCACTTGGTGGCACCACATCACAAACCCTTGCCAGCCTTGTCCCCTCACCACGCCAGTGCCAAAACGCTTTGCTGCTCAGCTCTGGCAGCTTAGACTGGCCTGGAGATTTAGATTTAAGCTCTGGGTGAGGAGAGGAAAGGGACAAATTCCTCACAAGCCTGCAGGAAGTTCTGGAGCTGCTGTCAAAGGCCAGGTCTGTGCTGGGGTGACCTCACCCCAAGTGCTGGGGGTGTTCTGGGTGCCACGACAGAAGAAAGATCTAAAACTCTTAGAGAGCGCCCAAAGGAGGGACACAGAGATGGTGAAGGGTCTGGAGGGGCCACACAAGGAGAGGGCACTTGGAATGTCCAGCTGGAGCAGAGGAGACTGAGAGATACCCCTCAGGAGCTGCAGCTCCTCAGAGGGACAGCTCTGATCTCTGCTCCCTGGGACAGGGACAGCTTCTGTCCCAAAGAATTGCTGCTGGGGTGTGGCCAGGAAGATTTGGGCTTAAATTGGTGCCCTCAGAAGGCATCTCAGCTCTGTCTGGAGAAGTTTCCTCCTCAGGAAATGGGAAATGTGGGAATCTGTTCCAAGCACTCCTCGCAATCTTGTGTGTGACCAAATCTAAGAAAGACAGAAAGTTATCAGGGAGCATCCAAAGAAGGGACATGAGGATGGGGAAGGGTCTGGAAGGGCCACATGAGGAGTGGCTGAGGGACCTCGGAATGTCCAGCTGGAGGAGACTGAGGGACACTCATCAGGGGCTGCAGCTCCTCCTGAGGGCCAGCTCTGATCTCTGCTCCTGGGACAGGGACAGCACCCAGGGAGCGGCTGGAGCTGGGCCAGGGCAGGCTCAGGCTGAGATCAGGGAAAGGTTCTTCCCCCAGAGGGTGCTGGGCACTGCCCAGGCTCCCCAGGGAATGGGCACGGCCCCGAGGCTGCCAGAGCTCCAGGAGTGTTTGGGCACCGCTGCCAGGGATGCCCAGGATTGTCGGGGGTCTGTGCAGGGCCAGGAGCTGGAGTTAAATGACCCTTGTGGATCCCTCCCCACTCAGGACATTCCACGATGAGCCAGAATTTGGCAGAGCACCACAACCACCACCACAGTAAGGAGGAGGCCCTGAACCTCCAGTCAGTCACAAACATAATTTTACAGGTTTCCAGGACTCCAAAACTGCTGTTATCTCATTCTGCGTTAGGATAGAGGCCCAGCAATCCTGATCTCAGCCTGTGCAGCAAACGCAGGCAGCACAGGGAGTGTGAAACTCAGGTTTGAGTCTTCACAGGTACCAAACCAATCCAAAGCACACCGAGGTGCTGCAGAGCAGAAATACTTTAAGCAGTAAGGTCATCTGAGATCTGAGCACAGCCAGCACTCACTATTTTGAACAGAGAGCAACATATTCACCTCTTTTCTTTACCTCTTTCTTGTTTTTCTCCTAAGCCACCCCAGATGAATATAATGGATTTGTTTTGTTACAACTGCTGCAAAGTTGCCCTGAAGACTCTCGTGAGGCGATTTGCTGAGGCATTCCCTACTTTTATGTGTGTGTGAGGGAAATTATTCCTTCTCCCCACCCAAAACGCCCTCAGAAAGAGCCCAGCTGTTGGCTTCTCTCACGGCAAGGGATCTGCACCTATTGCTTTACATTTTCTATGCTGGTCATGCAAGTAAAAAGCAGCTTAAATACTCTGTAAGTTCAGACTGGAATTCTCCAAAGCCTCCACAGATCATGGGGTTTACGGCTTTCATTGAGTCATGGCCTGGAGACTTAAAATCCAAAGGAGAATTAGATCAGAGGAGTAACCTGGGCGGTTCAGGTCATTAAATATAAATATTAAAAGGCTTTTACTCTTGTGCTGAGCTCAGAAACGTCTCTTTGCCTAAATTCTGTCTTCTCCAAAGACACCCAGCCTTGATCTGGAGACATCAACACTGGAAGGAATCAGTTTTTCCCTCAGGATATTTTTCCTGTGGCTCGTCAAACTCCCAATTAAAAACTATGAATTATTCTGACTCGAGCTTTTGTGGTTTCAGTGCACAGATGTTGGTCCTTGAAATGGTTTTCTTCTTCTAAATCCATCCTTTAGTTCCCAGTATTTTGTTTCTTTGGAAATGTGTACCCACAGTAATCAAGGCACCTCCTGATCTGCTTTCTGATAAACAGATCACGGAATCCTGGAATGGTTTAGGGTGGAAAAGACCTTAAAAATCACCTCATTCCACCCCCTGCCATCGGCAGAGACATTTTCCCTATCCCAGGTTGCTCCAAGCCCCATCCAGCCTGGCCTTGGACACTTCCAGGGGGATCCAGGGGCAGCCACAGCTTCTCTGGGCATTTCCCTCCCCATATTCCCAAATTTTATTACCTTTAATATTGCTACAAACTCCAAACTTCTGGAACCGTGTGATTATTCAAGTATTTCCCCTGTCTTTTAGAAAAACAAATTATCTACACTCTGTGTTTGAAGCTGTGCCTTGTTCTACCTGAAACACGAGCAAGTCCAGGGCCAACTTAAAAAAATTAAAATACAGTAATTTAAGAAAGTTTATGCTTTATAAATAATCTGTCTTTTTTTTTTTATACCAGGGTGATTTATCTGAAGAAAAACAATGTCACAGTGAGGATTACACAAAGAAATCCACACACCGCCTGATGTTATGCAAAGCAATAATTTGCATTTCCCTGAGAAATAAATAAAGAAATTACATCCGACTTTACGAAGACTGTAAAAGTAGAGGTCAAAAATAATCTGTGCTCTAGGTTATTTAATACCAGTACCAGAATATCACGAAGCACGGATATTGTTGACATTTGTGCCTTTATTTCCCTCAAAACAGACCTTACCCAGCTACAACTGCTGCACTGAAAATGGATATGAGTATCTGAGCTTTAGCCGAAGAAAACATCTTGAGCAAGGCAAGTTCCGTGAGCCAAGCTGGAAATTTGGGATGTAAAAGCCTGCGTCTGCAGTGCAATATTGATTTTACGCCTAAGCAACGCCCCAGATTGGAGAAATCCATAACATAATGAAGTTATAAAGGGACATTTTTTATTCCACCCAGCCACTCGATGATCCAGACGTGTTTTAAAAGATTAAAAGAGAGAAAATCAAACTGAAAGAGCAAAAAATGCTCTTTAAAATAGTCTGGTTTCCCCTCGGTTTTTTTTTCAAATCAAGCCAGTTCCACTCCACTGCCCTTTAAGTTATCTGTAGAACTCCATGTTTTATTTAAATATTGAAAATATCTACTCTGATACAGACAGAAGTTGCTTCATTCCTGTCACTTGTGAAACAGTTTTTGATTTTAATGGATAAAACAGCGCAGGAAAGGGAATTACTGGCACAGGGAAGACAAAAATAATTAATATTGGTTCAACCTGTTCATTCCAGAACGATTTAGCTGTAGATTCTGGATGTTTAATGCACCCGCTCCATACAGACACAGAACTGAGATAAAATAAAACAACCCCTAAAGAGAACCCAGCTGAATTCCTTTCTTTATCTTCTCCAAGTCTGGGAATCCAAAGAAGATTCTATCACTTTGAGGGTTTTATCAATTAATTTCCTCTGCCACACAAAATCTGATACAAAACACACATAAACAGACCAAAATTTGAAATAATTCTCCTTATTCCAATCCTAAATTTCCTTATCAATGTAGGATGAGGCAAAGAAAGCTGCAGAGAATGAGGGATTTATCGGGGAAGAACGGGAAGAGCTGTTGGGATTATTTGCCTTTGACACAGAAATTAATCCCAGTCAGATGCTCGTGGCTTTAAATTTATAAATATGTCCAATAATTAATTTTAAGGTATTTAAATTTGGAGAAAACCAGGAGGCTGTTGCCATTGCCAAACCAGCAGGTACAAAAATATCTCACCCCTAATTCTGGATCCCAGCAAAGCTGCACAAAAACTCATGGATTTCACAGAATTATTGAGGCTTGAAGAGACTTTAAAGATTATCCAGTCCCATCATCAAAATCACCCTTAAATCATTTACATCAGAGATATCTCTTCTGCTTATCAGTAAGCTGGGAAAAGGGGAAAAATGCTGTTTTTTAAAAATATTTCTAAATAATTTTAAAAAATGTTTTTAAAATATCAAATTTTTTTTTTAAATTCTTACAGAAGAATGAGCAAAGCATGAAATAGTCATGCAGAAGAGTCTGAGAAAAATTAGAGTTTGTTTTCCAAGACACCAAGGGAGGTTTTTTTTCCAAAACAACCTGTCTGGGGAGGAAGAAAAGAGAAGGAGGCTGAGCTAATTCTCCCATTTCCAGCACTTGGAGCAGTCCAGGTGCTCCCAGGCACGTCAACATTCCCTGAAGTCAGAGGGAACACAGTTCTGCTCTGATGGAGTCACAGAACCAAGCACAGGCACCAGAACTGCAAAAAAATAAAAAACCTTAAAGAGAATTAGCATGAACCCAAAATTCCTCATGTTTTTTAGGAGCTGTGCCTCGAAAAGACTGACAAAAACCGGCGGGATGGGCGCTCCAGGTGATAAATCAATTATGAAACACAAGTGGAAGCTCCACTGTGACGGAGCCAGGTTAGTTCTGATCTCTGAAAGTTCAAAGGGTCGCCCCCGAGGAAACACAAACTGCTGAAATGAGAATATTTGTGTTCCTGACACAGGAATTGCAGCTCTGAGGTAACAGCTTCACACGCAAAGGGTGGCGTCGATATTTCTGTGGCTGGCTGAGCACGGCCAGGGCGACGGCGAGGCCAGAGGACATCGTTTTCCTCAAAAAATCACTTTTCTAATGAGATTTTCTGAACCCAAGTCCTTTACCAAACCCATTTCTGCTCTTCCTACGGAGGAGAATATTAGGTCTGTTTTTTTTGTCCAAGCTTTGAATTCAACAGTTGTTTGAAAAAAATTTAAAATGTCCTTCAATTTCTCAATTACCTGATGTTTTGTCAGTTATTTTCCCACTCAGGCCGTGCAGCTGAGCCGTGCACAGCCAGGCCACCACGAGATTTCTGCGGCCTCAGCAATGATGACAAAACAAAAGAGATGAAACGGCCACTGGGGTAAAGCCAAAAACCTGCTCAAAGCTTCGTGGACTCCATGGCGTGAAAGACGTTACTGAATTTAGGGTACCTTATTCCCTTTAGTACAGCTCCCCAAAATCCTGGATCACAGTTTTGAGCTCCTGCTGCTCCTCCGTTTGAGCCTCAAACAGGATAAATATCAATTTATGGATTCATGGGATGCTTCGGGTTGCAATTTGTTACATTTCAGCCTGGAACTGAGGTTTTTTTTTCACTTTTTCGCTATCTTTTAATCCCAGATCCCACAAATACCTTGCAGGAGGTGAGGATGAAGAGGCTGGTGAGCAGTGAGGACAGCGGTCATCTCATCGTGATCCGAGGGGTGGATGTACTCGTAAATGCTGTTTCCAGTGAGCTCCACCTGGGAAAAGACGTGGAATAAAAGCAGCTGGATCATTTTCTGCCCTCAAACACTCCCTGCAGCTGGGGCACCACGCTCCAGTTTTAAAACAGGAGCTGGGTGTATCAAAACCATCTTCCAAATCGCGGATTAATCCAAATTCATTCTTTCCTCAGCAGTGATTCATATTAGAGAGTTTGGGGGGGAATTTCTGGTGTTTCATCAGGGACAGAAGAGCTCCCGTTGGAGCTGGCAATGAAGTGATAAATTAGAGCAGCTGGAGAAATGTTCAGTTGCCACAAATGGGCTAAAAACTCCGAACTGTATAAATGCCTCTCGAGGAGACAAATATTAAAATAAAAATACTTCTCCTCCAGGTTCCCAGAAACTCTCACCTGCACCCAGCTGGCAGCTGAGCCCTCAGAGCCAAACCCCAGCTCTCACGCAATTCCTTCGTGCGTTTCCCACCACCAGCAGGGCCGGGGCCCTGAGAGAATCCAAAAAGCAGATTTCCATGAATTCTCGCTGCTCTGGGCAAACACACCCGGTAAAGATCTGCCCTGAATCTCCGTGTATTCCCTCTTCTCCCTCGAACTCCGCGTGCAGCAGGACGTACCCCTGCCTCTCCCACTGTCAACAGCAGCACACGACAAGAGGAGCCTCGTGCTCCGCGTGTCCCCTCCGCCAGCTCCGTTTGCCGCGGCCCAAAGCCGCCGCCGAGAGTCCCCAGAAAGCTGCGGGGGTGGATTCGAGGGGTGAACCAACACTCTGAGCCCGTGTTTGAAGGGAGTGTCGGGCTGGCCGGTTGTTCTGAGCGGCCTGATGCGCCTTGGGCCCCCAAGATCAGAGACGGCTGAGAGGTGAAGTAATTTAAGCCGTTCTTCTGAGCCGCTGGTTTGCTAAGACGTGTGGGTTGCCTTTTCTTTGGGATAAATGAAGTTGTCTGCCCCACAAAGCCATCTTTTTTTTTTCCTGAAAATGTTCCTCGTCCCTCCATTTTCTGCATTATTCATGGAATGTCCCTTCCCAGGGCTAAGCAAACTCACTGTTTTTCCCCCCTAACCATCCATTCCCCACTGCTCCTTTGCAACAGCCCCTCCCTGCAAACACAAAAACATCAACAGTGATGTGATGTGATGTGATGTGATGTGATGTGATGTGATGTGATGTGATGATGTGATGTTCTAACCAGGCTGAAAATTCACCGAGTTAGGAAAAAGAAGTGAAAAAAAAGAGGAAAAAACAAGGAAAGGAGAGATGGAAAGAGAATAAAAGAAAGAGAGAATAAAAAAGGGAGAAAGAGAGAAAGAGAGAGAGAAAAGAGAGAGAGAAAAAGAGAGAAAGACAAAGGGAGAAAGAGAGAAAGGGAGAGAGAGAAAGAGTGAAAGAGAAAGGGAGAAAGAGAAGAAGAGAAAGAGAAATAGAGAGAAGGAAGGAAGGAAGGAAGGAAGG